>JAVIWB010006329.1:600000-923915 GCA_031893035.1 Dermolepida albohirtum | reverse complement strand
TTATAGCACATATACAATCCCACTTTTGACTTACTCATTTAGACTTATAAAATGGTCAGACACGGAGACTCCCTCAATAGACTCATCAGAACAATAGTCACGAAATATGACACACGTCATAAATATTCTACAGTAGAACTGTTTCCATTACCTACAAAAGAGGGAGGAAGGGTGTTCGTTGATATAAAAATGCACACTAAACAAGTAAGCAACTTTAGAACATATTTTCTGACCTTAAGAAATAACACTTTTCACAAAAAACTAATAGAAGCATATAAGAAAATCACACCTTTAAATTAATCAAAGCAGTTAGCAATGCGTGATGCTTGCATTTTCCCTGTATGTAAAAAAAAGGTAAAAAAATTTAAAATATGATAGTTCATTATTTTTTAAATTTTCCCTGTATCCCGCTGATTATAGGTACCGTTTGCAATATTGTTCTGCGTAAAATTAAGTTCACATTTCAAGCACCGCATTTTATGGAACTATCACGATAAATTAAATCAGGATACCGACGTATGTATTTAATAACTTGATGTATACGTTGTAACTTGTGATTTCATTTACGTAACATTTTCGCTTGACTGCGTATGACTAGTTGAACCAGCGATATACTCTTTAAGAGCGACTCGAATGAACTAATACACAATTGCACGATATATGTTATAAACAAAATTATCCCGTCTGATGTCAACAAATATCGTACAGCGTCCAATGAAACTGAAAGTTAAACATTACGAACTAGAAATTTAGATTTTCTCTCAATAATTTGCTAATAATTTTTCCTAGTGTTCTCTTGCATTAGCTAAAATAAATAAAATGAACATTTGTTTAAAAAATCCGTTCTAATATGTCATAACATTTTTTTAAGGTTTACTTAAATTTCTACGGACATTCTCTCATTTATAGTAAAATGCATTCTGGAATATTATGAAATGATACTTCTGCCTGGATTCGCCTTCAAAAGTAAATTAGGAAACGCTTATTTTCGATTCGGATTTTCAGTTTGTTTAACTCAATAAACCCCATAACGGTAAACTGATTTCACGGCACATAACATGTACGAAACTCTTTTACCGTTTCGATTTCATTGCATTATTTGGTCTCCCTTGCCTTTTATCCGTCCCCCTCAGTTATTATTATTATCACTTTTCAGTCTTCTCCGTTAGATTTGGAACCAATTTAATTTTGGTACGTCGTACCCCGGATTCTTTCTTTTATCTTTACGTTTCCATGAGAAATAAAAGTCTCGAAAGAGGATCGATGTTTTAAAATTGAATCTGTAGCGATGCCTGCACAAAAACAATCGCTAGAAATACTATTTTTCTTACTTGTGAAGAAAAGTGATTTTACAGTAAAAACTACGCCCGAAAAATAAATGTTGTTGATATGATGAATATCACCATTGTTGTTAGGATTGTACTATCACATATTTTAAAGGCATTGTGATTGATTTTTAAGAAAACGCAATAGTTGATTGCTATTTAGCATTATTTGATTTTCTATTGGTGGCTACATAAATTTGTAAAGTTGCATCAGGCGATTGTTCATTATTTTTATAACAACGAAAAGTAAGTATTTTTCTCTAAATTAGGTGAATTTATAGAAAATTTTATGGATAATTTGACGACATTTCTGTTTTTGTGTGCTTTCAACAATTAGGGTAGTTCATATGAAATGTTGATTTTTGTGCTGAAATACATGCAATATTCTGCGTTATTTGTTACACTGATAAATTTTTCCAAAATATTTGAATTAGTTCTCTATGGTAAACTGTTAGCTATTTAAAATCTTTTTGGTCAATTAATAAGCCTAAATTTATTCCCGGTAAGTCTACTATTACTAGTCTGGTCGATATTACATAACTCTTCACTCAACAACTGGATAATTATCAACAGGTTGATGTTATATATACGGATTTCAGTTCAATTTTCGATACTATTAGTCACAGCATTTTCATCTCAGATTTGACATCCTTTGTTTTCATTCATAATATTACTGACCTGTTTGCTCCCTATTTGCTGAATCGTTTTGGTTACTTGCATTATAGTCTCATATAATACTCAATTAATTCCTTTAATATTTCTTTGGGAGTTCCTCAGCGTTCCAATTTGGTTCTACTTTATTTCAGCAGTTATATAAACGATATCTTGGAACGTCTTAATTGATTTGACTATTTAAAAAAAAAGTATTATTTGTTTTTCGAAGTATTCTCTACGAAGGTTAATGCACTTGAACTAACTTTTGGAGCAGTTGTTCCACTCGTTTATTGGTACAGTCGAAATTGCGTTTTTGAAGGCATCTACTGCTCCATCTGACGACTGAAACCTTTAACCACGTAGTTGATTCTTGAAATTTTCGGAAAGGTAAAGAAATCGTTGGGACTTAGGTCCGGACTGTACGGAGAATAGTCCGACAATTCAATGTTTTGTTGCTTTAAAAAATTAATTGTCTTGCGTACTGTGTGCGAACTTGCATTGTCTTCGTGGAGGATGATTTGTCGTTCGGGGTTGATGTTTTGAAACTCAGTGATGACTTGCAGCAAACAAATGGTTGTATACTAATCGGCAGTAACAGTTCTTTGATCTTGTAGAGGAATAGTTGCTACATGACCTGCTTTCGAGACAAATGTCGCGACCATCTTTTTGGAGAAACTTTGAGAACGGATGACTTAACTTTTCTTCACCTTGGAACACCCAAACAGACGACTGGTGTTTACTTTATGGCTCGTATAAGTAAATCCAAGGTTCATCACCACTGACAATGTTGTACATGTTTTAGAGTTTCCGGCATTGAAATCATCTACAGTTTTGAGCTGCTTTCTGTCCTTCGGTCACCAGATCCGGTATCTAATGCGAAACTAATTTTTTAATTTTTTGAATTGAGGTCATTGAAATCCCTAATAATGCTTTCATCTGGCGATATGTCACATGTCGATCTTCGTTCATGATCTTGCGCACAGCATCGATGTTTTCTTGACTGACCGCCGTTTTTGGTGTACCTGTTCTTGGATCGTCGCTAAAACTAATCCGTCCACTTTTGAATTTTCCATATCAACGAGAAATTGTTGACTGATGTGGTGCTTCATTGCCGAAAACAGTAACCAACTCGGCGAGGCATTCTTGTTGAGATGATTATCTTCGAAAATTATAAAAAATTATTCCGCAAAATGTTCTCAGTTTAATTCCATTTTTAACTAACTTGTCAATTTTGACAGTTCGTTGTAGTTACCACACCAGACGTATCGCATTGAAACTTTGGATTTAGTTAACTAGAGATGGAGGCTAACTTTTAGTACCGACATTTGATTAGTGGCGCCCTATGCCCCATTATGCAAAACTTAAAAGGCATCCCGCGTATACTTTTATCAAAAATCCTTAACAAATATGTTGTGTTCTGTATTAGCAGAAATGCCGCTCTATTTCACTACGAGTACGACATTCATTGAACTATTATCTCTAGAGTTATAGATATAATTTCAAAAACTTTTTTGTACGCAGGGAGAAAGCCAGTGGGGCTTTCCTTTTGAAATTGATTCACAACTTGATTGATTCTGCTGACCTTCTGTATCAAATTAATTTTATCATGCGTAGACTGAGTACTAGATCTCCGGCAACTTGTTTAATATCTAGGGTCGAAACCAATGTTTTCTATAAGATACCGCTTGTACGTACATATATGTATGTAGAACCATCAATAATTTGTACGACTATTCCGATTTGATACAATTTTAATTGGATACTACTTATTATTTGATTGAGTTTTCCGGTATTTGTTCTTGTATATTTAGAATTAAGAGAGTTTATATTGTTCTAAAGGGTTTTCCAATAAGGACTTGACAACTTTTTTTCAAAATAAAATACAGACCATTTGAGATATTTCAAAAACTTTATTATCGGGTTGAAGTACAATCAAAACATTTATGAATGGAACTCGACTTCGTTTATATGGCCACCGCGGGCACGTTTGCAGCAGTCGATTCGTTGGACCCAATTTTCGATGACTCGGCCACACCATTCGGCCGAAACGGTTGCTATTGCGCGTTCAATGTTGGCTCTGAGCTCTTCCAACGCTGTCGGCTTATTGGCATAGACCAATGACTTGACGTAGCCCCAAAGAAAAAAGTCTAGAGGCGTTAAATCGCACGAACGAGGCAGCCAATCGACTGGTCCATTTCTTGAGATAACACGCTCATAAAACTTACTGCTGAAACCACATGTTGTCCAAGTCCATATCTTCCAATTCGGGCCAAAAATAATCGGTAATCATGGCGCGATAATGATTACCATTCACAGTAACGTGACGATCATTATCGTCGACGAAAAAATATGGCCCTATGACGCCGCCGGCATGCAAACCGCACCAAACAGTTATTTTTTGTGGATGAAGTGGTGTTTCATGAAACACATGTGGATTTTCACCCGATCAATAACGCATATTTTGCTTATTGACGAACCCATTGAGCCAAAAATGAGCTTCGTCACTGAAAATGATTTTGCGATGAAACCGATCATCTTGGCGCATCTTTTCCAGAGCCCAATCGGAGAACGTACGTCGCTTAAAATGGTCCATCGGCTTCAATTCTTGAGTCAGCTTGATCTTGTATGGGTGTAAACCAAGATCCTTACGCAAAATTCGCCATAAAGTGGTCTGGGCGATGCCCAACTCTTGAGAACGCCTTGGAATTGACAGATTTGGATCATTTGCTACGGACGTTTCAACGGCAGCGATATTTTCGACACTTCGACCAACCCGTTGTCTCACTGGCACGACAACATCACACAACGAATATGTAGACTCAAATTTTTGCATTAAACTTGTTACTGCCTGTCTACTAGGGCGAGAATTACGACCGAAAATCGGAGTTAACGCTCTTAAAGTAGCGGTCACCGACTCCGAATTTCTGTAGTAAATTTTTATAATTTGCAGACGTTGTTCGTTCGTGTAGTTTACCATGATGAAAATGTTAAGTTTACTGAATAAATTGACAGTGACAGTTCGATGATTAGTGAAAGGGTGCGTTCACAAATTGAATTAAAAGTTGTCAAGTCCCTATTGGAAAACCCTTTATTATCGTACGTTTTATAGAATTTAATTTTCCTTTGAATCTGAAATAACTATTATAAACAGACAAATTTATAATTCAAATGAGTTGTTATGAAACAAGAGGAGAGCCTATGAAAATATGAAGTACGCATTATAATGCAAAATGAATTTAACTTGGAAATGGTGTGACGTAAAAAAAACAATATTTATGGTGAATCTACATACACGAACGATCTGCACAATGCTGATTCGAAAATTAAGGTAAAAAATGGATAATAGAAAAAGTTTGGTTCATAAGGCCTTCTGTCACACTTATTCTTTAGAAAACTCACATTTTCTAAACTTAAACTCGTCCTTTATTTAACTTACAATAGCAAAAATATTGCTTAATAATTTTTATCATTTTGTTTATTTATAAATATTAATATATCAGAACAATTAGAATGATTACTTAATAATATTAATAATAATCACATTCAAATTTGCGCACAAAACATATAAAACTTGTAGTAAATACCGTTTTGCGAGGGATAATGAAACCGATAAGGTTGGCTTATCTAAGCACGTAACGTTTTTGGCTTTTAGGGTGAGAGTGCTTTAAAAAACAATTGTTAGGTATATATCGAAGTTATTTTAATTTCGTATAATTTTTTATTTGAATAATTTTTGAATTTGTGCAACGATTGCTTTATTGTTTTACAATGAAAATGGAATGTCAAGTGGAAGAAAACGAGCGCTTCTGACATATCCTTTTGTTCGAGTTTAACAAAGGAGGTAATGCATCGAAAGCCGCTAAAATTATTTATGTTTAGGGAGAAAACGTTATTGGGGAGAGTCTAGCACGGAAATCGTTTTCTCGGCTTAGGGAGGATCGTTTTGACATTAACAATTCTTAACGTTCAGGAAGATGATTTGATTTTGATGAAGATTATCTGAATGTTTAATATTCTAATGGGTGGTGACCGTGATGCACCCTCCATAGATCGTATGGCGATTTGTTGATTAATTAAATCTCTTCGTCTATCATCAATTTCTCTTGTTAACGAGAAAGGGTCTCTAAAAGCCGCAAGCTAAGGAGCACGATCTTCACAAGTAACATCTTATCTCGAGATTTCAATAAAATATATTAAAATACGAGAGTGGTCCCAGAAGTACCCGACTCAACAAAGAAAAAAAAAATTTGTAAGGAATATACTTATTTTTCAACATAATTTCAGTTCTATACACTTTTCCCAGTGATGTTCAATAAGTTCGAGTTCGAGTTTTTATAATAAGAACTGTCTTGCTCCTCAAAATAGCCATTAACTGCCGCCATAAAACTTTAATTCATTAATTTTAGCTATTGCAATAACGGATATTCAAGAGTTGATACATTGTCTTGATAAAACAACACTTTCTTCTTAGACAAATGCAACCGTTTTTGCTTGATTTCTTCACTCAAACGTTGCAATAAGTTCACATAATCTCGTTTTTGATAGTTTTTCCTTTTTCAAGATAGTCAATGAAAATTGTTCCACGCGCATCCCAAAAAAACCGATGCCATGGCCTTGCCTGCAGATTAAACGGTCTTCGCCTTCTTTGGAGCCAATTCTCCCTTTTGAGTTTATTGACCATCCATGAATTGGGCAGAAAAAAAGGCAGAAATCCAATTAAAAAATTTGCTTCGTTTTCTACAATGCTCTAACTGTCAAAGGCCCTCGCAAATTCCAGATATAACAGGTCTACAGGTATTCTATTGTTAAGGCTTGCTGTCTAGGAATTCAAACATTGTAGAAGGGTTGCCACAACCAAACCCCCCATAGAAAACGATGTTGAGTAGGATATAATATAATTATAATAGGCAAAATTCCAGTTCACCCACAATTAAACACTCCTTTGTCTTCAAACATACAGTGACCAAACTTATTGGTCTGTAATTCTCTTTCTTAAATATTTATATTACAGTTGCAGTGAGCCAAATAGTTGGGATGGTACAAAAGTTGAAAGAAGATCGTAGAAGGTTGGACAAAAGCAAAGCAAAGATTTTCTAGACTAGGAGATGACGAGATATTAAGTGAACGCAACTAATGTAGAGGCAAATCAGAAGAGAAAAAGACACTATTGAAGGTACAATTCTCGGGCGTCTAATAGCAAGAATGGTAGTGTCCAGCTCGACGGTGTATACTAAATAAAAATGCCAAAATGTTTGTAGATCCCATCTCCGCTGTGAAAAGAGATCTGTCTATTCTCCCCACTAATGGAATTGATACTCTAGACAACTACTGGGACTGAACGTATTTATAAGTAGTTTAATATTATGAAAATCGCAAATCTACTATATATTGTATTATAGAATCCAGTAATTACTTAATTTTCTTGACAGGTATTATTACCAACAGCATTTATTGACTGTTTCGAAGTAACTTTGTCTTCAAATTCATCTAAAATTCGTACAAAATAGACATATAGTTTGGCGGATATAAATTTTTAATTTAAGAATATAATAAGCGATTGAATCTCCTGGAACTGAAAATAATAAAAGCTTCGTGATAAACAGTCTGATGATTCCATTATTTCCGAAGCGAAATTGAATTTAAACTTTGTATGCCTGGCCGTTGCATCTACGAAGCACTACATTCACGTCGACGTTCGTTAGAAGCATTACGAATAACGTAGGAATATTATGAGCTTCGCGGAGTTTAACTCTTCTTGTTACTTGTATTAATATATGTACATACATATGTATAAATGCGTCTGCATAAAGTACGAGCTGAATTACTTATTTATTAGACGTAATATCCGATGCAGAAGTAACACTTTAATAAATCTTAGTCAAAATTACGACATTCGAAGAATGTCTCCATTTACGTGATATGCATAAACGAGTTATTCACATTATATTTCAGTATCAATTAGTAGCTAGCTACTTATAGGTTCGCATAAAAATGAAATTCTAAATTAATTAAATTCCAAGTTTCCATTTTTATACGGTACAAATCCTTTAATGTACTCACTTAGAATAGAGGTTCTGCAATGTATAATTAATATTGGATCGATTTGATACGATTATTAAGAAAAATAAACCGTAACAACAGAAGAGTTTCACTAAAGAGGTTTTTATTTAGATTATTTCTCCACAAATAAATAAATTGGGGTGGATTTGGACCACCAGTATATATTCTTTTACATAATATCGTTAAAACGAAAAAAGAAAATTTGTATATTTCAAAGTCAAAATGTTAGCATTATTTCGTTAATTATATTATGATACTTTACGGGTGAATGTACCAGTCTAATATACGAGGGTGAGTTGAAAAGTCCGTGGACTGAAAATAAAGAAAAAAAGTCGCTAAAATAAAGAGTCGCTTTAGCATCATTATTGCGGAAAATTTCCGACACGCAAGAAATTTTTTGGGCGTGGAAAAAAATGGTAATCTAGCGAATAAGGCGGGTGGGACAGAAATCGGCGCCTAGTTCGTTAATTTTGGCTATAGCAATAACGTTCGCTTGTGTCGAGTTAAGCATTGTCTTGGTGAAAAATGGCTAAACCAGGGTGCTTTCATTAATTTTTTATTTCAGTTTGTTTCAAAGATTTTCGAATATGCGCTATCATGATTTGGTCTTTCGAACGGTGATTGATAAAAATAATACTTTCACAATCCAAAAAAAAGGAAACTAATACTTTTCCTGCAGATGAAGAAGTCAGAGTCTTTTCTGAGGAAGAAAAGTCACTGCCGCAACTGTTTCAGTAGTCTTATTTTGAACATATAATTTTGAACTCAAATATCATATGTAATGATAAATCGACGCATAAAATCTACCTTATTTTTTCTGAAACATCCGAAACACGTACGAGAAATTCGCATTCGCACTACTTTTTAATCAACATGAGCAGTTCGCGTGAAGAGCTTCTTCATAGTCAACTCTTAAAACTGTATGTTGCGTGTCCTCTAAAGATATTTATAGCCTCTATCCTAAACGTTTTAAACGATGGTCTTGTATCAGCATAGCATTTTTAAAATAATTTCTGATATAGTGTCAAACTTTGGACTTCCACTTTTGACGGTTACGTAATCATGTTTGAAGTCACGAATGAGTTCGTGACTTCAAATTACGTGGAAAACTAAAGAGCCAAATTCTCTAGATCATTCTTTCTCATTATGAACATTTTTGCAGATAAACCTTTCAAGGGGGAAGTACTTAATGACAGCACGAATTTCAACACTATACCTATAGCTAATCTATTTATGCTTAAAATTTATGAATTAAATCAGGGGGTTTTAATCTTTTAAGTGTTGTCACTTCTATGCCATTTTCCAACAGATTTATAGCACTAGTGTTTAGATGAAGATTTTAACAGTTTTTGAACATTTTTGCGACTTACATTCTTTTTCTTCTTCGCACACGTGTTTTACTAAATCACGATGTAGTACTTTATCTTCGTTATCTTGAATTATTGGTATTGATCCATAATTAGACCATGTAAGACCTAAGTGATTTTAAAACAACTTGGTAAATTAATATTTTATTTTTAGCGGAAAATTAAAAATGTTGCCTTAGCAACTAGTAGCGTTTGTTGGGTTTTAGATACAGTTGCTTTCGCTTAGTGAAGGTAAGAAATTTCCTAAATAAGTCATCGACTTAAATGTATACCAAGGCATTTTGCACTCTCAAATTAGAATACAAGATGGTTATTGGGAGTTTGATGTTTTCCAATGTAAATGTTAAAGAGAAATAATCAACACTGGCATCCCTCTAACACACACTAAATACATATTCTCGCTCCCGTGGTCATGACAAGTCGACAAGACTTACGACCAGTTGGGTTAGGTTGGGTGTCTTCTAATGTAACTACCGAGGAAGAATAATCAACACTGCTATCCCTCTTATATACACTAAATACACACTCTCCCTCCCGTGGTCATGACAAGTCGGCAAGACTTAGCACCAGTTGGACCTCACACACAGAAAAATGTGGGAACCCACATCGATTGACGTGATCCGCTTTTTCAGTTAGCGTTGTTATGAAGTTTACAGCGAGTACACAGCTTCCGTAGACTTGAAGACGCGCAATGGACGAATCCCAAGTTATCTATATAATAAATTCAAATTACGGGGGAGGGGGGAAACAATATTTGTGGGAAAGAAACGTCAAGGAAAATTAATCTCAAAAGCATTTGAGACATTGCTCAAGATACAATTCGTTACATGGATTTTAATTTACAGCCTTGCAGCCTAGGAGTATGGATGATTACTTTCCTTAGCAATTTGAAAAAGGCTAAGGGAGATGTTTTTAAGATGACAAGGTTATGCCAGTAACTGTAACTTTCTATTGCAATTCGTTTAAAACGTATTTTATTTTTCGTGCGACATGAGCACTTGCATTGTCTTATGCAATAATAACCTTTCAAACCGTGTCTAGCAAAGTGCCTGGTGTAATGGGCTAGATAAAACTTTAGAATAATATTCAGTGTTTAATCTAGTAGTTTTTGATAAATAATTCATAAAAATAATTTCCTCGTAATCCCAAACATAGTACGCATTCATTTTCTAACCGACGGTACTGCATATACTCTAAGCAGAAGCCTTTTTTCTTGTTTGTGCCATTCTTTGTACTGATTTTTTGTTTTAGGATTGGAGTAAGATAGCCATGGTTCATAAGTAGTTATTATCTGTTTCTAAAATTGGTCGTCACAATGGACTAAAAGCTCATGAGTCGGTGGTGTGCGTCAGGCCTGTTGAGTTTCTGTTTCGATCCAGCTAGTGAGCTGAGACCTTATTAATTCTAGAACTTACTTATAAAATTTCATGAACCTGTTGTATATTATTCCTACACCAATTTTTAAAATAGTTGAGTAGGTTCTCCACGGTAGCAACGTTTTTTTCATTTACAAAGGTGTTCGGGCGTCTACTACTACGTAGTAGTAAAGCTCTGTCAGCTATAAAACGATCGACAAATTAATAAATAGTACTTTTACTTTCCGTAGTCTCTTCAAACACACCTTGAACGATTTCTAAAAACTTCACACCCTCATCATACAAAAAGATAATGAGCTCTTTGATATTTAGCCTCGACTTCCATGGTTGCAAAATCAGCGATTTGAAAATACGGCTGTATCAGTTAAGTAACAGAAGTAAATCAAACAATATTGCACAAGATAGTTGCGTATACGTATCAAGACGTGTCATTTACCAATGACATGATCTATAAGATTTACACAACTGAACTAGACACAAACTCCCAGAACTTTTTAAACATCCTTCGTGTAGTTAGTAAAATAATAAATGAAATGTTAAAAGAGATAACAGTGGAAGATTAGAAAAGTATATTTTTGATTATGTTTTTCGTCATTAAAACGAGAATTATTGAGTTTACTAGTTCCATCCTTTATTATTTATAAACATAATAATTTGTTTTATATTGCTACATTCATTTTGTAGTTTTTTTTTAATTGAGTAGGGAAATGGGAATGACAGTTTAGAAGGGGTAATTCGATAACCGAATTTTAAAAGCTTGGTATGTTCAATAATGGAAAATAGTTAATGTTAATTATAACATAATAAACTTCGCTAATGAACAAGATATTCAAATAAATAACAAATAGAAAATACGATCATTAAATAAGCGTAACTAAAACCCAAAATACTAATATAGATTAACAAAATTTGCTTATATAATAATAAATCAATCAGAATTTTATATTTACATATTCTCATCTGATGGAATTGTTTTGAATAATAGCTTATATATATAAAACTATTATTCAAAAAATCTATCAAATAGGAATATATAATATAAAATTAATGTATTGCAAATTAGAAGAAAAATAGATAATTAGAAAAAGCATCCCCTCCTCCTTCTAAATGTCCGAAATACCAATGTAAAAGAATAAAATTTATACTTATAAAGGGGACAACATATGAAAAACGAAAAGAATACAGAATTTAATATTTTGAAGAAGAAAAAGGAAGCGTTTAAAATAAAAGAAAAATTTTCGATATTGCAATTAGTTAAAATATTAATCTTAAAAGAATAAAAAATCCTAGCTAATAAAAAATATTTTATAAACATTTTTATAATATCGATGACATAATTTCCTTCTCAAAATCCGTGCAATTACGAAAACAATAACCTCTTTTTTCGCCTGCTCTTGTTCTTTGTTTCAAACAGAACATTTTCAAAACAGATGATAGACAAAAGGCGTGTGGTAGGTGTTATATATCTGATGTGCAGACTGTACTTACCGCGAAAGACGCGCAGCACGTCCCACTCACCCTCGATCCCATCAAATGGATCCGTAATGAAGTTATCCCCACCCATAGTGTCAGATGAGCCACCCCCGACGTCCGACCCCCGAAAACATTGACTCCATGAGGCTCTCTTTAAGACAGGCTAATGCATATTTTGCGACCTTACGGACTTCTTTTGTTTGTTCCCGTGCTACCCTTAAATAGCTTTGGCAAGGCCGCACGAATTGAGCGGAGGAGGCAAAGACGGAGGAAGGAAAAAATTGAAATAGTTAAAACTAGTGCTGTGCGTTGTCTTGATTTTACAATTGACATAATATTTCTTTGGGTTAATTGAACTAGATTCTAAATATACTAATTAAATGGTTTGATTCGTAGAACAAAAACGAACAATGATTTCAAAAATGTCTCGAAACTATTTTATTTACAACGAGATTTTTGGAAAATACCTTATAATTTTGGAAATATTGTTAATACTTTCCGTTGCAAGAGATTTAATTTTTTCGAAAGCACAAATTGCTACATATTTTCTATGAAATGCATAATTATGTTCAATTTATAAATGATTATGTATTATATATTATATTAAGCAGTAGATAAGTAAAAGAAAGAGAATTAACATAATCTTTGAATTACAATAAAGGACTGCCTAATTTAATTAATTAATTTTTTATTGGCATTCCTTTATTATATATATATATATATATATATATATATATATATATATATGTATATATATATTTCATAAATATATGCGATTAAACCTATTGCGTGTTCTGTTTAATACCTGTTTCAATAATGAAATTTATGGCATATTAACAGATTCAACAGTTCCCTGTGATCTAGTGGTCGAAAAAATCTTATGTTTACCGGACATGTCTCGTGAATTCATATGTTATTAGGGAGTAGTAATTTTTTCAGAAATGTCTGCAACGTGTATGAGATCTAAAAAGCAGTAGAAATTAAAATTTTTTGTGACAGCGTTTTTGTTTATTGCATTTTCGTAGTCAACGTTTTCCTTTGACATGCCTCTTTTACCAGTTAAACTGCATAAAAATGGAACAATTTACGAATTCTTTAAACTATTTGCAAAGACAAATTATAAATATGATATTATTTGAAAAACAAAAATTTTCTGCGTTCGTGCATATGAAACCAGTACTTTGCAGAGTTGTGAAACGTGTGTGGCTTCATAATTCGTTGCAAGGTTTTTCGCTCTACTGGAACGCGACAATATGGTGTGGGCAGAAATAATATTTTGAAACAAAGCGTGAGTATCTTATTGGTTGTTAATTTGTTTATGGAACATTTATAAGTACTTTTGACAGAAACAGAGTTTCTGTATAATCATAATTGAATACCAGTATTATTGTCATTAGAGAAGATTGTAATTACTGTGGTAAATACATCTTACAGCGCTAAGAAAACAAATGAAATTCGTTTGTTTTCGAGGGCTTAGATTTATGTAATAATAAACCCACTTACAGCTAAAATTGTTAAAAATACAAATCTATAATATTTAATAAATCAATCCTATTTACTTTACTCATTAATTGACATGCAATAATGATTGTCTATATTTCCAATATAAGGATTCAACAACGATCATCAGAGGTGGCCTTTTCTAAGCGTCCCAACAAAAAATAGTTTGAGCTTATTACGTTCTGAAAAGAAACAAAGCTGTAATATTCAAAGCTACATTTTTGTTTTTGATATCAGGTTTTTTTATCTTCATTCAGTAAAGTAATTTGTATTTTCATTTTGTTTGTTGACTTCGAGGTAATAAAAAAAGTAGATTTATGGGCATTCTTTTAATATAACTCAAATTAATCGTTTATCAAATAAAAATTATGTTATTTCTCTTCCCTTTATTTACCTATTCGTTTAATTATAATATAGAAAGAAAAAAATAAAGAAGAAACTATTTATACAAGATGTATAATGGCGAGATTACTAATCTACATATTTTTATAATTCCAGTAAGTGGATTGGCGGGCAATTATAGCTAACAGGACTGGAGCAGAGATTTTTAGGGCTTTAAATACTTTCTTCTTAAAGCTGTTTAATAATTGTTTTACTAAAATAAAGAAAATTCAAACAGAAAATCATACATATGTAATACTATTGGATATAATATAAATGAAAAACAATTTAGATGCAAAAGCAACTATCGCAATTCATAAAAAAATCATAAAATCTATTCCTGCTACCTTAAACAAAGGGAGGAATAGAGGAAAGATTTAGAGATCAATAACAGAAAACATTACTCAGATTAACTAAATAATACTAACAATAAAAAAAGACCATATGAAAAATAAATAAAAGCACAAGAAATGCTTACAAGTAAACAACTTTTCATTGTCTGCAGTTCATCTTAAAAAAAACTTTATTCAGCAAAATTTAAAAAAAATAGTATAAAATAACATTTTATAGATTACCTACAGAATATTTATATATTAATATTCAAAATGTGAACTCCTATCCATTAACGTTTGAAGAACTACGTGTAATAATAGAGAGCGAAACCAAAAAAGACAGTTTTTTCCACTAAACTTCTGAAGGTTCTATAATTAATGGCATATCATTGATATACACAACACAGTCTGTCGCAGAGAAAATCGAACTTTTTGAAAATAAAAACAAAAGCTTTCTATTTCGGTAAAATTCATTTATTTTATTCAAAGTAGTCGCCTTCGGCTTCAATATATTTTACATGGTCAATTAACATGTAGAATGAATTTTTAAGTTCACCTTTAGATATGTCCTTCAAGATCGCTGTCGACGTCTTTTTAGTGGCTTCGACGTCGGCATAACACTGTCCCTTCATCGGCAAATGTAGTTTGGTGAATAGATAGAAATTATAGGGAGGTAAATCTGGTGAATACGGTTAAAATGCCATTTGTAGTTAGAAAATCAGTGATAATCGTCAAGTGATGAGATGATGCATTATCATGTAACAAACACCAGCTACCATTTTCACGATATTGAGAGGGAGGGGGAGTACACCACGAATACGCAATAAAAGACGCTTTAAAACAGCAAGATAATATACACCATTGGCTATTTGACTAGTTGGTACAAACTCTTTGTGCAGAATTCCTTTCGAATCATATAAACAAATCAACATCGTCTTCACTTCTTTTCGGCTTTTTCTGTATTTCTTCGCTTATATTTATATTTTGAGCTTCGACGCTTGGTCTCTAGATTATATTGAAAACATCACGTCTCATCACCAGTTACAATAGAATACCTGAAATTTTCGTTATTATTTAGTCTTTCTGTACAATATTGAATTCAGTTAGCTGGTGTGGTACAAACCTTGCACAAATCTTTCTCAGTCCTAAATGCTGTGTCGAAATACAACCAATTGAATCTTTAGAAATATATAACTGGAAAGTGCAACAAAAATGAAGAGCAACACTTAACAGAGAATAGAAAGCTATCCTGATTAAAAGGAATTCATTTTCGATTTTATTATGTAAGAGCAGCCTTATTCGGTATATAATTTTCATAAGCTATTTACTACATACATAGTCCAAACTTTGTAAGCTAGGCTAATAACATGTAAAAAAGGATGACATAAAATATATGATTTTGTTATGAAAATTCTTTGTTTAATAGTTGCACCTCTGACGCGATATTCGGAATTATAAGATAATCATATCGCATTTGTAGCACACAACTTCTTTTCTTAGGATTTTCGTGCTACAATTACAAAAAAGCATTTTATGTTTTCTATTATATAAACAAATTATTGCTTTCTCCTTTTTTACGTCTTACAGTAGTTGCGTTGAAAAATCAAGGATCCCAAAACAGTGTGTGCTAAGGGATTTAAATGTCTCCTTCACACAATATTCTCTAAGAAAGATCTTATCGTGGATTTTTTTATTATGAAAGCTAAAAAATCGCGTAAAGGGATAAAGTAATATGCCACAGTAAAAGTATACCTAATAACAACATGGCCAAAGGAAATGCTATATATTATTTGTATTTGAGTTACCGTAGGCCATTTTGCGGGCCCTTCAATAAATTAACGAATTGTACGCCTATTTCTATCCACTCAAATTTGTTCAAGTTTTCGGACAGATGTTATAAGCATATATATACATTCTAATGTCGTTTTTGTCATAAAATCAACATGGCTTCATTCATGGAAGATTAACCCAACTTTTAAAATCTTATTTATCTGAAATATTTGTTGGAAAAGCAGGTGTTTTCCAGGATCATAGCCTAGACCCATTTTTGTTTGTACTTCTCATCAACGAGATCCTATTAAAAGCTAACTGTTAAATTTTATTTTTGATAAATATTGTGTTGTGACCTATACAAAACAAAATACATCTATTTTATTCGATTATCAACTTGGGGACGAAATATTACCTAGACATGAAATTATTAAGAATTTGCGAGTTACTACGTTGTGAGCAAACTTGAATACGCTGATATTGTATAATATCCCATTTATGCCTCTCAAAATATATATTTGGAACGAGTACACAGAAGATTTATGAAATATTTATTCTACAAGACAGATGCAGCTTTTCTTCATATTGTCACTAATTATCAAGAATGAATACTGCGGGAAGTTTCTATAAATCTGAATGTATCCATGTTGATTTGATGACAAAAAATACCTTTCATTAGAATATATGTTATAGATAATCGTAGTATCTATTCAAGAACTTTAGCAAAGTTTGAGAGGATAGAGATTCGTGTATAATTCGTTAATATGTACTTATTGCTTACAACTTCAGAAATATTTAAAATTCTTTTCTTATTTACGGAAAATATAATTTAAATTACCGCTAAATTGTACGCCCCGCAAAATGGCCGAAAGTAATTCGAAATCAAACAATATATACCATTTTCTTTAGCCGTGTTGTGGGGTTTTCTTATACTATGGTAGTATTATCATATCTTGAAATTTTAGCAGCTGTTTTTACGCCAGGCGTATTGCTTTGTACTACTTTATCCATTTATGCGATTGTTTAGCTTCCATAATAAAAAAAATTCATGATATGAAGAAATCATTTACGTCCCTTACTACACCGTGGTTTGGGATCCTTGATTTGTCAACGCATTCACTGACGCAAAAAAGGAAGACAGTAATAATTTATTCATATAATATGTATAAAAAACAAAATGCTTTTTTATAAGCGCTGCAAGAAAATCGTAAGAAAAGAAACTGTGTACTATAAATGTGATATGATTCTTTTATAATTCTAAAAATCGTGTAAGGGGTGTAACTATTAAGCAATGAATTTCCATAACAAAATCATAAATTTTATTTCATTCTTTTTTACATATTATTAATCTAGCTATAAAGTTTGTGCTATGTACACAACATGGAGATTATGAAAATTATAAACCAAATAAACTATTACTGTTATGAAAATTCAATGTGTAACTGGTAAACAATGAACGCTTGCTACACAGCATATTTGTTTGTTTGATCATTAACTCTATCTACGTATATGCTGCAAAAATAATCGGTGCTATCCCAGTACATACCATTAAGGTAATTATATAAATGTACGAGATGAGGTTAGTAAGGAAAATGACAAACGAAAATGTCTCACCAGCATCACGCTATTTTAAAATTCACATAAACCTCACCTCAGAGTTTCGCAGAGCGTGGAGCGTGAATTTTAATTTCGACTCGTTTTATTTCGCGTCTCGGTTGCTTTCGAAGCGTAACCACTTCTAGACGACTACTCCCGCTCCTCATAAATATTTAATAATTTAATAACTCAAATTGTCATTAGGCACGGCTAAATTAGAAGAATCATTGCGATGTACATAAGTAAGCGGTCCAAAACTGGATAACCCTCTCCGCAATGGAAAAAGCGATGTCGTAATGGAAAAGGTCCCTTTCAAAGTGCAAAATTGGAAAGGAAAATGTTTCGTGTTCATTTTCAGGTTTTGTTTAACTTCATCAGTGATTATTTTTTCATGTTTGGGAAATGATTTTACCCTTTATTTTGAATATGATTTCTTTTTAATATAAATATCCTTAAATGTGTACCCTAAAATCTTTTATCTGTAAAATATTAAAAAGGTTAAATATTATGAGAGATTTTACATGATAATTTAATCAAATATATATTTTTAATGCCATAATACGAGCCGTGTTTTTTAAGTAAGGGCCGTTTGAAAATAAAAACCAAATGAAAAAAAATGTTCAAAAACCAAATTTATTTTCAGATTCTACATACACTTCTCTATTTTTCAACATAGCTGTTAAGTTTGTTTAAACGCTTCTCAAACCTTACAACTAGAACTTGAATACCCTCTTTATAAAAACTTGTCCCCTATTTCGATAACCAAGAAATCACGATCGTTTTCACGTCTTCGTCATGGTTGTAGTGGTTGCCGCCGAGATGATATTTGACAAAGCGGAAAAGATGAAAATCGCTAGGCGCAAGGTCGAGGCAGTAGCAGGGGGTGGTCCACTACTTCCCAACTAAAAGAGTCCAAAAAAACTCGGATCTGAGCTGCGGTGTGAAGCTTTGCATTGTTATGGAGTAGCAAAATTCCCTCTGTCAGCATGCCGCGTCTTTTGTTTTGAATCGCTCTGCGTAGCTTTCGCAGGGATGGTTGTAGTCTACCGCATTTATGGTTATTCTGCGTTACATGAAGTCGACCAACAAAACACCATGCCTGTCCCAATGATCTTTTGCTAGAACAGAATCTGTTTGGCCTTGACCCTTAGAGGAGAGTGTGTGCATCTCCGCTCCTTGCTTTGTTGCTTCGATTCGGGCACGTGAAACTCATGTGTCGTCTCCCGTTACGATACGACTCAACATGGCGTCGCTTTCTTCATTACAACGAGTCAAAAAATTCCGTGAACACTCAAATCTTTTGCTTTTGTGGTCCTCCTCTAAGAGTTTAGGGATCTAACAAGAGCACAGTTTCTCATCATGGACGTTGTCGTGGCCAGCTTCGAAGTCTCTGATCCACTTCCGCACCATGCCTTCACACATGGCAGTAGCTCCGTAAAATTCACAAATCTGCCGGTGAATGTTTGCAGCAGACATATTTTTTGCCGACAAAAAATGTATTACCGACCATACCTTGCACGGGGCAATTAATCTTGAACATTTGAAAGACACCGAAGAGGCCGTAAAGGTTACCTGCACAGCTGCAATTTAGCACAGTTGTTCTCAAGAAATGCCTGGTCATGGCGGAAGCACTAGTTACGGCGCGCGCACCACCTATTAGTGCATACAACGAAACGACTCTTACTTAAAAAACACCCCTTGTAATTATATTGGTTGGAACGATAGTACATTTCACAGATTTCGCGACAGATGTTTGGACCCTGACTCGAGTATTCATAAATTGGTATTAAATGCTTTCCCTTTTATCTATAAAAGTTTAATTTTTGTTCGAAGATAAACATCTGCTTATAGCATAGTTCTCTCTGCTAATTACCTTGTATTACCGTTTTGATAATAATACCCATCAGATGCGCAGAACTACTGAATGAAACTAGACTATCCGATGAGTTCTTAAGTTGAATGAAATGATCGTCACCATCAATGCTTTGTTTGACAGTAGATCTTTGTTAAACAATGTTTATTTTCCAACAATTAATATCAATAATACGCCAAATAAAATACGTTACAAAAAGTACTCAAAATAGCAGAACAATATAATAAAAAAATTAAGTAGTTATAAAATATACGAAAACAAAACCGTTACCCCAGAAATATAGAAAATAACTAAAGTCGTGACTGAACTACCAAATGATGAAACAAGTAACAAGTTAGTAAATTTCATATTTGAAATATTAACATAAATTTCTCCTTAATATTTTTCCCTTTTGCTGACATTTTGCTGAACTTCTATCCCGATTTATATAAAATGCTTCAATACCAACCCACGTGAAGGTAACGGCATATAAAAATTCAATTTTAAGCTTGTGAGTTTGATAACATGGGTTCTAAACATGCACAGTATATTCTATTTCAAAACGTTTTAATAATCTAAACCATGATGACGGTTACCTCTTACGAAACACTACACTATTTTCAATGGAACAACGTAAGCAGTAGCAGCAGTTAAGCCCTGAAGATGTCATATATAAATGGATACGAAATGTCGGCAGCAGACGTACAGAGGACGCGATTCCAGCTCGAAAGCCAAAATGAAGAAAATATGAATAACGATCGCGAAAGTCTACAAGCCAGATTGATTTAAAGCTGTTTCGTTAAATTTTTATTCCTGATTTAAACGCCACTACTTTTTGAACTTTTTTCCGTTTTCTCTCACAATTTTCTGCATCTTTGAGTTTATTTTAGAACTTTTTTGCCTCTTCTGGTACTTTCTCTTTTCTAATATACTTTTAGTATTTCTCATTCTTTAAATGACAGGCTTTTTCCGCTACTAAGGTTAAATTTGTATATTGCTTTTAAACGAAGTTTACAATTCCGATCTTTTTGTTGATTTGCTGATTATACAAGTTTCCAAGTTATATTAACTAGACATGTAGTTTGTGCAATATTTTGTAGTAAGAAAGGGATTTAAGTCTAGTATTATTCGATAGTATTTTACCAATTGCTGCGAAAATAACGACATATAGAAAGAAACTGTAACCAAACAGAGTCTTCTTTGAATTAATGTTATCTAATTAAACTTATGTACCCTCTGTTACTGAAAGTTTTACAATAAAATATAATTATAAATGTATATGTAGTAATCGAAGTTAAGGAATTAAAAATGGCATTTGGGTATTTCAAGAGAATCTAGTATTTGATCAGAAAATGACTGAATCATGTTATTAAAGGCAAAGAGAAATTGAGAAGAACAGAACACTGACAAAATAATGAAAAAATGGTTTCACTAACATACTGTACCCAATACTAATGTCCTCTTACTGTAGGTCGACAATGCATAAGGGAGGAATTGTAATTTACTGTAAACGAGCTTCGAAAGCTAACACCAATACAATTTTACATTTGCGAGTGTGCAGAAATCAAAATTTACATACTCTGTTTAGAAAGAAACTGAACTTAATATATAAAAATAAAACAAACCAATTATAATTATTTATGTCATTTAACTTCAAAGAATATTATGTCCCCCAGATTCGATATAGCATTTGGAATTCTATATTAAGTCATTAAAAAAATGTTTTATATAAGTTTTTGGAACAATGTCGAGACTTGTACTTATTATTAAAATGGCGTCGAATTGACTTAATTTAATTAGCAAAAGAAGTCGGGGGAAGAGTTATGTGGTGGGTAATCAACATATTAATTTTGTTTTATTCAAGAACTGTTACATAATAGCTAAATGATAACGCATTATTGTATTTACAGAACAATAGTTATGCATACGACGAATTCTTTATGTCAATCACATCGAAAGTTCAAAAAAGTTCACCATCGATTTTTTGGTCAGGAGCAACAAATTCTTTTCGGATAATACTTTTGAAATCGTAGATACAAATCGATATCGTAGTTTTGCTTTTATCTTTGATCTTTTCAAATGATTTTTATCATACCTCTGATGAATGATAATTCAAGGAAATATTAGTACTTACCCGCGGTTTCAATGAGACCCTTGCAGTGTTTAGTGTTTTTGGTTGTCGGTCAACTTGTGGAAAGAACTCCTGAATTCAATTAACGAAGACTGAGTTAACACGACTTTTTATCGTCTTCAAGCATTTCGGGATAATTTTTAAATCTCTTAAACCATTCAGAAACTTGACTATGGGATAAGTATTTGTTACTGTATGCTTCTTGAAGCTTTTCATGCAATTGCAGCTTTCTTGCTTGAAACTCATTTTTCGATTATTTCCAAAACACATAGCCATTCTCTCAGTATTATATTGTAACTTTTCGATAACAAAAAATACAATAAGTGACCCTAACAATTTCTTGTATTTTTTGTTTCTTATTGGACGGAAGGTATATTATTAGTAAAGGGAAATTAATTTGGTTTAACAAAAGGTTTTCTAATAAGAACGATGTGATTTTATAATAAAATAAAAGTTATGTATTTCAAATACAATCAAACCACAGTTAATTACATTATGTTTTGGATAACACATCATTTAAGTTTTTACCTCGCCTCGGTGCACACGAATGAATTCATTGAATTCAATTTTCGATAACTGTGCAATAACTTGGACTTATTGTGATGATTGCAGCGCACGTTGTTCAGTCTTGATGCTTCAAGGGTTCGCAGTTTCTTTGCATATACTATAGATTTAAATACTAGCTAAAGTGTAATAATCTAAATCAGTTAATTACAATTTCTTGAAGGCCAATTAATTTGCAAAATTGCATTTTTAAAAATTATTCTTTCACCAATTCGTAGTGCTCAATACTAAGTATGACTGTGACACCATATTGTTGGCACCATATTTTCTTTAAATCAATTTCATCTTTTCATTCTTCATTTGGCCACATTAATCGATACCACCCACCAGTAGCTTCATCTTCTATCTTGTTTTGGAAAAAAATAGGTCTATGATTCCACCATACCATACCATGGCATATACTACGCAATATCAGCAACCTTTTGCGGATGCAAGTGTTCCTCGTGAATATCTTGTGGACAGTGTTCACATCAAAAACAACAATTATATTTGTTAACATATTCAGTTATTTCAGATAAAATAATTTTTTGTCCACAATTATGATCCATTTCAAGATGATCTAAGGCATAAGCTGCAAAGGCCCACCACTTACAATTATCCAACGGTTTTAGTTCATAGGTCAACACAATTTTATAAAGGCTCTTTACAAAGAGAAACCTAATTCTTCAGCACGGCAAGGTATCCTTAAATTTGCAACCTCTGCAGTATTATCTCCAATAGCAGCAATGTTCTCTATACCTCTCGCATTTCGACGTCTTGTTAGTATTCTCTCATCGTGAAGAGTAAAAAACAATTCGACGAATAGCAAGCGCAGAACGTCTATTTTCATAAAACTTTTGGATAGTAATCAAAAGTTCTCGAAGCACATATTTAGCCATGATGAAGTATACTAAATACAAATGACAACTAAGGAGTCATAACACTTTAAACATGGTTACCATTTTATTTCAAAGCATATCATTATTTTTGGAAAAACGTTTTCATGTAATGTTAGTTAGAAGAATATGTACAATCAATTATACTAAAAAATTGTGTTTTATCTAAATAGATTAACAAACATAAGTAGTTTCTTTTCTGAAAATGCATGTTGAATTAGCCTTAATAGAGGTTCTACTTTTTGTTTAAGCTACTTATTTTATCGAAGTATAAACATATCCTTATACAGATGATAAAACTTTTAATGCGAAAATCGCGAATAATAAAAGCGCCATGAATAAAACAGAGAAAGAAATCTATACCCGGAAAATATTCCGAAAAACGTATTCGCTACAGAAAAAATGTTCACCTCAAATTTACTTGGAGATTTCCGTTTCGTTCTGCAAGGAAGAGGTCGCCGGTAGATAGATGGATGGATGGATCTAGACGCACTCGGTCGAACCTTTGATTGAATTAGGCGTTCGTTAGGATGCGAGCCCCTCGAGACGCAACTGACGTAGTCGCCCCCCTACGGCCGAATTCTGAGTCACGCATTACGAGTCTATCTGACTGCAATCAGCCCTACGTGAACCTGAAGCGAAATGCACTCAGTGATTTGTTTCAATGGTGACAGTTGTTTCACTGGATCTGCACGCTTTCTTATTTTCGATATCGACATGTGGCAACAGACGAATTTTTTTATGCAGCGAACACTGATGGATTCATTTTTTCAAACTGAAAATTAGAGGTGTTCGTGTGAAATTCATCAAATCGGTGCTTGGTCGTTCGATTTGCTTTGGAATGCCGGTCGCGCCGATGTTACATTACTGGGCACGCAGGAAGGGAAAAAGATGATTTTCTATTAGCGAGGGATGATCGCGTACGGGAATTTCCTACAGGGAATTTCAATTTTCTCTCTTGGAATTAATTATTTTTAAGACACGACAAACTACAATATAAATTAAAAAGTTAAATAGACAAAATACCTACCTAATTAAGGAACAAAGGATATTTGTAGATTTTTTATTAGACCTGTCTCTAACATAACAGCTGAATTTTTGGCTTTAATATTGAAGTATTTATTAATAACTTTTTGTATTGTACTACAATAATTTTTTTCAAAGAAAGAAATACACGTCAGATTAGTAAAAAAAGTGCCAAATTTCGATTTTAATAAAAGTGTTTCAATAAAAAACTATTAAAATTGTTCCAAAAAAGTTTTTCATTGACGAGGGTATGCTGAAAAGTACGTGGAGTGACGGATAAATGGCTCAGTTTCAAACTCTTTTTGTAGTATGCCGGCAAGTTGCCTCTCTAATAATTTCAAATGTCAAATGTTAAATTACTACGTTTATTACTTTCTTTGTGGCCGTCGTTTAATTACTTAGTTTTTGATGAGATGAATAGTGTAGAAATTCATGTTGTCATCTACTTGAAAGGCTTACAAGTAACAAATATTTATAATGAAATTAAAGGTTGTTTGAAGAATTAGGTTTCTTCATTTTCCACTGTTAATTAATGTGTGGATGTCAAAAATCTACCACTATACCGAAAATGTTGAAAAATTATATGTTATAGTCTGCTTCTGGGCTTCCGGGCTGGAACCGCGTCACTTGTATATTTGCCGACGTTTCGTACCCATTTGTATGGGACATCTTCGGCCTTCAACTACTGCACTGAAACTGATGTAAGTCGATGGTGGGCGGGTTTATATATGGGTAATGGGTCATGGGTCAATGAAGCGTTTCAGTTGCGGTTGGGTAGTTTGGATATGCATGACTGCCAGGCGTTGTGTAGGGGGTAGCCATCATCGCGGTTAAGGTTATTGGGGTGCTTAGAGATCTCTATAGTTTCACGAATTTTGCGACCATAGTAATGGTTAGTGTGGGATAGGATCTTGGTCGAATTAAAGTGGATATGGTGCCAGGTTTCCAGCCTATGCTCGGCAAGTGCAGAACCGGCTATGCGCAGCAACCTAGTACAACGCTCACGTTCCGAAACACGACAGTACGCTTTGTTTCACCAATATATACCCTGCCGCATGAGCAATAATTGTTATGGTGTTACAACACCTTTGTTGGAACATGTCTAAGATAGCAGGAGCTGTAAACATCTCCAACAGATGGACAAACTACATTTTGAATGTAATGTATCTATGAAAAAGCAATTCTCGCGATTGTTCAGTGCTTTATAGGTCGACTTATCGGCACAGATGAGACTTGTGTTCGCCATTGTACGTCCGAAACAAAATAACAATCCGTGGCGGCATAGTGGTTCTCCGCACTCGAAGATGGCGATAGCTGTTCAACCTGCAAGAAAGTTATTGGCTTCCATTTCTTTTTGATGTGAAAAGTATTCTTCTTATCGATTACTTTCCAAAAGGTCAAACCAACACATGCGTATTTTAGACTAATTTTTTAGGCAAATTAAAGTAAAAAGTTAAGGTTTAGCTAACAAGAACTATTTTTCACCAAAACAATGCACGGTATCACATAATGTTACTCCTATGATAAAGATTAACGAATTAGGCTTGGGTTTGTTGTCTTTTTCTAAGCCCAAAAAATACCTTGCATGTTAGAAATTTTCAATAATCAACGATGTTAAAGTGGCTGCGGATGTATATTTTAAGAAGTTGAGTTCTGAATTTTATTAGAGCATAGAGATAGCTTTGAATCATCGTTAGCTCAAACGTATCGAGGCAAGGGATTATGTTGAGAAATAAATTCAAATTTCAAACTATAAAGTCCTTTATTTTCATTCCACCCTCATACATCTAATGCATCTGCAATATATATACGATATAATCAAGCAAACGATGGAAAAATTGCATGAAAACCGATATGCACTGTTTTTTTCTTTAAAACGCCTAGATCATATTTGCATTTTGATATTCAACATACTAGTCTTTTTTGTGTATATTTTGTTATAAAAATTTATTTCATGTACTTTATTGTACTATATGTACTTTATTATTTATTAAAATAACTAGGTGTGTATCGGAAATTGAAAACACTATGCAGACCCATAGAAAATTCTTCTTTATCAGGCGTTATCTCGTGGTAGTCGAGTTATTCATAAAAAATTAGATCTGTTGTAGTTACAAGTAACGCCTTGATCTATTCGTCGAATTTATCACCAAGTGACTTTCATTTATTTCCGAAATTCAAATTTTCTCTTGCAGGAAAGAATCTTTTGGTCGGATTAAAAACTTACTGCTGCAACGCATCTTGAGGAAAATCGTCACAAAATCGTTAATTCAAATTCAATGAAGTTGAAAAGTAATAAAAAGTCCAATGCTTTTCTGTTTCGTTTTGAGTTTCACTTCTCATCAAACCATAAAAGCTTCTTGCGCTACTAGCAAACAATAATGAGTAAGAGTAAACGAAGTCTTTGCATTAAAAAATTAACAACTTCATTAAAACTGTAAAATATGAGAATAGTAGTCTAGAAAAGAAAATAAAATTATTACATTTTTCAACGTATTCTGCGTGTAATTCATTCCTTCGGAAAAATAAACTTTATAAATCTGTATTAGTCTCAGTGATTACCTTTTCATTTCACCGAGCCAAGTTTTCAGGTGGCGTAGAAGGAAAAAAATCTGAGGTGCCAAATCTTGCGAATACATCGAATGCAGGAGCGGTTCGAAACATATGTATGTAGTTTTAATTTTTACCATTTAAACATTTAAAGTATCAACACGTGCATATTTCTGAAGAAAAAGCGCTTGTTTCTTCTTTAAATAGGGTTTTTTTATACTATATTGCATTGTGTGGTTGATTAAGAGGCGATGCATAACATTCGCTTATTATCATTTTCAATTTTTGAAGACAATCAATAAGAAAAAATTCACTGCAGTCTCAGAAATAGTAGCCATAAACTTTCCGGCCGAGTGTATGGTTTTTGTATTCATCAGGCGTTTGTGCCAGCCTCAGTTCATTGTTTCGATTATTTCTTTGTTTCTGGTGTATAATGGAGTATCCAAGTTTCATCAATTGCTATTCGATATTATCACGTTTGTGGTATATATAGTATATATATAATAATTGGGATATCAATCCTGTATATAATTTATTAATTATGCAAAATCGAAGCCACTGATTCATGTGGAATGTGTAGAACCTCTGCTATTTCTTGACGATATCTAAAACCATATGTACTTTTCAATAACTTTTGTACACGTTTTTTGGGCGCCCACAGCATTCTTTATTAAATATATTGGTCCGGCTACGTTTAAACTCACATGTCCATTACTTTATGATTGTCATCGATAGAGATCGGTCTCCGTAAATGGACTATAACACAGATTTCATTTCACTATTTGTTTTGTTCCTTAAAAATAGGAATTTAATCACTGATTGGTACTCCACTTTTCCATTTTTCAAAACAAGCTAAAACGGTTCACTTCCTATTCAAATAACAAACGTCCTTAGAATCGAAGTGAATGCAATTTTTGAGTTTTTGAGGTTTATCAAATTAAAAAAATAAATAAGGCTTTTTCCGCCAGACTTACTATTACTGATCCGCTTTCGCAGCATAGTCAAGTCGTCGGTGTCAATAATTTATTTAATTTGAATCAAAATAGTTTTATTAAGTTGGAACTTCAGATGAGACAAACCTTAGCACATCGTGAGTTACAATAAAATCATCAATAGCGTACAGTTATGCTAGTTATTGACTGCCAGTAGATGATAAATACTAACATCATCAATTATTGTTCTGGACAAATTACGATACAACACTTTTTTATTTGAGATATTTTTATGTTTCAAGGGGGTGTTTCATTCTATTATACACTCAGCGGCAAAATTAACGCATAATTTATAAAATTTAAATTTTCTTCCGAAAAAAGCTACCAATTTGTTTTGTTTGCATCTAACAATGAAATAAAGCATTTAATGCTTAAAAATAAAATCATAGTTGGCGCACTTCAATGTTTATTAAGTCAGTTTAGTTCTGTTGTCAGAAAAAGTGTAATTATCACAGATCAATTGTATTCGTTAAATTCGTTAAAAGTTGTTATTTTGTGTGACTTTCTGTTGTCTTTATTGTCATTTAAAGCATTTTCTTTGTTATGGGTATTTTAAATCGGGATAATGCTATACGAGCAACGACATTGCTTCAAGAAGGAAGGACTCAACAATATGTCGCAAATCTTCTTGGAGTTAACCAATCGACTGTCTCCCGACTTGCTAGACGACTTCGGGAAACTGGTGATGTAAGAAGGAGACCGGGGCAAGGAAGGAAACGAGCGACTTCGGCGAGAGATGACCGATTTTTAACTTTAAGTTCCCTACGTGATCGCACTTTGACTGCTACAAGGCTTCAGGGTGTATTAGAAATAACCCGTGGTGTACAAGTTAGCGAAAGGACAGTTCGAAAAAGATTAGCAGAAGTTGATCTGCACGCTCGACGCCCTGCTAGATGCCCTATTCTGTTACCACGTCATCGGACAGCTCGACTAAATTTTTGTCGTGAACATGCAAATTGGGGAATTGATGATTGGCGAAGAGTACTTTTTACCGATGAATCCCGGTTTTGCATACGAGGTGCAGATGGCCGTCAGAGAGTCTGGAGGCGACCAGGTGAACGTTTTGCGGAATGCGCGATTGTAGAGAGAGATCGATTCGGTGGAGGTTCTGTTATGATATGGGGAGGCATTTCTTTGAATGGCTCTACAGATCTAGTCATTGTAGGTAGGCCTACTTTAAATGCTCACAGGTACATTGAAGATATTCTTCAAGACCATGTAGTGCCATTTGCTGCAGGAGTCGGCGAAAATTTCCTATTAATGCAGGATAACGCGCGACCTCACATAGCTAATATCGTCAATAATTTTCTAAACGAGGTTGGTATCCAGTGTCTGAACTGGCCTGCACGCAGTCCGGACTTGAATCCCATAGAGCATCTATGGGATGATATGAAACAGAAGCTCCAGCATATAAGACCAGGAATAAACACAATAAATGAACTTATGGAGGCGCTGGAAGAGGAATGGGGAAATGTTAACCAAAACGTCGTTCAGAATTTGATTGAAAGTATGCCACGTCGAATTCAAGCTTGTATACGAGCACGAGGTGGCCATACTAGATACTGATCACCATTTTGTTTCAATACTGATCACCATTTTGTTTCATTGTTGTCATTTTAATAAATTATGCAAATTCAAAATTCAGTGCAGAAAAACAATTAACGGTAAAATAAGGAAAAACAAATGAATTTAATCAAATTTCATTCTTTGAGTGTTTATGTACCTTTGTTTTGATAAGTCATAAGTTTGTCAGTAATATTTTTTGATTTGTTAATAAATTATTTAAGATTTACTGATTATGCGTTAATTTTGCCGCTGAGTGTACTTTTATATTGATATTTAACTTTGAATCGGTTTTTCAGTTCCCCCTTTGTGTAAGCAGTTACACTTGCCGCAGAGACATTTATTTCAAAAGAAAACGAAAATTTTTCCAAAATAATATTGATATTATCTCTCAGGAAATTAATTTTTTTTTGGATACAATAATTGCCTAATTTCATCCGTTTTTAAGTGTAAAATATCTTACTATGACACGGTGGCTTATTGAACGAATGTCGCGAGAAAATACCGGAAAAGAGTTAAAAAAAGAAATTCAACTCCCTATTTTTATCTGGGCATAATTCGCCTGAATTGTTTTATTTTTTCATTTCGAAAGTTTGTCCAAAATTCGATATTTGAAGTCAATTCTTAGTATTTTATTTTGTATTTTCTTAATCCATTTTCAAAGATATATTCGCATTTATTATACTAATAATTAAATTTCTAAATTGATGTTCAACGTTTCCAATTTTCGTATCAAAACTCTGTTATCGTATTATTTTTTAACTCTTATTAACTTATCAACATTTCTGGTACGTAGACTTCCGCGGTCGTGGTCCTATCTTCTTCTCACTGGTACTGCCGACGTTTCAGTGCAACAAACAGTAGCAGTAGTCGAGCCCTGAAGCCCCCATACGAGTGCGTACGAAACGTCGGCAGTTATACCAAAATGACGCGGTTCCAGCCCGGAAGCCCAGAAGAAGATATTATTAACATTTCGTTTAGTTTTATTGTCTTGCCATAAACTGTAAATTTGTTTTTCAAATAAGTAATAAACAGTGCGATTCAAAAAGATGAACACAATTTTAATTGGTGGCACTTCCCAGATTATACGCTATATTTGAATTCTGTCAATTCTATTTAAACGAGGATGTTGGAAAGTCTGGAATACTACAGCTAGAGCATTCTAACACCGCAAGGCAGCGACGACAATTTTCCCACGTGGGGCATGAAAACTTGGCGCATTAGTTCTGGCCACCAGGGTCTCCTGAGCTCAGGCCGGACGATTTTTTTCTATGCGGATTTGTAAAAAATGCAATTTACGTATCATCTGTTTTTGCAAATTTGAGTGACTTAAGAAACCGCATCACAATTGCGGTGAAGTCAGTGATGCAATTCATTCTTCATCGAGCTAGGAATGAGTTTAGCTACCATCCAGATGTTACCCGTGCAGTCAAAGGTGGCACATTGAATATTTACAAACATTAATGTACGTGTAATCAAATATAATTTACATAAAAGAAATACAACGTAGTTCAGAAAATACAGCCCATTGAAGTCATTTCCACCTTTTTTAATCAACTTGTATATACTTCTAGACTTCATTTTTATATTTGACTTTTTTGTGTCTATTCGTTTTCGTATGTTTGTCACACTATTATACACATTATAATTATTATTACACTTATTTATAATTTTCAAAGCTAAATTACAATTATTTTTGTTAATAAAATCTTTATAGATCCGTCACACATACTCTCATTATTCAAAGTTACAACCAAAGTAGTTTTTAATCATTTACATTATAAACAATCAAATAATTGCAGTTTCTCACCTGTATCCTTGCTTCGTTTAATTTAGTACTTCTTGCCAGCTCCTCTCTGCAATATATGTCGGGATAATGACTTTTGGCGAAAGCCGCTTCTAACTCCGCCAGTTGCTCTTGCGTGAAGGTGGTTCGATGCCTTCTTCGTGCTGGCGTTGGGCATGAGGCTGTTGTGGGCGTGTGACCTGCGTGTTGGGGACCACCGGGCGACACTGTTCCTAAACTACTGCTACCGGTCGTCGTTGGTTCCGGTTTGAGTTTTTTGAAGGCGCCGTCTGTAAGAAAAGACGATGTTTAATAATGATATAAATTTATAATATATTTAGAAATTTATATCAAACACGATATTAAATAAATCGTAGGTGGTGCAAAACTCAGATACTCGAGCTGTTAAGTTAATTACATTGTAAGCTATTAATAAAGTTTTGGTTTAAAATTAGATAACTTTTAGCAAAATAACTTAGATTGCTTTATATTCTCTAAACTTAAATAACACATTTCCAGAATAATGTATTTATAATTTAATAAAAACTCTTTGCATTGACAGATGATAATTTTTATGTAAGCTAGCATGATATTGTACCTAGTTCTGATATAAATATTGCCGCAAACTTCGTTGGGGGAAAAAATACAAACAATAAAGCTATGTCCCTAAAACTGTATGTTTGATTACATGAAACTATACACTGATGGGACAAAATTAGCTTTGTTGAATCTTCTAAATAGTTGACATGGAGAAAGGCGATAAAAATTTAATAATAAGCCGTAGATTTATCTATCCTGCCATAGATCATTTTAACAAAACATCACAAATCGGTAACTAACTATGATTTAATCGGCTTTGTATTGGTCTACCGCCAGTATTAATTAAAGCAATTTAAAATAAAATTTGTTGTAATCTGCTGCGAAAGAAGGATAGAGGAATGCGTATTATCAAAAGCAACTTAAAGATTGTGGCTTTCAGAGAAAGAATAACTCAACACTATCCCACGGCCAATAGTCGACTTAATCTGTAAATCTAGACAAAAATCAAAAAATTAAATATTTCGAGTGGAACTATTATTCATTTATTTAAAGAAAAACAAGAATATATTGCAAAATATATGTTCAATTTAAATATTGGATTCATTAAATGTCCATCATGAAGTTTTGTGAGAGTTATATATTATATTCTAGTTATTAATTTATTTAGTGCATATACAAAAATGGTGTAAGATCTTTCTGTTGAATTTCTAATAACAGCCAAGGATTTTGTGGCCACCAGAGACAATATAATTTCGTACTGAAGATTGATGAGGCAGTAACCAATATTTTCAGGATTTCTTTTTTTTTAGTAAACGTAGTCCCATTATAGTTTGGGATCACGATCTTGTAGTACGAGTATAAAGAAATTAATACCAAGTTCTTCATCTAAATCTCTTTTTGTTAATTTTGCAAATGGTAAAATTTGCTTCAAAACACCTCCATTACCTCAAAGGGAGCGCTTGCATCTTGCAGTTACACATGTTTGTCGGTACGTTATGATCTTCAACTTCAATACACTTAACCATACCATATTTCACTTTTTTGCAGTTCTTTTGCCTATGCTAATTTGTTTCTGTTTCACTATTAATACATTTTTTTTAGTTTTTATATAATAAACCATTGCTTGTAAGTTTTCTGTTTAAAAAACAAGGCAATACAATGATATAATAAATTTTGTTACTGATTTTACAATTTTTACAATTTTGCAATGTTTTACAATTTGGACAATACGCGAAATGTAGAACTTGCGTTTCAGTAATTCATTCTGTCGAAATAGCTTATATTTATTTTAATTTTTTCTTTAATTATATTACTATTGGTTGTTATTAGTAAATAGTTAATTTTAAGATATTCGAAAAGATTCTTATCAATATTTACACACTAAAAATTAGAATTAAAAAATGTTTTCATACACCCTTACAATGTAGAGACTACCCATAAGATTATTATAAATATGTTACCTTATTCTTGGTGTCGTGTTATATATTGTATAATAAATTAGTATCTTGTTATTATTGATGGTATATACATGTAGATTTGAATTATTTATTGATGAAATTCCACTTCTCATTATTGAGAGTTGTTTGACAGTCATTTTTAGACCACTCTATAACATCATTAATATATCTTTGACATGTTGTAATTTTCTAGAATTATGATAGCTTGTTGTTGTGATACCAACACATACGAAAGGTGAGTACAATAAATTAGACAATTATAGACTTGTTTGTTAATTAACTACCTTTGCCAAGATCTTCGAGACTGTAGTTTCTGAACAGCTTTTCCTGTTCTTTATGAAATACAATCTCCTTAGTAAAAATCAGCACGATATTAAAACAGCGTTATTTGAATATATTGAATAGATATTCTCTGGAATGGAACATGGAAATTTAGTTTGTGATCTCTTTCTAGACCTGATTAAGGTTGATACTGTGTCTTATTCGACTTTGCTCGACGAATCGCAACAGTATGACTTGAGAGGTGTAGCACATGCGTGGTTTAAGTCATAGTTGATCAACAGGAAATAAACTATTAAATTCAATAGTATTAACTACTTATCAAATACAATAGCCTCCATTATTTATAATTTACATACATAAATGATTTATTTATAAACGAATACTCCAAAACAAAAATTATCAGACGATAGATACTTTTTGGTGAAACATGAATACACTACTTTAATAACATATAACTTTCTCAACAAGAACAGAAAATTTCTATTATATTTAACGGATATTATCTTAAACATGTTGACAGTATAAAAACTTGATTTTATATTTAGATCGGAGAACGAATTGGTAAGAGATTTAGCATAGACATTTCAACGTTTCTACGAATGTTCAAAAGTTCATTTTCTTTGCTTTATCGATTGTAATAAAGGGTGACCACGGGATGTATTTACATTTTTGATGTGACTGTACTCGGCCTCGGCAAATCATGGGGGGAGGGGCGGGCGGTCATTCACCTCCCAAGCAGTGGCCATTTAGGTATTCCAGTCGCAATGGAGCCGTGGACAGTTCAACATTTCGCTACTCAAATGCAAGTTCTCCTTCACGATGAGCCTGATTTTCATGAGCGATGAAGCTCACTTTTACCTAAATGGGACAGTAAACCAACAGAACTGCAGATACTGGGCAGAGGAAAACCCAAGACAGCTTCATGCGAAACCTCTCCATTCGCCTCGTGTGACCGTATGGTGTGCGGTGTCGAGACAACATGTTATTGGCCCCTTCTTTTTTGAAGAGGATGGAGTTGCGGTGACAGTGAACGCGAATCGGTACGTGCGTATGATCAACGATTTTTTTTTCTTACAACTGCAGATGCTCAACTTGCAACAGGACATATGGTTTCAGCAAGATGGAGCTACTGCACACACAGCAAGAGTTTCGATGACGTTGCTGCGAAACTTGTTCCCAGGTCATGTCATTTCAAGATTTGGAGATGTGCCCTGGCCTCCTCGTTCTCCCGACCTCAACATCTGCGATTTTTTTTTTTTGGGGACATTTGAAGGAGAAAGTTTTTCAACGCAAACCTCGTAATTTGGAAAATTTGAAAGAGGCAATTCGTGAAGAGGTGGCACTAATCACCGAGGAGACACTACAGCTAGTATGGCAGAGCTTCCTCAACAGAATTGAAAACTGCATCAGAGAAGACGGCCGTCACCTTCCTGACCTTATTTTTTGCAAGTTAAATTAAATGGCATATCCTAACAAACATGTCAGAAAAGTAAATATATTTTTTGTTTAAAAAATTAACACCGTTTTGCTGTTTTCAAAATGTTAATACTTCCCGTGGTCACCCTGTATATAAAACCAAACATTTTCTCCACTGAAAAATTTTGAGTCAATACTATTTGGTTACAGGATAATGAGCAGAGAAGAATTGATAAAAATAACTTTTCGATACTTTATCCAGATGGCAAGAAGCAAGAGAAACAAAGAGTAGATTTTGTGATACTAAATAGAAAACTAATTAACGAAAATTGCCATACCTTAAAATCGAAACAACATCTTTCAAGGTATTGTTAATCATTGTGTGTGCTCATATATAAAATATCGAAAAAGAAGTAAAATAAAGATTATATGAAATGAGAGTTAGAAAAGGTACCAAATGAATATGTAAATAATTAGGAAAGAAGCAGCACATTAAATATGAAACAGTAAAACACAAAAAAGAAAGACAATGCTCAAAAATTATGTAATGTAGCTGCTGAAACAAATATGTTCATATGCAACATAAACACCTAAGATTACATAAAGCCACATGGACAATTCCGGATGCTAAGACGCAAACATAGATTGATCGCGAAAAGCAAAACATCATCAATAATTGATGTTAGAACATACGCGTACTCGGATCATTATATGGTAGCTGTAAAATTAAAATAAACAATAGCTAAAGTAAATGGAATGTGGAGGAACTAAGTAACGAGAATAAAAGAACACATATATTTAAAGCGTTGCTGGAATTATATAAAAACACAAACTACGGGAAAATATGTTGGGAATAAGAAAAGAAAAATTCGTAAAAACTGGTTTAATAAAAAATGTACTAAAGTGCTGTCTAGAATAAAATGGATGGGATCGAATTAGGTTAAAGACAAAAAAAAACACGAATGAATAAAAAAACAATAGTATGTAGTAAGAGAAATGGGCAAAGGAAAAGGTAAAAAACAGAAACACAAAGTAATTTTATTAGAAAATTAGTAACCAAAATGAAGTAAATAAGCATAAATTAAGAGGTGTAAAAAAGACAAAGTTACTAAAAACGAACAAGAGTATAAAAATATTGTTAAAATACTTTCAGGAACTGTAAATGACGGTCAATAAAATGAAGAAACACAAAATGAAAAAGATGAAAGCGGAATTGAAGTACAAAAATCTACAATGAACAAAATAAAAGATGTTGTAACCCATATGAATAACGGTAAAGAACCGGTAAAGAGCGGATAAAAGTGAATTGATTAAAGTGTAGTGGCGAACTGTTATTAAAATATTTGTATTTCCTAATTGTGAAGAAATTGAGTGATGAAGTTATGAAGAGAGATTGGAAAACGGAACATATAGTAACAATTTAACCGACCGGATATAAAATACTATTCAAAAAAGAATTACAACAGAAACACAAAGAAAACTTGTGCCTTATTAAGGTGATGAAATAGAGATATTGCTTTTAGATTGTCGATAAGCCTTCCATTCAATAAAGAGAAAAAAAGCTTATAGTAGCTATGACAAACCTTGATACATCAGCAAAACTAAGTAAATGGAAAAAGGAAACAAAGAAAATGACTCTAAAAACATTAAATGGAAAACGGAGGAGTTCAGAGACAATAAAGGCGTTAAACATGGCGATACTCTGTCAGAAGCTCCCTTCGACACAACTGTGCAATATGTAGCGAAGAAAGTAAATAGTGGAACACTCAGATCGAAAGCAAGGCAGATAGTAGCAAATGCGGATAATTATAGTAATTACGAAATAGTGAACGAGGGAAAGAAATTTAGGTTAAGTATAAATGAGAATAAACTTAAAATATTTAGTCTGGTACGTAGACTTCCGCGGTCGTGGTCCATGCTATCTGCTTCTGAGCTTCCGGGTGGGAACCGCGTCATTTGTAAGAAATAGTTTCAGTGCAGTAGTTCAGCCCTGAAGATGTCCCATACAAATGGGTACGAAACGTCGGCAGATATACAAGTGACGCGATTCCCGCCCGGAAGCCCAGAAGCAGTTAAAATATTTAGGTTTGAATATAAAATAGTAGGTGATAAATATATTAAAATGGGAAGATACGAATTTGAACAAGTGGAGAAATTCAACTATTTGGGCAAAATATACCGATGACAATATGGACATCGAACAACAAAACAACGAAACAAAATTATGGCAGCAAATTGAGCATTCTACGCTAATAAAATGATTTGCATAAGATTAGCGGTGCTGTATGAAGCTGAAATGACGAAAAATGTGAAGGGGATCTAAGAATATATGAAAACAAAATTTGAAAAACTATATTAGGTCTGATCGAAGTGGCTGAGAATGAATACATAAAAAACAAATGCTGAATTAAGTCAAAATATGAAGGAGGAAATAATAAAATAAATAAAAGCAACAAAGAATAAAGTGGTTGATATATGTATGTATGTATGGAAGGCAGAAGGAGCAACAGTAAAAGAAATGTTGGAATGGCTACCAGGCAGAAGAAGACAAAGAGGCAGACCGAGATAAAAATAGAAGAAAGGAGTACTAGAGGATTTGAACAGAGCAAATTGGCAGAAAAATACTAGTAATAGAAAACTGTGGAGGAAAATAACCGAAAACACATGAATACGAAAATTTTGATTCATCTACCCTCAGTAATTAATTTAGAGTTTCCAGGAAGTGACGCTACCGTTTCGTAGGTTTTTTATAATCATATTTTTACCACTCAGTAATAATTTACTAAAAGCTCTAAGTATATTCAGACATATTTTTCCCGATGTGTTTACGAAGTTGATGTTGCTTGGACACTCCCTGAATACGATGGTGTGAGAGCAGCATTCTCAACAGTTTTCGTAGACTAAGAATCTTTATATGTAATAGTAAGTAATAAAGTATTGTTTTCTTTTCGAAAACATTTATCGCCTTGAATTTATATTATATTATTATATATAGAATCTTTTCGAAAATAATTTGAGGGCAGAAAATCTTAAAATAGCCCAAGGAATAATCCCTTGAAGTTTTAGCGCACGTTTAGTAAACATTTTGTGAATGAACCGCTGAAGAAGTGAAGCACTAAATCGAATATGTACGATTGAGGTATATAATTGGTAAATATGAGCATAAACCTGGATGAATATCCGCAATATATCGCTGTAATTTAGACAATTTTTTAAAATTCTTAAAAACTATTGGTTTATTTCATTCATAGGGATGTTATTAGATACATAGACATACATATTTGATATAAATAAATTAGTAACATTCAAATTTCGTATATTACTAATATATTTATATCAAGTATGCTTCTGGTACTGATTACATTACTTGAAGTTTTGTCGAATAAAAAATGAACGTCTAGTATTCGTAATGTTTTTTTCGAACATTCAAGTAAAAAAAAACATGTCTGTTCGCTATTGATTTAATTTGTTTATTAATTAGTTTATAGAAGTTGTGTTAATTGTAATATGATTCATTGAATTTTGGGAAAGTTATTAGCCAGATGTACTATACGTAAAAAATAATCTATTCGATAAATGAGAAAAAGACCTACAAACCGTCTAAAAGATGCAATTTGCAGTACAAAATTAACGTTACATAAACAAATGTTTGCAAATTGAGTAATGCCCTCGGTCACAGGTGACATCAATGACAAACGGCGGTGAACGACGATGTCGGCAACTAAACCTTATTGAATTCATTACTGTTTATTAATGCAGTTAGTACCAACCTAATTACAATTACTGACACCGGCGCGCGCCACAAAGAATCTCACACAATCTTATTACTCCCGACTGAATGTAGTTACTACTTACTCGCCAAAGCCAGATACGTTTACCTACTTTATGCTAATCGGCCTCTTTTCTCTTTTTTCCTTCTTTCATTCTTTCGTAACATCGACTCGAATACTTTTCCGCATACAATTTTTTTTTCGGTTGAAGATTTCCCGCTCGTTACTTTTATGATACAGGCTCTGGATTTCCGGTAATTCTTTAGTCTCGTTGTTCGATAACGATAGTAATGAATTAGTTTACAAAAAAAATCTGTACCTTTCTGTATATAGTTTTAATAACAAAAACTTGATTTGCGCTATTTGAAAATTATTTAAAATCACAAATCAAATCATGCGTTCGAATATACATATTAGGCCTTAAAAGAATACACTCCGCGCAACATGAATAGGACCAACTGCATATATGACATTTGTAGTTGGTATAAACATGGTAGCGCGCTGGAATTGTTATTTTCGAAAATAAGAGGGTTGATAAAAAGATGTATGTAGGTACCAAATATAATTTTTGTAAAAGTCAGTGCAAATGTACGTTACTAATGACAATAAGTAGAGTAATTAAACGCCACTTGAATACGACCAATCTACAAAATAAAAGATTCGTTTGCAATAACAAAATACTTTATTGTTCAATAATGAGTACTTTTGCCATTATTTCTTATAACCTCAAATAGTCGGGATGGAATGGAATTATACAGGGTTCTCAAGTAGTCAACGGGAAGTTCCGCCCAACTTCGTTTCAGCGCCTGCTCTAGTTCGTGAGCGCAACTGAATTGGATAGCATTGGAGTACAATTTACGCGACAACCATCCCCAAACATTTTCTATGATGTTCAGGTCGGGGGAGAGCGATGGCCAATCGAGAACGTCCATGCCTTGTTCTTGAAACCAGCGTCGAACAATGCGCGCGGTGTGAATACTGGCATTATCCTGTTGGAAAATAAATGGCCCACCTGCCATAACGTTGGAAAATTTGTCTTTCACCTGTTGCAGCAGCTGGACGTACTTTTCCGAATTCTGTCTGCCCTTCACTATTACTAAATCAACAGGTCCGTTATAGGAAACAGCTCCCCATACCATGACTGAACCAACATCGGCTCGCCTTCGTGACTGAATCACTTCATCTTTACGTAAATCGTGGAAATAATAAGAAAACCCATCCGGGCCATCTAAATTAAACTTCTTCTCGTCACTGAAAATAACAGTTTGCCATTCTCTTGTCCACCCCATTTTTGCTTGAGCAAAAGACGTGCAGTGCGCTGAAATTCCCTTAAAGGAGGCCGTCGTTTAATTTTCAAACGTTTTAAATGCAGACAGGTCTTCAGTAACTTCTGTACAGTTCTTACCGATGCATTCGTTCCAACGTTATTCGCGATTTGTCTTGCCGTTAATGCCGAATTCGATGCTTCGCGTAATATGGCTCGACGTTCTCTCTTAGTTGTAACGGATGTTGTTCGCCCTTTAAAACATTTTCCATAATTCTCGGGATCCCTAATAAAATTGTTCACAACCTGGTGTGATCGACTTATTTTCTTTGCAGTAGCCCTTGAGGAATACCCTTCTTGATGGAACGCTTTAAGTTTTCCAATTTCTTCCATACTTAAGCACTTCTGTCGCCCCATCGTTGCACAATACCCTTAATTACAGATGTTTGTTTATCCGGATACACGTTGTAACTCGACACTCATCCGGTAGCTTACTATTAAATACTGGTCGTATCCAACCGGCGCGGTGCATTTTATATGTATGTGGTACTTACGTCACCCAATGCATAACGTTAGGCACTATTGCGCAATAATGCGTATTATTTGCCATATCATACCATTACAAACTTGCATTGTATTTTTGTAAATGAATTGTTTTTCAAACCACCGAAAGCTTGCAACAAGTCGGGTGGTCCTATTCATGTTGCGCGGAGTGTATATGGAATTATAAAAAAAGTGTGATTAAACAACCTTCAGAAATTTTAAAGAGTAATTTGGATAATTTACACGAGGCGAATTTTGTTTATTTTACAAACTAAAAGCCAACACTTACTGAAATGCTAAGGCGTGACATATTAAGAGCTTATCGGCACTACGAGAGACTCTACTACTTTTGAAAGCCGAATTTGTATCGTTTTTGTAAAATGAATAAGATGAATCGCATATTCTTGTGTAATTGTGTTGGAAAATTGAAGGGGATTTTAAAATTCGAGCAAGTGTCGGGGAGGAGGAAGTCACAACTAGTGTTCTACTACACTGGTACCTACTAACACTCCCGAGGAATCGAGATAACTCAAATGAAGATGTATGGTAACATACCAAAAGTTACATGAACGCAGGGAGGTGTGATAGTTTCTCTGGGGGCACTAAATGTAAGCTCCTTGTAATTAGTCTTACTCGACCAAGCGGGGCTCTAATCGAGCGGACAGTTATTATTATTTCTTTTGCTGTCCATAACAACATTATTTAAAAAATACACATACAGAGCGAAACCAAAAAATAAAAAAAATTGAAAGAATACATTAGAGATTTTAATGATGCAAGACATGGGAAGGCAACGATAAATGAGTATCAGATAGAGATAAATAAAGAAGTAAGAGTCAACATTATAAAGAAAGTGGATCTAATGTCCGACGGCGAAACCTGATTAGTTAGGTGATGTGGAATTTCTATACGCAAAAGTTGATATAACAGGTCCAAGATTATACAGAGGATGACATCTAAAACAATTGTAAACAAGGCAAACTTCAAAAAATATAAGAGCAAAGAAGTAAAGAAGTCAAGACAAGGTAGAGAGGTATAACCACCACAAAAAGTCAAGACAAGGTAGAGAGGTATAACCACCACAAAAGGTCTGAAAGGGTGTAATAGGCTTTATGAACACCTGAAATAATAGTATTTGTCTAGATGAAAAAACTGTACTTTCATGTTCCTGAAACTGTAGAAAAAGTAGTCGGCTACTAGATAAATATTATTTAAGAATTAGGATGATTTTAGGTAGCTATAATGCCTATTCCGCTGCGACTTTTTCACATCTTTTGCAGTCATCATACCGTCTCGTTTTTTGTATATTGTATGTCTGTTGAAGTTGGTCTTGATTACGGCAATTGTAGCCTATCGCATTTTTGTATTAATGGAATGTGAAATTTAAAAAAATTCTTAGTTTAAGAAGTTCAAATGAGTATTACAGGGTTTTTTAAAAATATGTCATCTGGGGCACAAAGCCATCGAAATTTTAGATTGACAATCGCACATCCAAAAAGTGTTCGAAGTTCCTGGGTAAATTTTCAATTTCAGCTAATGAAAAATTTATACTTAAACAGGCAGAGCAGACGGTTTTAATAAAAAGTGAAAAGATCTACATTATTTAAATGTGATAATACCATAAGAAAGTTTTGCGAGAAAAGAATTAATATAAATAGTATAATTGACATTAATTCCAGATATTTGAAGTGGCAACTATGTAATATATTATTAGTCATAGTCAAAGTCACAGCAATTTATTTTTGTAGGGATGATTACAAAAAATTCAAAAGTAAAGCTAACAATATCTGTTGACTGTTAAAATATGTACATATAAATAAAAGAGTATAAAATACATAAGAAAAAAATCATAGAATTTTCATAAACGTTGGTTAAGAATTTTGCAGATAACATGTAAATGTAAAATACAAAGAACTAAAATTTAAAGACAAACAATTACTTGCGCTGCTGCAGTTGTAGGTCGTATGTATAAATAGTATGGCTCTTCGAGAAGGATAATATATATGTATATATAGGAAATATAAAGTAGCTAGAAAAGTGTAAGAATCAGTTCCTTAAACAAGAAATATTAACAATACCATCTAAATATATACTTACCGCAATTAAATACTTACATCAAAATAAAAATAAAAATGTGTTTCTACTTATATGTAGTGTGAAGTAGTTGGTAGAATATATATATATATATATATATATATATATAGACTTATATGTAGTGTGAAGTAGTTGGTAGAAACACATTTATTTTTTTTTGATCTAAGTATTTAATTGCCGTAAGTATATATTTAGATAGTATTGTTAATATTTCTTGTTTAAGGAACTGTTTCTTACACTTTTCTAGCTACTTTATATTTCCTACAATTCGCAGTACTCTTTTCTGAATAACACAGTAAATATTCTTCTTGAGTCTGCAGACATTTCCCTTAAAATTACATCATAAAATAACAATGTCAATACTCGTAAAATATGTAAGCCGAACCGCCTGATAATATGTTTTATTCGTCGCACATTGTAAATTACAGTGTTTAGTTTTTTTTTAGTTTCCAATACATGTGATCAATGCAGTCTACCATCCATTACCATACTCAATAGGGGGACAGAAGTTTCACCAGCCATTTTTGTTGTTAACGCAAGTGTTTGCGTTTTACTCGTATTCAACGACAAATTGTTGCTATTGAACCATTTGTTCAATTCATGTGTGATTTTATCTACTTTCGTTGTTATTTCAACCTCAGCAGCTCCTCTGACAATTAAGGTTGCATCGTCCGCGTAAAGACATATTTTGGCATCTATTTTATATGGTAGGCCGTTTACATAAATGATGAACAACAGTTGATCCAACATAGATCTTTGAGGTACACCTTTACTTATGTATTCGAAACTAGAAACTTTTCCATTGAATTCTACACATTGCGTTCGATGTTCTAAGTGTAAGGTCAATAAGGCATGACTACTACCTCGAATTCCGTAAAAATATAACTTCTCTAGCAATATTTCGTGATTGACGTTGTCAAAAGCTTTAGTCAGATCATAACATATTAGTTGTGTATCGTTTTTGACATTCAAGGCCTCTGTGAGAGATTCAATAATATCAACCATATCTGTAATGGTGGATCTACCTTTTCGGTAGCCGTGTTAAATGTTATGAAATATGCAATTTTTCTCAAAGGAGTTTAGTAATCTACTTGCAATCACGATTTCAAAGCTCTTCAATATTGATGGCAATACAGATATAGGCCGATAATTACCGAGGTTGTTAATATCACCCCTCTTATGAATTGACATTACTCTTGGGGATTTAAATTCACTAAGGAATTTTCCCTCCAACAAACACGTATTTATAATACGTATCAGAGCTTGCAAAATACAACTTACAATTTTTTTAACATTTGTGTAGAAATGTCGTAATAATCTTGTGTACTCTATTTCTTATATTGTTAATAATTCTCATTAACTCGCTCTCAGACACCACTACTGACCTATCAAATACCAAGTATTTGATAGGTCAGTTTTTCATATAATTTTTACATTTTTATAGTTAGTTTCTCTTTGGGCATGTAGCTGATTAATAAAATAGTTATTTAAATCTTGACCGCTAAGGCTAGATACCTCAGTTTGTTTCAAGTTTTGCTTTAAACGTTTTCTTATAATGTTCTGCATTTCCCTTGTTTATTCGCAGATTTATTAATACGTTGCAAGTAACTCATTCTAATAGATTCGTCAAAACAACTTTTATATTCTATTTAACGTTTTTTTATACTCCTGATACACTGTAAGGTTATTTGATAGAATTTCGTAATTTCATCACATCAAAAGGAACTCTAACACCAAAGTGATCGTCCCATATGTTGAGGAAAACATTCGTTAAAGTGGTACATTAACTCATCATGAAATCTAGTAAATATTTCCTGACGATTCTCAGACATTGTATTCCAATCTAGACCTTCTAGTTTTTGTATAAACGTACAGATATTCGAATCGTTATCTCTAACATATTTTTTTTTGTTAGGTTCTGCAACATTTTCATCATAGGCTAATTTTTGTGCCAGATGATCTGACATATGTAAAATAATTCGGAATACCTCCAAATTTTCTATGTTAATTTTCGTGAAAATATTGTCTAAACACTTCCAGGATTGAGTTGTAATTCTTGTTGGTTGAGTTGTAGTCATACGAATGCAGATCGTAAGACTCCAATATATCTAGAAAAATAGACTTTCTCGAAAGTCCACATAAAATCTCCTGCAATATATACGTTTTTGTTTGGTATTTCATATGCGACAACAGCACGTTAAATATATTTAAAAAACATCATAGCTGCTATTCGGTGGTCTATGTATTGAGATTTAAATTGTATTTTCTTCAACTTGTTCCACGGCGGAAATCTCTATATGAAGTTCTACCCAAAGATCATTCAAACTACTTCTCTCAGCAAATAATATATCATTCCTATTACGCTACCGCCGTGTATATAATGTGTTCTACAATATATACTACCTATAGTGTAACCGCCAGCAGTGCATATATTTTTACTTAAATTTGTTATGTTCAGTAATAGTAGCAAAATTTGTTTTCTGTCTATATAATTCAAATGCAAATTGATCTATTTTGTTTCTAATAGACTGAATATTGAAGTTTAGTTTTGAAGTGAAACTTGATTAACATTATTTAATTGTTTTGTTTTAATTAATTAACTATTACGTCTTTGGGCCAATTTTCGCATTTTTTAATTTCCTTTAAGATTTCAAATGTACATCCAACTTTAAAAGATTTTGTTTTACTCTTATTTTTCCGTGCTTTCTTATTTTGGTCAACAAGGAAAGATTTTCTTAAAAATCTGTTTTATAAAATAAATATTAGAATGTATTCTCATACGATTTCCAACATAACTTAACGGCTATTACTACGATATTGCAAAGAAACAAAAGGAGATATATTTAGAGAGATTGCAAAGATGAATAGAGAAACATGTCTCCCATAAAGCCTTGTACTTCATACTCAGTGTGGAACTCTCTGTAAGTGCTATACTATTGCATAATTATAGATTGCTAAACAGATATATGTCAACTACATCATTTTCTGTTGCTTCATCTTTTACTTTACCCACATATAACCACACCGTTCAGTTGCTACAAAATCGCTACCACTCACTTGTAGCATTCCTCTCAATCTCGGTATTTCTGTTTTCGTGCTTATGACTTTCTTGTTTCGTATTTTTTACAACAAATCTGCTACTAGGTTCCACAACTTCTGATGTTGGTGTAGCAGTAAAATTATCTTATATATTATACTTTGTGTATAACTTTCCTAGCAGTCAAAATTTTGTTGTGCTTGCCGATCATTTCTATTAACCATTCCTATCCAGGTCAATATCTTTCATATACATAGATGTTCGCTATTTGTTTGCAAGTCTTCCTTGACGCAAGTTCTTAAAACATTTGCATAGCCTCGACCTTGATTTTTTTCTTCAGTTTTTCTGACTTCTTTGTCTTGACATGTTGGGTTAAAACTAAAATTTTTGTGTTACATAAATGAATGATTTTTGATTATTCTTTAAGTCAGTCTTTAAAATGTACTATAAGTTTTTCGTGTGATGTAATTTATCCCTTAAGATATATATTTTCTGAATTAGAATCACTACATCTATTAAAATCACCACGTGACTCATGAAAAACATATATTTCTGGTTTGTTAAAGAGTTAATTTAAAAAATGTCATTATACCACTGTACACTAAATTATTTTTTAATTTTTTGTTTATTAAAATATTAATTATGTCTAGTTCCTTTTTATTTTATCAAGTGTCTTATCGAGAGACCTTGCACACACATCTTGTCTTGTCGCCACACAAGAGACGTATAATTCAAGCACTATGGTATATTTTAGAGTATACAGCGTGTAAAGTTGTTATGGACTCGTATTTAGATTCCCTAGATGAGATTGAAAAAGATGAAGACTGGGATGAATATAATAAACTTTACGCGCTGCAAGAAGAATTTGCCAGTTTAATTGTGTAATGATTTATAAATCGATTGTAAAAGGCAATTAAACAAATTCCCAAAGCTGTGTCGATTTTTAATGCCTTTAGAATAAGTACATTAATAAAACTAATCAAGAATGTTCGTTTTACAAAAACGAGCATCTTCATAAACCTAAATAACTGTGACAATGTAATATACACAAAATTATCCTACTGCAACTGAAATTCCTTTAGAGCACCTCGCGATGAACACTCCTGTAAAACAGAGACAAATGGATATGGCAAGCTTAAATATGTACTAGGCTAATCATATTTACTAATCAATAAATAAACGACCAGAGCCATTCGGTACACTAAAATGATAATGCGGCTAGCGTTAACCACAACATTTTCTATTATTACCCTAGAGTTACCTCCGAGTATTCATTTCAAAGTGGAACTGAGATTGAAAAATGCCATGGATGTTTCCAGGACCTTCTAGGAGTTCTAGTCCACCTACCAACAAGAGCAGCATAGTCCTATTATTAAATATATACGACATTAAAATATATATACCTGTTCCTAAATATATCCAGGAAAAGGCTGCTGCGTGAAAAAGAAATGTTTTTTAAACTATTGTCAAGAAATAAGACGACTTTATCATTTTATTATTATTTCAAACAGTTTTAAGAAAAACAATTAAAAGTAATCAAAAGGCAATATTCTTTAATCTTTTGGCTGTCTTCTTTAAGTAATACAATTGCAAAAAACACTATATAAATCTGTCTTAGTTAGAAGGCGCATACAAGAATGTATACCCTCACACACGTCTCCGCTGAAGAAATAAATATAAAAACTGTCCTTAGTGAAAATTACCATATTTTGTAAAAAGGAAAAAGAACTTAGAAGAACTTGATAATTTCTTAATACATTGCAAGTATCAATTTTAACCGAGAAAATCTGAAATTTCCTTGTTGAAATTCTGATGACGCTATTATCATGGTCTTGGCGGCCTTCATCCACGATAACAAAACTTACGCTTTCTTCCGACTAGAATGATTTTTGACATTTACGTAGAAATAATCTTTTAAACGTTGAAAAAAAGCAATCACAGGAATTCATACTTCAACAAGATGATGCATTTACCAATTATTTAAAAAGGTTATGAGAAATAATAAGGTTTATATGCAAAGAAATATCCGTTTAGCAATCTTTTATTATGTAATAGTATGGCACTTATAGAGACTTCCACACTGAGTATGAAATACAAGATTTTATGAAAGATGTGTTTGTCTCTTCATCTTTGAAATCTCTCTAAATACATCTTCTTTTGTTTTTTTACTATGTTGTAGTTATGTTGGTAATCGTAAGAGAATAAATTTTAATGTTAATAATACCTTGTTTACGACACATTTTAGCTATCAACTCTTTCAGGCAAAGAATGAACAACCATTACCTCCCTCTCTCGCCCAAGTGAATAAACGCACTTCGCTCTTTCTTTCATTTGGACGAGAGAGAGAGAGAGAGGAAATGTTTTTTTCATGTGTTAGTAATAATGAAATACAATTTATTTCTAACGCAGCGCTGTCAATTGTCATGAATGTTAGTCTACAGTTTTCATGTGCTTTGTTGTTAATTGTTATTTATTTGCAATAAATAAAAGTTTCAAGTTAGTTTTCTACTTCCAAAACTATTAGGTCTACCGGAAAGTTCTATCCATTTTAAGAACAAAACAAAATAAATTTTTCATAGCTTGAATAAACTTTATTGAATAATATAATCTCAATCATTATTTGCAACTTCTTGCCAGTGTACATATATGGCAATTTGTATATCACATTTTTTTAAAGCGTCATCTCTGTTTGCACGGAACAAAATCGAACCCTTCTTGGACTGGATGATAACTAAGCAAAAGGGCATATCGTGAATCCGGAACCTCCTCCCCCACCTTCACCTCTAAATCGAAGTTGAGCCTGAGTAAGAGAATGTTGTGTATATGAACCGAATGAGAAGCTAAATTCAGAGAGGTACTGTAAGCAATTGGATAATTTAAAAACAGCACCCCAAGAAAATAGGCGGGCTATGTTCAATAGGACGGACATCATACTGCTTCGTGATAATGCCAGGCCACATACTGCTTTGGGGACTCGTCAGAAACTCGTAGGCTTGGAAATTCTGTCGCATCCACCATAGTCCCGGAACCTAGCACCCTCCGATTATCACTGTCATCTGTCCTTACAAAATTGTTTGCAGAGCAAAAAATTCGAAAACGAAGAAGATATCGAACAAGCACAGGTTCAATTTTTCGCCTTTAGGCATAAGGCATTTTTAAAAATGGAATATACAAATTGCTATCACGCTGGCAAGAAGTCATAAATAATGATGGAAATTATATTATTCAATAAGTTTATCAAAGTATGAAAAATTTATTATTTAGTTTTATTCTAAAAACGGACAGAACTTTCCAGTAGATCTAATACCAAAGGTATTTAGTGTATGCAAATAAAACGAGAAAGTTTGCAAATTTATGATTTTAACCTAATCTATTTCAGTTATTTGTCAAAAATGATATGCTTTCAGATTCAGATCATGTTTGTATCTAAACGTTGGAGAATAAAAGATCCTAGAAATGAAAATCTCTCAACATGTACTTATTTTACATAAACTGTATACTTCATTCTCAACGCGGAACAAACTGTAGCTTTACAACTAATCACGATCATCTTTATCAATTTACTTTACACCAATTGGATTCAATTTTTCTTGTTTTTATATTTTGCCACGTATTTTACTCTTTAATCTAGCGCCAACGACTTAAATGGTATAGTTTATTTATTAGTTAATTATGAAATATTAAAACGATTAATAATGGAATGAAACGCTTTTAAGAAAACATTTTGGTTTTAAATTTGGTTGTTGGCGTGAAAAATGCGAATTTAGAAAATAGCTGTGATCAATTAGAAGAAAGAAATTTTATATGTCAAAGTAAAGTAAATGAAAAACAGGTTACTTTCTGGATTATAAGGGTACTATATAGTAAGCATTTAGTACAAAAATTTTCATCTAAGAAGTCTGAAGATACGCACATCAGCAGCCGTTTTGTACTTATAGGTACATTCTAATAAATCCAATCAAAAGAGTTGAGTTAGAAAATTTATCAAACAACAATAGAATATCGCAGAGCCTGACCAATATCCGTCATTCGATCAACGTGATCGTAACTATAATAACTATCTCCATATGAGCACACGAAACATCATAAAACTTGTAGTCACACTGCCGACGTTTCGTACCCATTTGTATGGGACATCTTCAGGGCTGAACTACTGCACTGAAACCCAGAAGCAGATAGCATGGACCACGACCGCGGAAGTCTACGTACCAAATTGTAGTCACACTGTTTTGTGGTGGATAATAATAGCGTACAATATAAACCGCGTACAGTCCAAGCTCAAAGCCGTAGACATAGTGTTTGAAATGTTTCCCGATGTTAATCTACTAAAGTATGAGAAAATCTATGTCATGATAATAACAATATGATTCTAAAGCATAGTTATATACCATATTTGATCAGTATAAACGCATGCTCCAATTTGAGGTAGATTTCATACAACAACAACAGGGCAAGAAAAAGCTTAATTTATTTATAGGAACTAACATAAGGCAAAGTATTTAAAAATCCTATAAAATTACATCACCTACTGTGCTACTGTGTACATAATATCTAGGTATTGTCGATTATTTTAGATAACTAACAATAGTTCAATCTTTTAGGTTCATATATGATTGTCGAATGTGTTTTTACATGTACACATGTATTTTCATTATTGTCGTAAACTTGTTATTGTACTGCGCATTTAAATAAATATTAATCTATTATCTAACATAATGGTTGGCTTCGAGTTATTTCAAAAATTTAAATAAAGTACGGATAAAAACCAAACAATTATAATAACTAGATATTTTGTTTAGTATACGTTACAGGTACGAATTTTACTAAAAATGAAAATCCGATTAGGTACGAGTCCAAGAAAAATTTTCGGAGCAACTTCGAAATCCGAATCGTTTTATCAACATACAGTACTATGCAAAAGAAAGAAACATCTAAAAATATTGTCCAAAACTTATTTACTAATAATTATTGGGTTAATTTAATTTATTATAGTTAATACATCTTTCCAAGAACGATTCACTTATTGGTAGAAACATTTTCACTGGAAATTTCCAAGTTTATAACATCATACTTCCGCGGAGAGGTGAGATTTACCGCCTGATAAGAGGATTAAAGTAATAAACTCTATTGCACTACAATGCTCTGTAATAAAATTTCAAGGGAGAGTTATTTATCTATAAGATTAGATTCTTAAAAAACGTGACTACGAGTGAAATTTTCAGTTTAAGAAGAAATTATTATAGTAGATAGAAAATGCATAGAATAGCATTACTATACATAAATAAAATTATTGTTTTAAGGCAAGACGGTTATAGTCAAGTGAAAATATCAAAGATAGTGAAATGTTTCCAATATGCCGTGCAACAAACAATAAAATGAATGACTGAAACAGGCAGTGTAGGTGATAGACCAAAGAGTGAACATCCAAAAAAATTCAGTAAAGCTGATGCACAGTTTTTAAAAGTTACTTCCTTAAGAAATCGTAAGAAAGTTAGCGCAGAACTAGCTCAAGATCTTGCGCGAACATCTGGTACATGCTCCAACAGTAAAGCGATACTTGCCCAGATCAGGCTTAAGGGGATGCGTGGCCGTTAGAAAACTCGTACTACAACGAGGTAATAGAGGGAAACGATTAAAATATGCCAGAGACCATGAAACTTGGGGATATAAAGAGTGACGACAAGCACTATGGACTGACGAATCTAAATATCAATTATTTGGAACGAACAGACGTCAGTATGTTAACGACGCCCTGGTGAATCGTTGTTGGAACCATGTTTACACACTACCATAAAGCGTAGAGGAGGCAGGGGTTGTATTTCGACAGCAGGTGTGGTTGAAATTGTAGAAATGGAGAGTAAATTAACTGGCCAGAAATATAGAACACTATTAGAAGAACGTGCTATATTATCAGGGCAGCGATTTATTCGCAATAATTTTATTCGAGGGCAAAATAATGATCCCAAGCATACTTCAAAACTTGTGAAAACTTATTTAACACAGCAGGAAGCAAAGGGGTATTGCAGACTATGGTATGGCCACCTCAAAGTCCTGACTTAAATATTATTGAGCATGTGTGGGATTATCTTGCCAGATGAAAGTATGAAAGGGGGCCAAAGAATAAAAATGAACTGTGGAACATACTACAGGAAGAGTGGTACAATATTCCTGAAAATTTCATTAATTCATTAATGAAAAGCCTACCAAGAAGATCGCAGGATACCATAAAAAATAAAAGTGGTCATACAAAATATTGAAAATTTAAATTGTTTATGTTTAAATATCGACATGTGTTAGTTTTTGTGCATTAAAAAAAATTTCAACTTGTGTAAGATTATTATTTATCCTTTTATAATATAATAGTTTCTCGTAAAATTCAAGAAGGTGCTTCTTTCTCTTGCACAGTACTATACATAGATTTGAGATTCGATCCAAATTTGAGTATTAGACATTAATTGTAAATACAGAGATATAGAATAAATGTCAAGACATGAACAAAGAGAGCACCAGAAATAACGATCTGTGGCTGTTGCAAAGCGAGTATTGTCATGAAATGATCAACATACACCATCTACGAGCAAGAACGAGAAACTCCTAGGAAGATCGAGACAGTGCGCGTACCAGAACGAGAATATTTACGATGCGTCCGACAACTGCATTTAATACATTTATACGTAATCAGTGTTTATTAAGAGATAATTATAGTTAGTGTTTGGAGATTATTTATTACAGGATATTGTATGTACGTGAATGAGAATTATTCAGTTGTATTTATTGTCAATAAAAATTGAGAAAGTTGTTATTTCTACGTTTGATTTTTACTGTCGCCAGAGTAAAAATTTATCCTGACAAATTTAAATTTAATTAATACACTCCGCGCAACATGAATAGGACCAACTGCATATATGACATTTGTAGTTGGTATAAACATGGTAGCGCGCTGGAATTGTTATTTTCGAAAATAAGAGGGTTGATAAAAAGATGTATGTAGGTACCAAATATAATTTTTGTAAAAGTCAATGCAAATGTACGTTACTAATGACAATAAGTGGAGTAATTAAACGCCACTTGAATACGACCGATCTACAAAATAAAAGATTCGTTTGCAATAACAAAATACTTTATTGTTCAATAATGAGTACTTTTGCCATTATTTCTTATAACCTCAAATAGTCGGGATGGAATGGAATTATACAGGGTTCTCAAGTAGTCAACGGGAAGTTCCGCCCAACTTCGTTTCAGCGCCTGCTCTAGTTCGTCAGCGCAACTGAATTGGGTAGCATTGGAGTACAATTTACGCGACAACCATCCCCAAACATTTTCTATGATGTTCAGGTCGGGGGAGAGCGATGGCCAATCGAGAACCTCCATGCCTTGTTCTTGAAACCAGCGTCGAACAAAGCGCGCGGTGTGAATACTGGCATTATCCTGTTGGAAAATAAATGGCCCACCTGCCATAACGTTGGAAAATTTGTCTTTCACCTGTTGCAGCAGCTGGACGTACTTTTCCGAATTCTGTCTGCCCTTCACTATTACTAAATCAACAGGTCCGTTATAGGAAACAGCTCCCCATACCATGACTGAACCAACATCGGCTCGCCTTCGTGACTGAATCACTTCATCTTTACGTAAATCGTGGAAATAATAAGAAAACCCATCCGGGCCATCTAAATTAAACTTCTTCTCGTCACTGAAAATAACAGTTTGCCATTCTCTTGTCCACCCCATTTTTGCTTGAGCAAACTGAAGACGTGCAGTGCGCTGAAATTCCCTTAAAGGAGGCCGTCGTTTAATTTTCAAACGTTTTAAATGCGGACAGGTCTTCAGTAACTTATGTACAGTTCTTACCGATGCATTCGTTCCAACATTATTCGCGATTTGTCTTGGCGTTAATGGCGAATTCGATGCTTCGCGTAATATGGCTCGACGTTCTCTCTTAGTTGTAACGGATGTTGTTCGCCCTTTAAAACGTTTTCCATAATTCTCGGGATCCCTAATAAAATTGTTCACAACCTGGTGTGATCGACTTATTTTCTTTGCAGTAGCCCTTGAGGAATACCCCTCTTGATGGAACGCTTTAATTTTTCCAATTTCTTCCATACTTAAGCACTTCTGTCGTCCCATCGTTGCATAATACCTTTAATTACAGATGTTTGTTTATCCCGATACACGTTGTAACTCGACACTCATCCGGTAGCTTACTATTAAATACTGGTCGTATCCAACCGGCGCGGTGCATTTTATATGTATGTGGTACTTACGTTACCCAATGCATAACGTTGGGCACTATTGCGCAATAATGCGTATTATTTGCCATATCATAAAATTACAAACTTGCATTGTATTTTTAGTAAATGAATTGTTTTTCAAACCACCGAAAGCTTGCAACAAGTCGGGTGGTCCTATTCATGTTGCGCGGAGTGTATAAATGTTTATTAAAGTAATTCAGTTTGCATGCGTAAAATGAACTTATATAAACTTCAAAAACTGTTATGTAACCTAAAAAGATGTCTATTCAATTCATTAACATGAAACAATGCGGTCACTTATCCAAAAAATATGTATATATAATGTACAATTAATATGAAAATAACGTGCCAGGAAAGATGCTACGCTGCAAAATTACAAATACAGATAATTATAGTCAGTGCATATAATTTGTTTACTAATTACTAGAAAAGAAACATTTTTTACAATATGTTTTCTATGGCATTTGTGTATGCATATTTCGCTTATGATTGTATATTATTACAATAACATTTGTATCTAAAAAATACAAGCACTCCTGGGTTTAAATAAAAATATTTGTAGGTAATTTTGATAGATCCTGTGATTGATTAACTTAATCGCTTAAAGTTGATATATAACCCCTTTCCACATTAATTTTCTTATTCCGTATACGTATTTCGACAACTAAGTTGTCATCATCAGTAGATAATTAAACAGTGTTTACCTTTTCACCGTTTGACGTAAAATTTGAATAGTAATTTTAAAGAGCGCGATTTTCAAGTTATATTTCCGTCCACTAGCTCCATCAAATCCCTTTTAGGAAATGCAAAAACGAAGTTGAAGTCAATGAAAAATCGGGAATTGACGGAATTAAATGTCTAGATTGCAGTAACCAATACATCGGCCAAGCAAGATGATCTATAGAAACCCGGTACAAAGAACATATTGCGCACATCAAATTCATTCGGCCCGATAAATCCGGTTTAGCAAAACTTGTGTTCGAAAATAATCATAGTGTAATCGCGGATTGTTTGCGTTGGGTAAAGAATGTGTGTAATTATCGCGAATTAAATACGCCTCATGGACATTTTGAAGAATAAAGGCCATGTGTTGAACACTAACATGGAGCCTACCCATAAACTCATCTCTCTGACCTCTTATACGATAGACAAGGGAGGGTGTTTTTTAGGATTGATTAAAACTAGAATACAATTTTCTTTAAAAATTATGTGAAACCAATATACAGTGCCTTCCAGCCCGGAAGCCCAGAAGCGGATAGCATATATATATATGTTAGCCAACATGCCTGCTTCGCTTAATGTAAAACCGCTTCGAAGTATCTCTTCATTTATGTACTATTCTGTGTTCTAGAAATATTACCATTTTGATTTCCGTTCAGACTATATTTTTTTTAATTTCTTGCTTTTCACTTATTGTTCTGCATTTTTAATATGGCAAATTCTGCATTTTTAATATGGAACACTTTATGCTAAATCCGTAATAAATTTCTCTAATACCGTTCTTTTCGGAGTGATCGATCTTTAAGTACAAGAGATTATCAATAAATCTAGGACTACTACTACTACTAATGCAATAATCTTATCCCAACGGGGTTGTTATTATTCTAAGACATGACAGAAGCTATGTATTCTTTGAAAGCTGCTTGAAAAGACTTCTTGCGTGTTGTTATAGATAAAAGTCGTAGTAGTTAGTAACACAGAAGTGTGTTTTCAAATTTTGTAATTAATGTAATTGTGAACTTCCATTTTTTAATTAGCTTAAGTCGTTTTCTGGGGACGCGATTTTCTATTTAACTAATGCAAAACTATTTTGTAATAATTGGCAATGTATCATAATGATGGGATTTCATACGTATCAACCATCCTCTTGTAATAAAAAATATTATGACAATAGCTTTTGCAAGAGATTTTCATATGCGTGCTTTTTTGGTAGATCAAGTGTTTAATCTCTGAATCATAATAATACACGCGAATTTCATTGGCAGTAATAATCGTCTTACATCATTCTTCTTCTTGAACACAATGTTCTCAGGGCTCACAAATCTCTACTCTTCGCTTTTTGATGCAGTGTTCTCAAATGCGATATTCTGAGAGTAGGGATTTTAAATACGTTCACAAGAGAGTAAATGCACTTTCAACAAATATTTCCAGTGTTAGAAAGTTTCTAAATGGTTAAACGCGGATCTTTGTGAATAATTATTGCTTCCGTGTTTATGGCTCCTTCAATTAATAAATGGGAGTACTTGGGTTAATGTGTAGCTTGCAACTTGCTCGACAACTTTTAAACTATACCATTGAAAATACGAATTCTCAAAAGTTATCTAAATCACGTTTTCGTGATTTAATAGAAACATAATAGAAACTTTTTTAAGTTTCTATTATGCACTTTCCTGTGGAACGTAAAAATTTGGTAATATCATAGTATGCATCGCGATTTTTATAGACGATGAAACGATGCCACAACTTTTGGGCCTACTTGGATAGTATTTTCTGTTCATCGGTATTTTGTAGTTCATCGAGCAGGAACAGTATACATTCAAATTATAAATAGTCTTTGTTCAAAGTCTCTCCTAATCTAGTTTAAAGTCGGTGAGTAATTTATCGTATTTAGTAAAAAAGAAATCTTTTTTCGATATCTTAGGTGAAATTATAAACTTTTCAAAGGCAATAGATAATGTGATATGCTAGATTTTTTTAATTAATTAAAAACTTTTATGCCTATTAATTTGATTTGAAGAATACTTCCGTGTTTTAAAAAATATCGGTATGTCATGTAAATTAAATGTAAATTAACTAAATCACACATTTTTTATAGAAAAATAAAGCTAAATGTTTAATGTTACCAAAAAGCATTTGATATTGGACAAAACGGGTGAAAATCACCTGTCCGTCAGAATGTCACACAATCAGGTCGTCGAAAGTACAAATTAAGACTGTCCCTCCATTCTATCCCAAACGTATACATCTGGGCGTTCTAATGAATGCTCTGGGTGTCCGTAATGAAGTGTCAATTTACTGTACTTAGCACTGAACAGCATATGGAGCGGCACAATGAAGAGGATCCCGACGCACTGGAATACAATGCTACTGGTTAACACTCAATTTGACATATTGTACCCTCGACGCTAAGCACACATGTTCAAAAACGAATTAGGCACTCCGGAGGACTACAATTGTGTATGTATTATATATACATACATATACATGTGTATTTTCATATATTTACGCGTTGTACAATTAGAGAGATACTTGCAACGCGGTGTTAATTGAAAATCGCACGATTTCCTTCTGATAAATGAAAGTATATTCACTTTGTACAATTAGAATGTACAATTTTAATCACTTAAAATCAATATAGACGCCAGTGCTTTGATAGAGTTGTTGTCAATATGTTAACAAAAGTAAAGTCCTGGAGGGATATCGGATCCGTTTCACTAGACTTTTTTGAATTTTAATAAAATTTCGTATTGGTTGACTATCGCAGCAATTGTTTGCAAGCAAATAATTATAAATAAATAAAGATGTAGTACACATATCAATTCTTTTGGGTTTAGAGGCTGTGTAAGGATTGTATCTAATATATGCAACTAGATGATGTTTTTTGACAAAAATAAATAATAAATTTTGTCAATAAATCCACATTTATCAAAAAATTAATGAATACATTTAAGAAAAAAACAATTTTTTGTATCGGGATTGTACTAAAGCGTTAATTACAATTAGAAAGAAGTTATGTATTCAAATGCGTTCATTGGTTCTGAAAATTGTAGGTTGGATGATTTGGAACGTTCAATTTCATCGTAACTTTATTACATTTTGAGTTGTTAATATTTAGGAAAACTTTGTGTTTCAAACGGAATCACTTGCTCTGGCAACTATTTCGCAATTGCGCCATAGAACTTTACTTGAAACGAGAAGAATCGGTAGAGTCTTACGCAAATAATTTTACACATATACGAATACTAATTTTGTTTATTAATAATCTTGTATAGTATGGCATTTTTCAAAATAGTCTGAAATATATGGTGCTGAAGAGCATTCTCACATAGTTTCACTGCGTTCTTCTGTCTTGCACATACTTTACACCTTTTTGTGGATTTCTTAACCTTTGTGGGTGGAATATTCCTTGGAAAATGGTCCCATTGCTTTGCTTGCAAACGATGCGGTGTTACCAGTAAATACCTTTCCACGTTTGTGGTAAAGGATAGCTTGTATGAGATACTATATCGACAACTCTATTCAAGGTGGTGCAATTAGAAATTGTTCCTTGACAAACAATCGTAGTCAAAATGCGGCGAACATAATTTTTTTTTCTGCGACAATTCCAACGTGTACAATACCTTGTTGGCGACTTTGTAACAAAACCATATCATGCGTGGCACGTTTTTCCAGCGCAAGTGGTTAAGTAAGTAAAGCCATCGTACTATTGTTTCAGTACGCGGTTTTATAACTGAATTGTCCAATATATATATATATATATATATATATATATATATATATATATATATATATATATATATATAAACGGCATAACTAGTACAGAAAGGGAAAAAACGAATTTGAATACACTTAATGCAACGTTAAATAATCATTTCTTTAGATTTAGTGTTGATTATCACGATCGTAAGGAAAGGAAAATAAACAAAAATCACCTGGAACCACGTCATCACTACATGGTGGATGATCTACTTGAGCAAGGATAGAATACCTAACAGCAGCTTACGCAACTCTAACCGAGAAAAGTACAACTTCATGGTGAAGTCACATGCTTTTGGTTAGCTTTCTCGGCAGATTTTTTATAAAAACATCTTGTAATTTATGTATAACTATGACATTATATTGAATATTTACCACAGTGTCCTTTAAGGTAAATCATTAGAGGCTCACGGTCACAGAAAATTCTTGCCACGATTCTTTTTTCCGACTGGGTAATTTTACTTCACGTGGAGCTAGCTTTCTATCTTTCTCAGTTTTCGCTATTCCATGGACTCTATTTTATTTAAGGAATGACAGTAAAACTCTATCATTTCATCAATGGTAACGCTTAACGCTATATTAATTCGCAAATTCATACAGTGCCCGTACTTTAAAGATATTGTTCATAATTCTTTAATTTTCATTTGATGGTCAGATGGTAAGAAACTTTTAATAATGATAATGTTCCCTGTTGGCTGCATATTTGCAAAAGACTGAATTCGACATTTTTCCTAACCCTTTTACAGCAGTAAGACAAGGTAATTCACGATAAATATTCAAACTGTATTTGTTTTGTAAGTATTCTTGCTATTTGACGTGAATTTCCTTTCAATCAAATCCTTAAAACATCGTCGTTGACCAAGGTTTGCATTTTGTTTGTGTCATGAATTACAGCCGCTGCACTATTTTCATGTTTAAATTCATATCAAATAATTACTTAAACGAAGTAGGTGTTAATTTCACGCAGTACAAAGACAGATTTACCCGATATTTTATAAAGTAGGCTTTCTCTACCTTTTGAAATGTCTGTGCAACTAGCATACACATTATCTTCAGCAAATCGGAAGTCAGTGTGGCATTCCAATTTGTCTACAGAGTGCAATAACAAGGGATATTTCCAAAGTCTTAGGCATAAGCTCCAATTCAATTGGTTAAATCTTATAGGTCAGGTTTTTGGCCAGTGACAAGATTTGACATGTTTACGCATTTATCCTGTGCAACATTGTTTAGTAGAAAGATATGGTTAAATTACAAAGATCTATCATTTTCCTTTTTCTAACATGTGAAACCTCCAGAATTCGTTCAACGTTTGCATGATGTATTTAGAGAGTGTACAGAATCTAAAAGTACTGTCTATCGATGAGTTGATTGTTTCAAAGCTGGAAGAACATTTATGAAATTAGTGTTAGTATAGGGGCGACACGACATGTTTATATGATTTTACACGAACGTTTGGAATTGAATAATATTTCAGTCCGTTTGCTACCGGAACAAAAGCTCAACAGGTCCGCACATGCCACCAACTTCAAGAGCATTTAGCCCGTTACGACGACCAATTTTGCAACGCATAATAATTACTGATGAAACATAAATACCTTTACTACCATTTTGAGACTGAAAATTAGTTCAAAGAATGGCTCAAATCCAAAGAAGGCCTCCGCTTAAAACACGTATAGTTCCGTCGGTTAGAAAAGTAATGCCTACTGCAACAGCTATAAATGGATGAACTGCAGAAATTCCAATAAATATATTTGAGGATGGTTTAAAAAAATATTTTCACGTTGAGACAAGTTTATTCAATTAAATAGAGGTTATATTGAAAAATTACATTATAATTTTGATAAAAATTGACGAAATAAAAAAAATTATAGCTGAATTTCTAGAATTTTGGAAACATCCTCTGTACACAGATAAAAATATAGAATTATTACTGGTACTTTTTTCACTCTTTTCATGTATTTGGTGATTTTGATGGAGCCTGTAGTTGATTAACTTAATCACTGAAGCCAAAACGCACACTATGCGTTTTGGCCTTCAGCGGTATTTTGCTGTAGTTTTCCAGGTGCGACACTGTTTAGTTATCTGCTGATGATGACAAAGTTATCGAAATACGTATACAGAATACGAAATTTAATGTGGAATGAGGTCATACTTGTTATTGAACATCGAATATAAAATATAACCCGGAAAACACTCTCTAAGACTACTTTTCAAATCATAACTAAGACTGGAAATTTATTAAATGTTCGCACGATTATTTACTTGCATTTGCAATAATAAAAGAAATTGCTATTTATAGTATTTTAGAATAGTATGAATACTTCTGTTAAAAAGAGATAGCGAGTACATAGTACTAACAAAGTTAAGGACTGGATCAAATAAGGGTAGGTAAGTTAGTTCCTGCCAGACTCTAAGTGTTTCTGCCGTTTTTAAAGAGTAAAGTCACTTATTCTAGTATGGAAAGTATATCGTCTACATTGTTATAAAATACTCTACTTGAAATACCTTCTTAACAAAAGCATAAAGGAAAAAATCTTTGAAAGTGTTAGGATCATCTGAAGATATTTATTGTATGTAAAAGGTATACCTTCTTCTTTGGACATGTTCAACGAATAAAATTAATATAGCTACAAACGAAATTAGTTTTAATTTAAAAAGTTATTTTGAATGACCGTAATACAATCGACTGGTTTGCTAGCGACGCACTGGCACAGTGGAAAAATGTGATGTAGTTCTCTTGTCAAAATATCATTCCGTGTGTACATAGTGCTTTGTTAAATTTGGCGAATTGTAGTGAAAATATAGTTAATGTATAAAAACGTTCACATCATGATTTATTATGATTTTTGTTATGGTTTTGTAATGTGCATTAGGTTGTGAAGCGCTGTCAAAGACAATAGTATATCGCTGGTTTCAAGAAGTCAAAATTTGTCGTATTTCTCTTCAGACCCACCCCAGGAAAGGTTGTCTTGCAACATCTGTTGTTGTGGAAAATATTGATGCTGTACACCGAACAATTAAAAAGGATCTTAATATAACATGTGAGATGTAGGTATCCTTGCAAAATAATCGGACTTTGGTACCTTATATTTTACATACACAGTTAGCTGTGAGAAAAATTTGTTGTCGTTGGATACTGCATAATTTGTTCGTCACTCGAAAAGAAACACGTAGCAAATGGTGCAAAGCACTGCTAAAAAAACTCAGTAACAGGTAATTAATTGTGGATATGTTCTTTTGAATCGGAAGCAAAGCAAAAATCAACCATTTGAATTTTCCAAAAAAAGTTTTTGCTAGCAAGTTTTACAATCGCGGAAAAAAACGGTTCTATTTTCTAGCTGATCTGGTTATATTGTTACAATTGCTCTAGAGGTTTGTCGGATAGGAAATATGGATTCGTATACCACAAGTTGCTACACCTAAATACCTCTCACATAATAGTCGATTATTTGTGAAGCAAAGGCATCGAATCGAGCGAGTCTTCCAACAAATAATCTCATTTCAGCCCTATGTGACTTCCTTATGTTCCCAAAATTAAAACTAAAATGCGTAACCACTGTTTTTGTTATCATAAAGAAGTTATATATGTTCACTTCAGAATGAAATAAATGTTTCAGTGTTTGGTTTGAACATATGTAATGAGAAATATTTTGAAAAACAATAGTCATTTATTTGTATATAAAATGTTTCCTTCATAATTATTTTCGAAATTTTTCGACTGGCCCTCATATAATGAGTAAGTAAAGTAAGTAAAAAAGTATTCTTTATGCTAATAAAGATTAATAATAAGATCTGAACAATCACTGTTGCTACTATTTGACTCGACACTACAATAAATTTCTATAGGGATTTGTTACAGGTATTTTAATTTCATTCAGGTATAGAAGAAACACACAATTATTTGGATGCATGATCTTTAGTATTATAACTACAACTATTATTTAAGATCTTTTACATTTTTCGTATATCTATAACACCTATTATAGGTTGCTCATATTTGTTACTTCATCAGAATTATTCTTAATTCTTGAGGTGTCAAATTATTTATTGATAATGAAGATGAAACATAATTAGATTAATAATAATTAGCTATTTGATTACTATTAATTCTGCTTCTTATTTACATCAATCATATTTTTTACTAGTTTATTAGTAATTCATATTATGTTTGTTTATATTTACATGTTCATGTATATATTGTTAATTATGTTACTTATTATTAAAGTTTATGGCTGCAATTGGCCTTATAAAAATAAATAAATCGAATAGTCGCGATTAACGCCTTACTCTTGCATGTTTTGCTTGTATCTAGTAATTGTTTAATTACCTATTGAAGTAAAAACTACTTTCATCTTGTTGTTAATAACATGCTAAGTACACTTCGTTTACTTTATATTTATTAAATATTTCCGGCACGTCATCGATATATATATATATATGTATAAATAACATTTAGCCTTGTCTATCATACGAGCAATAATGTCTCTTGACTCGGAGTTCTGTCTCTTTCCGGTATAAATATTAAAACAATAATTAATATACATAGTTTTTCAATTATGACGCGATTTATTAAATGGAGTTTATATCACAATTTTTTTTGGTACCGCGTCCTCGGTACTTCTACTGCCAACGTTTCGTCTTCACTCACATGTGTAACAACGAGGCAGTAGCAGCAGTTACTTGAAGATATCTCATGAAAGCGAAGATGAAATGTCGGCAGTAAAAGTACCGAGGACTCGGTTCCAGCCCGGAAGCCAGTATTAAGCCATAGATAACGACTGTAGAAGTCTACAAGCCAGTTTAATACGAGTAAGTATTTAATTCTAACCTAAACAATAAATCTAATGTTCTGCATTTGATGCGGCAAAAAACTCACATTATAAATTGGAAAAAATCGCAGAAACTTTGTCATTGTAATGTAACGTGCTCTTCTGCGTTATATTTATGTTACCTAATAACTGTAATATAATAAGACAATCACAGTTTTATATTTAATTTATTAATCACATATGTATACTGGGGATTTTAAGATTCCAGCAATTCTACAATTTTATGTAGAGGTATGATTTTCAAATTCCAATTTGTTAACAATTTCGCAAGGTAAAAGTCAAAAAAATCAACCACACATAAACTATTGTAATCTAAAAGATGAATATCCAAGCAAGCCAGTTTCTCAGGTTCTTCAATTCAAATATTTGCTTCAATCATGGCTATATTGCATCGTCTATATTGTTACTAATATAGACAATGTAAATTAGAAATTACTAAGTTATATTCATATATTTTAAAGAGAGATGATAAAATTTTGCATACAATCATCTAATTTAAATTTAACACGGAAAATACATAAAAGATTTTTATTTTAATATATTGGTTAAAAAACCATGTTAAATTGAATCGAAAATTTTTAACAGTTTTCGTTATTATTGATTATATTGGTCGACATAATCTTTCGAACTAGAGAGAGAGTGGATGTCTTCTAGTAATGACTTACAAAATCTTTAAGTACTAATATGTACATAAACGTTTGTCACTACTCAACATTACTTTTAAAGGTTCTGAGATTTATATATTGAAAAGGGATATTTTTTTAAATATTGTATGTTAAGAATACTTTTTTTCGTTGAACCCCAAAGTGTCACTTATATTCCTTATATCGAAAACTGAAATGTTAGATAAATATGGAAAAGGCTTTAAACGCTTAAGCAAAGCTAAATAAAAACGAAATTTTAATGAGCCTCAAATTACAAAAATTGCTCAGAGACTACACATCTGATAGTAAATCCAAAGATATTGTTCAAAGTTTTGTTAGAAATAAAAGAGCTATAATTATCTGTTAATAAAAATTTTTATGTTTTCGTTTCGAATTTTTCCTTCCAGATTTAGGTGCTATATCGATCCAACTCAAAGAAAGATATTGCCGCGATATATTACAAATAGAACATGTAGATGGGATGAATCTATGATAGGTTCTTTTATAAGAGAATTTCTCAAGATAGAAACGCAATGAAATAAAAAATATGAAAAATACTAATAAGATTATTTTGAATTAGTTTTGAAAGAACCCAATTAAATATCTGAAAATGCTACATGGCAAATGGTTCACTCATATGTGTTTTAGTTCTGATTTTTTTTAAATTAATGTACCAGTATTTCTAGCACGATTCGTATAAGTTAGGATGTAATTATTTAAGCACTACTATCAATAATTTTGCTGTATGTATTAGCTTTTTTAAATGCTATGGCGGAATTGCTTTAGGAGAAAATATACGCATTGATCAAAATTATTAAAAATCGACTGCGGTAATTGAATTCTTAATTACGTAAATACTCAGAATGAAGATTAGGATTTTGAGATAATTTTGCCTTGTACATATTTAATTGTAATATTTTATTTTTATTAAAAAGCACGGAATATTTCTACAGGAGTTGTAGTTGTACACTTATTCTTTATATTTGAGCTTTTTATTGATCATTAGTGATAATAAAACGCAACAATAATAAGTCTGAAAAGTTAAAAAAATCTAAAAAGCCGAAACATAAACAATAAATTGACGATAAATATATAAAAGACCGTCATATTAGAAAGAACATGGTATAATATTTTTTATAAAGTGAAAGCATTTGTGGACGAAATTGTTTTTTAAATAAATTTTCAACATATTTTTATATGAATTTAAAGCTTTTTACATATTTTTTGACAAACACTATCTAATTAAATATATTAATGGTATTATCTAAGGGTTTCTTCATAAAGAAACACCTGATATTGGGAAGTATCATAATTTCAGATATTAACCATATAAAATTACAATTTTTGTTAGGGAGCAGAGGTAATTTGTAAAGTAAACAAGCTTTTAATATGTATATACGAAGCATTTGAAGGAAATACTCAATAATAAGAAAGCTATAAACAGTATTTCAATATTTTAGTGAGAATTCGTAATCGGAAGAAGTAAAAAGTATAAGTATGTATGTGGAAGCGTCAATTTTGTTGACAAAAATTGAACACTCACACTAATAAATATATAACATTCGTTTATATGATTTACTTCTGGACTAAAGGAAAAAGGGTGTTTATAAACTGAATAAAATGGTATTATGTAATCTCGTGCTGAATTTTAAGCACAAAACTGATTTCTGGAAATGCTTACGACGTTGTGGTATTTATTTATTATATAGAAAATTTAATATAAAAGTGTATTATGAGTTTATATATAATTGTTAGATGCCGTAAATGTAACAAATATATATGCAAGCCTAACTTAATGATAAGCCTCATTTGGGGTTTTTCTTTGTAATTTCACTGTTTCCGAAGGTAAGACCAAATTTGGAAAAAAAGGTTTTTATTTTGTGCTCCGAATTTAAAGTTAATATTTAGTTAACATTTGGAATCTTGTTTAGCTCAGGCACAATTATAAATTTGAACGAGTAAAGGTAAATAAACCTACCAGAATGGTCTGTGATGGATCTAGGAGCTGCCGGTGGCGTATGTGCCGGTGTATGTGAGTGATGATCATGTGAATGCGGCAATCCACCGTAAATAGCGGTAAAATCTTCCGCCGAAGAACCACTAGTATTACACTTTCTAGGCGTTCCTTTATCACCATTAGAGGTGCTCATTAAATGTCCATGATGTTCATCCAATAAACCGGAAACCCCCAACAAATTTCCCACACCGACCAAGTTCGGTCTCAAATCTTCCATCATGCTCTTTTGCGGGCAAGCGTTGAAATTCAATTGCCGGCTGAAGATGGCGGGAAAAATATTAAATTGCTGATGAGAGACTTCGTCGGTTGAAGATGTGGATGTCGCTACGGGGGCAGATGGCGAATTGCCTAACGCCCCCAGACAAGAAGAGACTCCCTTGAAATCCAACTTGAAGCCGTATCAAACGTTTTCCCTTAAAATAATTGTCGATATCGAAAATAAACGGGGAATTAAAACTCGAACAAAATCACGCTCGAAAGCTTTTTAGTTACTTAGTGTTCAATCATCTAATCACACACGCACATAGTGTTTTCAACAAAAAAACGTCGAAAAACTCCAAAAGAAAAAGCGATCGAAGTCACATAGAGTCTCCGAGATGTTATTGTTTAGATCTAACCGATTTCCGATCCCACACAATTCAATCACAAACAATTGACTCGCGCCTGATACTGTTAATATCTGTGCCTGATTCAATTAAATTTTGGAGCACATTTAACTGTGATCCCAAATATGACTAGCTTATGCCTAAGCCAAACGCCAAGTGAATATAACAATATTAAATCGTGATAGCGTTGTTCTGTTATCTGCTACAGACATCCATCCAAACGAAGACAAACCTCGAAACGTTTCGTCTCGCTCGTACACGAGCGGCCTATTTTGACGATGAGATGGAGCAGACGACGGACCAAATTACTTCGGGGTGCGGGCGAAGGGTAGTTTCGTGCGACCAATGGGGTTTGTCGCGTGCTGTTTTCTCGTTTGCGATTTGCAGAGAAGCGGTATCAAGTCCATAGCAACGCCAATGACGCAGGGGCGTTGTTAAAATGGTGGAATCCACCCTCGGGCTTCGAGTTCGATTTTTATATTTTGACGTTGGAGGTTTTTGCTTCTTTTTTCTTGTAAGTGTTATGTTCTCCCTTGCTTGTTTATAAAAGGGACCTACTTTGGATTATTATATTGTTTTTGAATACGGTATTAATGAGTTTTTTTGCGTTCTTCTAAAGTAGATGTGTATTATACAGCTGTATCTATATGTACGTCATTAAATGGAACGCGTGCTTCCGATTTAATGGTGCTTACATTCAAAATGAAATGCAGACTGTAGTTGCGCTTGGTTACGTTTGTATGTATACATAGCGCATGGATATGGAAATTGATGCGTTTCCATTATGTTAATTAGAATTTTCTATATGAAATAGATAGAAGTGCATAAAAGTCGTTTCTCAATTTAACTCATTTGAAACTTCTGCAGTGTATCTATAAAAACTAAATCTATGCTAATAGTTAAGAAAATATATTGACCAAAATAATATATTTATTAAAAATAGAATTGACATTTATAATTTCGTAGCAGTTTTTTTAAAATTTTCAAAATTTGATACTAAACCGGCCCGTCGCTTGTGTTTAAGATTACATGCAAAAAAAGAGTTAACAGTATACCAATTACAGAACCAAATACAACTCAAAATAAAAAGAAATTGAGTGACATAAGATCAATTTAAGTGAAAAGGTGGTAGTCGTACGTTTCAAACAAACTCAAATGTAGTTCCTTTTTAAATTTCCCAAGAGAGCAACCCTTCACGAACTCCGAGAGTTCATTATATTTTTTGTAAACATTAAATGGGTAAGATCTCACAAATAATACAGTTTCGTGAGGCGGTGGTGAAATCAATCCTCTGAATCTCGTTAGCCCATTATAAACATAAGATCAAAAATTTATTTTATTATATCTACGTATAAATACGTCTGTATTTTATGTATTATATGTGCAAAATAAGCAACTCTATTCTATATTTCACATTTAGTCGTTCCGTATCTTTTAATTTATATATAATATACAATAGTAAGCTCAAATTTCCCGATGATGCTTGATTTGTTTAAATAACTAGATAAATGGTGGTATAGTTCAAACTTTTGCTTAAATTTATAAAGGAGGCGGCGTATGAAGTTACTGTTAGAAAGCTGTAAATAAATACAAAATTAGATTTAAACTGTAACAAAAAAGAAAAAGACGACACTCGACTATACAGTTGACCGTATTAAGTCCAGTTCAGTGTCAGTTGTAGTGCTTGTTGGACGAAGATATGTAAATATGAAGTTGTGGTCAAAGGATAACAAATGATGCAAATTTTTTGTTTTGAGAGCATAGATATATGTACATATATGAGGTAGGTTTCATTCATATTTGAGTCTTCATGAGTAAGCATATGTATGAATAAGCGTTATTTTTATTCATGGGTAACCAAAATTATTATTACTCGTTTATATTACGAGAGAGCGTTTTTATATTCGCGGAATGGGGGACAAGGGGTGGAAATAAAAAAAACAAATTATTTTTATTTTTCAATATATTCACCTGCAAAACGGATACATTTTTCACATCTTTCAATTAATTTATTTATACCCTCATAAAAAAATGATTTCTCTTTATCTGCAAAATACGCCGAAACTGCCTCCTTGACTTCATCATCGGCAGTAAATTTTTTACCCCGCAGCTCTTTTTTCATTTTCAGAAACAGGTAATAATCACTCGGGGCCAGGTCTGGGCTGTAGGGTGGGTGATTCACAATTTCGAAGCCCACCTTATGCAGGGCAGCTAACGCAACGCGGCTCTTGTGGACGGACGCGTTGTCGTGCAAAAACAGAACACCTTTTGTCAATTTTCCCCGTCTTTTCTCTTTAATGGCTTCTTTTAGTCGCTCTAATATTGAAGCGTAATATTCTCCGGTTATAGAAACACCTTTATCTTTATAATCAATCAATAGTATTCCTTCCGAGTCCCAAAATACCGTTGCCATGAGTTTCCCAGCTGATTGTGACACTTTAAATTTCTTGGGAGGTGCTGTGCCCTTTTTATGCCACTGCATGGAGTCTTGTTTGGACTCAGGTTCATAATGATGAACTCAAGTTTCGTCTCCAGTAACAATTCCACTCAATACACCATCCTTGTCTTCATTACAGAGGTCCAAAAATGCACGCGAACACTCTACGCGCTGTTGTTTTTGCGGCGGCGTGAGCATTCTCGGCACCTATCTTGCGCTGACCTTAGACATGCCGAGATGATCGTGTAGGATTTTAAAAATTGTTGTATCGGATACTCCAACCATTTCTGCGAGTTGTTTCTTCTTTAGTCGAGCATCTTCGAGTACAATTTGTTCAACTTTTTGGATAAGTGCTGGCGTGGTCATCTCAATGCTCCTGCCCGGCCTCGGGTCGTCTTCAAGGGATTCCCTTCCTTGTTTAAATAAACTATGCCACTTGTACACCATGGTTTTTCCTGGACAAGAGTCGCCGTAAACCAATGACATCTCATTTATTATGGTCGCGAGTGATTTTTCTTGCCTGGTAAGGAACTTTATAACGACACGATATTCGATTTTTTCCATATTTCACTTTTCACTCCTGATTATGTTACTTGGTTGACGATAGCTCAAAGACTAACTGTCTAATAACAATGAAACTTCGTATTTATACTAATCATGAGTCGCTGTACAGGCCACGCCCCCAATGCGCCTACTCACCCCTCTACAACCCGCTCATTCCGCGAATATAAAAACGCTCCCTCGTACATTATTTTATTAGCACCACTGTATATTATTTTAATAGCGTGCTCGTTGTCATTCTATTTTCATTCGTGTACGCCGCTGTCTTCCGGTCTTCAATGATTTTCTTTCTCATAAACAATATTATCTATTTAGGCTTGAACGTGAATAGCACAGATACGTTTAAATAACTATATTAGGCAACTACAATAATCTTGTTGAAAGGAATCATTTTATTATTAATGACAACTTATCTACTACATATGCTTCATGGAATTCACCGATCATCAGGCGGATTTGTGTTATTAATGAAAAGCCGTGACGCAAGCGTCTGTCTATACGCTCTGGCAATTTAGTTATCGACATGCGAGATGGACGAAGGAGGCAGGCAATGATATTATTCATTACAATAATCTTCTTACTGAAAAGTTTCAAAAGCGACAACGCGTAGTATGAGAGGCTCTTGAGGATAGATTTGGTTTTATTGCAAATATCTAAAGTAACACTAATAACAATAAATACTATTAAATGTATTATGTAAATTATTACTATTCTATTTTAAAATGTTTTCTTTTTATTTATTTTAATTTGCGAAAAAGTTATGCAGTTTGCTTAAATTTACTTTATATAATCAAAAAATTATTCGTTTAAAATCCTTCTCTTTCAAATGTTTATCGTCCGCAAAATAATGTTCTCTTAGGTGATTTTTAAAATTTGTAAATAAAACGAAGACGTACGTAGTTAAATCCATACTATTTGGTGGATGATCCAGCTCAAAGAAGTTACACTTATGGAAAATGTTTTGGCTTTGGCTGGCTTGTGAACTAGTTCATTATAATTAAGGGCTTATTTGTGATGCAAAGCTGGATATTTTTTTGTCAATAGCCGTAAGTAATTCTGTTAGCGTACTACCGTGACCGATTGTAATACATTTCAAAATGTATTCAACAAGAATAACTTCTACTTGGTCTCCAAAAAGCATCTATGAGCTTTTCAACTGAAGATTGTGTGCTCTTTGGAGACGTAGAATTTCTATGGATACTTATGGATCCAATACTGCACCTAAATCTTAACCCTCATCGCATGTAACTAACTTAAAGAAAACGTCAGCGTCTACATACAAAAATGCCATATTATTTTGAGAAATTTATTTATCATCAATATTGAAACCCAAATGACAATCTTCAGAAACCATTATTTCAACTTTTCTGCAACATCAGAATTAATCTATTTCGAACTAACTTTTTGTGAGAAACACTTTCTGTAGCATAAAATGGACAAATCTAACTCAAGCTTGACACATAAGTAGAGCAATGTTATTCTATCATGGTTAGGCAGATTTTTTTTTTCTATATCCAATCTTGTAACAACTTCTCATCAAGGAATGTTTCTTTAAATATCAAAAATGTTTTTTCAATACTGAAACTATCGTAGATACTTATTGATGATGATCAGGAATTCACTAGGTCCCGAAAGCCCAATTTGTGTTCAAATTACCTCTAATTCTTTAGCAATTAATTTAAATTAAAACGTCATCAAATTTAATACTTGCGTTTAATCAAAAGAATTACATATATTGGTTTTCAGTATGTCTAAACCTTTCTGGAACTCGAGTAAAATAGATTGCAGTGCTGTATTGTTTCTAATAGCATATTTATAGTCGGGAATAATATATTGTTTATCGTTATTGAATAAAACTTTTCTGTGTTTTAAGACATTTTTATAATAAAATGATATTGATTCAATTGTTTCTCAGTGTACGGTGAAAATGAGGGATTTTTCCTTTATGGACCTAAACACAAGGCTTATGAAAGGCTTTTTTGAAACCGCCTATCAGCTAATCTCTAATTTTAAATTCAGCACTAATCAACTAACAAACATGGTGTAGTGCTTACATATTACATGTATAATTCTGGAAAAAATGAAGTCTACCCTTACGCAATATCAACATTACCTGCTAAGGCGAATCCGTATATTTCCGTAAAAATATGAAATAAACGGATTTTAATAATTTCCCTTAATATACAAGTTATAGGATAATTTTAATATTATTGCTTCATATACGCATATACTTTCACTTGGTTTTAAAAACGATAGTCTCCTTTCTATGTAATGTAGAATTCTCACCCTCAATTTCTGCTTTGCTCTCCTGGTAATATCAGGTGATATTGCCCCGACGTTTACGGGTGGCAGCTTTCAGTCCATTTAGTGTTCGCGGAGACTCGATGCTTCAAGTTAATCTCCGCAAGAAAGAAATTGAAAGGCGCGAGATCGGAGAAATGAGCTGGCCATGGGATGTCACATCGTAAGAAAATTAGAAAAATAGAAAATTTCTTTTGGTTTATCGGTAGCTGCATGTACAGTGACACCATCTTGCTGAAACCACGCAGAGGTATTCTCTATTTCGTTGAGTTTCGCCTGCAGGAAGTTGCGCAGCATCTGTACGTAACTGTTAGAAGTTACTGCGCCTCAAATCTATCAACATAAGTTTCAAAATACGCTACAGTTTGTAAATTAAAGGGCAAACATTATTCTTTAAAGGGGTTCTAGGGTTGCTATTTACGTTTAATATTCAGGAGATATTGTTGATGCACACTTCTTGATTCTTTGATCTCTAACCACGCATCAAACTTTTAATCAACCAACGATAACACATCGAAATCGTTGAGGGCAAGGTCTGAATTTTAAGATATACATATGAGTTATCAGTTAAATTCTAGATTTGTGTAAAAAATACTACTGTTTTTGCGACTTTATGTGGAATTCCGTTGTCATGGTGTAGACCAGTTTTGCGATCGTCAAAAGAAATAACTGCAACTAGACAACTGTACATGAAGAAAACAATCATTTCTTTATTTCACATTCATTGTGAATTAATTTCGTTGAGATTGCTTCATTTTCAAAGGTCCTCCTCGGAGCTCTTTTAACTGCATAGGACTACACGTGTTTATTTTCTTTCTTCGGTTCAAAATGTGAAATGCATTGATGTGACAGTTTCCTTACACTATTGATGATGTATTGCTTAATTATTGTTTAATTTCTCTGTAAGTGATATTATAATTTACCTTAATTTGCTTTTTTTTATGACGTTTATGTTTATTGTACAAAGAGTAGGTCGTCCAAGTCTTGGTTCATCTTCTAGTGTAGGCTTTTCAGGTTTAAATTCATTAAATCGGTAACTAATTGTAGCTAATGCAGACCGACTGTCAACAAAAGCTGCAACTAAATTTTGACTATTTCAGTTAAATAAATATCATTTAAAGTCTTAAAAAAATCATAGCTGGACAAGCATTTCGCGCATATTGTTTATTGAAAGGCATGTAAGTGTATTTCTTAAGTGTATTTCTATATGCTTTCACTTTAGTCAAGCAAAGTTGCAACTGGAAATTATTAAAAGGATAGGCCAGTAACTGATGCAAACATTTGCGCTTTTGTCTAGATTCATGGTCTATACAATAATTATATGGATAAAATTTTAATTGCTATTAAGAATATTTCTGAGAAAAGCGAAGAAGTATGTGATAATTTGAGAACTATTAAGTTTATGTAATTATAACTTCGTACCGGAGAGTATCATTAAAAAAGATTGTTATGCATAAGTTAAAGTTATCACATTTTAATTTTTAGTGTCGTGTTGTTGTTTAATTGAATAGTTTTTGAATTTATGCATCCCAATATCCTTAATCTCCTAATTAATGCATTTCGAAACTCGCTAGAACAGTTTGTGCCGTTTACGGAGTAAACATAATTGGGGGGAGTACAATACAGAAATGATTTTCTCGATTTAAAGGGGTTATTTTGACACAAACGATTTTCAACATTCAAAAAGATTTTGATGAAGATCATATGATGATACACGCTAATTAACTCGGGAGTTGTGCATTATATCGGATTGTAACCAATTGACCAAAATAAAAATGTACTAAATTTTGAATTCAATAAAAACTTTTCGAAATTATGCACGAACTTGTTACTAAAAATTTTCAGAACATTTCTCGTAGGCGCAACTACATTTAAACGAAATTTTTAAGAATTCGCCTTTGTTTTATATTTATTTTTGTTAACTATACATTTCGAGTGTTTGATTTATAATCATAATCTAAATATTTATTTGTTTTGTTAATTTTTTCCATTATATTATTATAGAATCTTAAAAATAGCATATTCGCCGATAAAAGGAATAGAAATTTCGGAATTGATTAGCCAAAGCAATTTTTATATTTATAATATGAGCTCTTACATACATACATACACATTAAAACATTTAAAATTAATTTTTCTAATTTTAACAATTTAGGAATAAATTTTCAGTATTGAATAATTAAAGAGAAATTAGAAGAATACGAAAGAGAACATAAAAAAACGCAAACATATTTCGCCGATGACTTTTACATCGTTACTGCAAAGAAAAAGTCCAAAAGAAGAGAGATATACGAGCAAGGTGGAAGATGGAAAGACAAAAGCGAAAATAGTAATTAAATTCAGACGAAAGAATTGGATATCCGTACGCGCCCGCGTACATACGCCTGTGCGACGAATACACGCCGGAATCGATAATGAATGGTAATAAATTCCAGTTCAGTTTTTTGATGCCGAATTCAGATCAGATGGCCACAGCGTGTGTCTCCACGCCGCGGCCCCCTTCCGATCTCATACCGATTGTCATTATTCAGTTTATCATTCCGGAAAATTCATGAACAATCTGTCACATCTCCTGTCGTGCGGTCTTTATTAAACCTATTTTTTTTTGTTCTTATTCTACGAATTCCAATTTGGTTAAGGATTAGTTTCATTAAAAGAAAACGTATTTCTAATAAATAAATTAAAATCATATAGCACAGCTTCGCAAAATATATTTTCAACAACGTACACTTCTCTATGTACATTTCGCCTTGAGGCATCGTCAGGGGTTTAAAAAAGTTTAAAAATACTAAGAACTCTAGGTGACGAGAAAACGTATTCCCAGTAAACTGGGAAAGTAAAAACGTTATCACATCAAGATTAATTAACGGTGTTACAATCAGATCATATTTTTTTTATTGAATATTACTGATCCGCTTTCTAATCAGGTAGTTAGCTAAATTAGAGTTCTTTTTTATTTTGAGCTAAGTGATTTTATGTTATTCAAATCTGACTTTAAAGTCCCTGACTGTAAGCCTAAAGTCAGATTTTAAATGCATATGGAATCAATTAGGTTAAAAGAAGAAAATTACACTTTAGCTAACTACATACATAATGGAAAGCGGACATACATGCAATACAATAAGGAATTTGGATATTCTATATGTCATGAAATAACACATGGATCAATAAGTCCCGAGACTAACCCATAGATGGCGCTCGTAGTAAACCAGTAACCACGTCTTTCTAGAGTACTAACCTTTGCTTGAAACGTGTCAAAATTTTAAGTCGATCGGACCAGAAACAGCTGAGTTATCGATGTTGGAGTAAAGTCGTTTTGTAGTTTGTTTAAACAATGGAAAAAACCGAGTTTCGTGTTCTGATAAAACATTGTTTTTTAATGGGTAAAAACACCACGCAAGCAAAACAATGGATTGAAAAATGTTACCCGGACTCTTGTCCATCAAAAGCAACGATTTGTCGGTGGTTTGCCGAGTTTAAACGTGGTCGTACCGACACAAATGACACGGAACGCTCGGGTAGACCTGTGGAAGCCGTTACACCGGAAAATGTGAGTGAAGTGACAAAAATTATAATGAAAGATTGTAAAGTGAAGCTCCGTGAGATTGCTGAGATGACACAGATATCATATGGAAGTGTATTTACTATCCTTCATGAAAAATTGAGCATGAAAAAGGTTTTTTCCAAGTGGGTGCCGCGATTGCTTTCGATGGAACAAAAACAGCAACGAGTCGATGATTTAGAAAGCTGTTTATCGCTATTTACTTGCAACAAAAAAGATTTCTTGCGTCGTTACGTGACCATGGACGAAACATGGATACATCACTACACTCCAGAGTCGAAGCGGCAGTCATCTGAATGGCGCACAGCTGGCTAAAGCCGTCCGAAACGTCCGAAAACGCAGCAGTCAGCTGGCAAAATCCTGGCGTCAGTTTTTTGGGATACACATGGCGTGATTTTCATTGACTACCTCGAAAAAGGTAAATCGATCAACAGTGATTATTATATTGACTTACTGGTGCGTTTGAAGGAGGAAATCGCAAAAAAACGACCGCACATGCAGAGAAAAAAATCCTTTTTCACCAAGACAATGCACCCCGCCACAAGTCGATGAAAACAATGGCAAAATTGAACGAATTGGGTTTTGATCTGCTTCCCCACCCCCCATATTCGCCAGATTTAGCCCCCAGTGACTACTGGCTCTTTGCTGATCTTAAAAAAATGCTCCAGGGAAAAAGATTTGGCACAAATGGGGAGGTCATCGCTGAAACTAAAGCTTATTTTGAAGCGAAAGATAAATTTTTTTATAAACATGGTATTGAAAAATTGGAAAAGCGTTGGAACCATTGTATCACCCTAAAAGGTGATTATGTTGATGAATAAAAAAAAAATTTACAAAAAAAATGTTGTTTTCATTGTTAGTCTCGGGACTTATTGATCCATGTGTTAAGGATACAAACTTAATATTCTAGAATCACATTACTTAAAAAAAGTAAATCACGAATAATAATCAAACGTTGCGTAATTATCAAATTGATTTGGTTACAATACTTGTACTAACTTTTGGAATTTCTTTCGAAAAAGTTGTAAATAAAAGCTGGTTAAATGAGGGAGAAATATAAAAGATAAATACGTTTTTAAGTTTATATAAACAAGATACGTACGTGTGCAGTTTTTATACCGAATAACTCTTCAAAGTCAACGGTCTTATTCTGCGTGTGTTTCTGCTGCTAATTTTCGTTACGCAGTTCCCGTCAACTCATTCACATTCTAAATTTGGTCAAATAGGCATCGTTGTTGTAGATAGTTGAAGTCCTATCTGATCCAAGCCGACCTCGGATCGAATTTCGGATCTTTTTCTGATAACTAGGATCGGATTGAATCGAAATGAATGAATGATGAAATTATTTTGGATTTAAGATCGGTTCGGATCTATTTTGGATTATTGGAAAGTTTTGACACCCTCGATACCTAGAATTCTAACTTTTCTTGTTGATGAAACTAAAGCCACATGATACTATTGAAACGTTCTAAACGGTTGTGATCCAAATCCATGTCAGTATATAAGAAAACCAATATTTTATCTAAAGTGTTGACAGTGATCACAATTCAAGAATATTAATGAAAACAAACTCATTTAAGGAACTAATTAACATTTTTAAAAGCTATGAATCTTACGGAAGTATATTGATTGAAATAAGTGATTGGAATAAGTTTTGGGGTATGATCACTAATACCTATTGAATCGCATATCTAATTGTAGTAGATAGTTATAAAATTAAATAATATTAACATATATGTAGCGATAGTATTACGCGTTTGTAATAATTTGGGATACAAATAAAAGTATTAATATGCATCAAGTCTGGAACCACATGACAGATTGTGTGGGCGTTGCAGGGCTGTATACTAGGGTTCACCCTTCAAAATGAGGTCTATACTTAAAGTCGAGAATATAATAAATGGTAACATTGTGATTTAATGATTATTCGTGATAATAGGAACACAGTAATCATATCTCTAGCTTCCAAGATCAATTGTTGATGCAATTCTATAAAAATTGTTCGATATTTGTATGTACTTATAGAAAATGGTACCATTTATAAAGCAATAAAAGGAAAAATATAGAAACTGGTACGAAGATTTATTTCAATTTAAAAGCTTTTGAACTAAGATATACAAAATAGTGATTTACATAGTTTAAAACAACACATAAAGTATAAATTATTGAAAGAAACAATAGCACGAAATTAGTTGACGTCCTCAGAGTTGTTTTTTTTAAATTTCTAAATAAAAAGTAATTAGAAGGAACCAAATCCGGACTATATGATTGAAAAAGTTACACTCTTGAAGGATGGGTTAGACTTTAGCTACCTTGCTAACTATTGAATTGTCATAAAAAACAAGAACTTCTTTGTAACACAAATCTGTTTCCGGCTTATATCTGCATGTAATTTTATTAACGCATTATCGCGTTATTGTAGACCCATTTGCTAAGTATTCAACAAGAATAACTCCTATTTGGTTCCAAAAGTTATTGGGTTTCAGTTTCAGTTTTCAGTAAATCTGTTTGAGAGGTTCATAAAGCACTACTTCGTCCATTTTACGGTCAACATAATCGGCCTAGTGAGCAGGCAATTCGTGCAGTTAATGATCGTTTTCGCACTAATTTTACTCTTCTCGATTCAAAACTATCAACGAGACAAAGAAATTTGCGTACCGAAGAGAATATTGCTGCTGTAGCGCGAAGTATTGAAGAAGGCGCCGAAATGTCGATTCGTCGTCGTTCTTAACTTATTGGCCTTTGTCCTTCGACTACGTGGAAAATTTTACGTAAGGATCTTGACTCACGTGGTTACAAAATACAGCTAGTGCAAGAATTGAAGCCAAACGGCAATCGTTTGCATCGCATTTTTGTTGATTGGGCTCATTTGAAACTGGCCGAAGATGAGCATTTTTATCAAAGAATTGTGTTTAGTGATGCAGCTCATTTCTGGTTAAATGGCTACGTCAATAAGCTAAATTTCCGTATTTGGAGCTACGACAATCCTAAAGCCTTTAACGAATTACCATTACATCTATTAAAATTGACTGTTTGGTGCATTATTGGTTAGAAGGGATATTGGTTTGGCCTATGAGTCGTACCTTCGCAGGACGGAGTGTAGCCTGATCGAGGATCCACAATCCTTTTGGCAGTTTATTCGAATCAGACAGGGTGTTCCCAGAATACCTGGCAAACTTCATGATACTGCTAATGAGTATACTCACCCAGAGGATATTGTTAACGCATTCGCTACGGCCTTTGCTGGAACTTTCCTGCCTGCATCTACTGATTCTGCACTGCCTGATTTGGTGTCTGGTCTTCCTCCTCTGAGTATATTATCTTTCTCTCCGGCTGAGGTTGCCCAGAGTATTAAAAGGTTAAAAAATAAGTGGACCGCTGGGGAAGATGGCATTCCCTGTTTTCTGGTGAGGGACTGTGCCCATGTTTTGGCCGTTCCATTGTGCAAAATTTTTAATCAGGCCATCCGCGAGTCCGTGTTTCCGGATGTCTGGAAGGTCGCTAGGATATCACCTGTATTCAAGAGGGGGGGCAAGTCTGATGTCCGGAATTATAGACCTGTCGCAGTGATCTCCACTTTCGCTAAAATATTTGAAATGCTGCTCTATAGGCGTGTGTCTGCTGGCACCAGACCACATCTGTCCATCGCACAGCATGGCTTTATGACTCAACGGTCTACTACAACTAACTTGGCCATTATATCCCAGGAGATCGCTCAATCTCTCGATGCTGGTAGTCAATTGGACGTCATTTATACGGACTTTTCCCGTACGTTTGACTTAATTGATCATCGACTTCTGCTGTGTAGACTGAGTTCCTTTGGTATCGGTGGATCGCTGTTGAAGCTGTTCCAATCGTATTTGAGCAATAGAATGAATTATGTTTATTACAATGGGTTTAAGTCTCGGTTCTTTCATTCTTCCTCTGGTGTTCCACAGGGGTCTAACCTTGGACCACTTTTGTTTAATATTTTTGTGGATGACTTGATTAGGTCTATCGACTGCCCGGTCTTGGCTTACGCCGATGATATTAAAATCTTTCATCGAATTGACTCGCTGTCCGACGTTGATTTGTCGCAGGCCAATGTCAGCAAAATCTATAACTGGTCCTTGTGTAACCGCTTAAGTTTAAACATTGAGAAGTGCTTCCTAGTGTCTTACTCTAGAAGGATTTCTAGAATAGAATCCTGTTACTCAATTGGCGGCGTTACGATTTCTCGTAAGTCCTCGATCAGAGATCTTGGGGTAATATTTGACGAGAAGTTTACTTTCTCCGATCATGTTCTTGGTGTGACGGCTGCGGCTTCCAGATCTCTCGGTTTTATAATTCGAACATGCCGATACTTTCATAATATGGACACTTTGAAGACTCTTTTCTTTGCTCATGTTATTTCCAAACTGGAATATGCATCTATAGTCTGGTACCCCATCTACAAATCTCAAACTAGCCTCCTGGAACAGATACAACGCAAATTTCTGAAATACCTCTCATTTAAATGTGATGGTCGATATCCTGCCCGTGGAGTGAATTACAACGAGTTGTTGGAGCGACATGATATCGTATCGCTGTCAGATAGGAGAAAAACTCTTAGCGCTTCATTTATGCTGAGTGTCGTTACTGGGAGTGTTGATACGCCGGATTTACTGTCGCGTGTTTATTTCATTGTTCCACGCCTGGGATCTAGGACAAATCAACTAATTTATGTCCCTACGGCAACGACCAATATTTTGCTGAAGGCCCCTTTGGTTCATTCGGCGGTGAATTTCAACAATCTGCAGTACGATTTGCTGTGACCACTATTTGTATGAATATATTTTGTTTTAAGATACATATTTCATTTTCACAATGTAACTATGGTTTAATTTTTTTTTTTGTATTTCTTTGTTTGTTACCCGTTTTGGAGTAATAATCTCTGTTGGGTAACTTAATAAATTATTATTATTATTTATTATTATTATTATTATTATCGCGTTATTGTAGACCCATTTGGTAAGTATTCAACAAGAATAACTCTTATTTGGTTCCAAAAGTCAGTGGGTTTCAGTTTTAATGGATTTACGATCCCACCAAAACTGTTTCAGCCAATATTTAATTTTAAAATATGGCAGAACCCCGTCTCCATTCACTGCACTCATTCATTCGCGAATAGTTTTAGGAGAATTACGTCCTTTCCAAAAAAATTGATGAAATTGCGATGTTCTAATTTCACGAAACTCATTTTTTTGTGAATCACTTTATAAAGCATAAAATAATGAACGAATTGAAGTCAAATTTGACACATATGTAGAAAGATGTTTGTCATTATCGAACGTTACTAGGCGAAGTACGATTAATTTTTTCTATCATGACTAGGTAGATTTCTTTTCTAGTTCATCTCGTATTAACGTTGTGATTGTAAAATCAGTATTTAGTAACTCAGATCAACGATGAAATAACATTTCGAACGAATTTGTCTTATTCTTGAATCGTTTAGTGTGATGAATCCGAATGCGACAATACAAAAACCGTATAACCCGTGGTTTTTTCAACATTCAATATTGAAAGAAATGGAAATTTTAATGAACACTACTGATATTTTACGTAGTATTTAAAATGTTAAAAGTGGTTTAAATTCATATGATAGCCATATTTAAAAGTAGTTTGATTCTTCTTCTGTATTAACAGTGGGTGTGTTTAATACAACGGCCAGTGATTGCAAGAACTTTCCTCACAGCTTTTATTATATTTGTGGCGAGTTCGTGATTAAAAAGCATTAAAAGAGCTTTACAAACTTCGCAAAAAAAGTGCGCCTCTCATACTTTGAAACCAAATCTGGTGATCAGGATAGATCTTGAATCAAAAATGCCTTAGCTAAAAGCGGCGCTTTTATTTTATTCAAACAGGTTACTACCAAATTCTTGGCCAATGATAAGGTCCCCACATTATATTTCTATTGTAATCAATATGCTAGACCAGTTTAAAAAGTTAGGACATTTGAGGAGCCTGAAGATTCGCTTTTTGAATGGTCTCATTTTTTCCCAGGCAATTTGCAAGAATCTAGTTGAGCCTTTTCATCAAAATAACAAAGTGATGGGAAGACATTATCAAGGCTGCTGAAATACCAATATGGTCGGAGTTACTGTTAGTTACTTCAGCAAGCGACTCAAAGGACATTTCCAGTTTCTTTTTAAAGCTTCTGATAGCTTTAAGGAGAACATGGAGTAGAAATTTAAGCAAATGGACACAAAGTAATAAGGAGGTATGTTTATATTTATATTTGTATTAATAATTATTTTTCATTCCAAACACGTATGTTCCACTAAATTTTTAGTTTATAGCGTATATAGTCACATTGTGGCGAAACTTTGAATGGCAGAAAAAAATGTGGTTAAACAAGGATTCAGCAGCAAGTTAGCAGCAAGTTAATAACTTATTCTGATGGTTATATTACATCAGAATAAGCTATTAACTTTGAAAAAGTTTTCAAAAAACTGTTTCTTGTTGGCACGTATAATTGGTGCTCATGTAATCTTTGTTTAATAACTGGAAATTTAAAATTTGGGCAATAATATATATATATATATCGTAGCAATGTATGTAAACTGCTCGCTAAGCAAAAAATTGAACGATGTAACATTATTATTAATATTAGTCTATATTAGTTAATTTAAATACATCATTTGTGAATATTATGTTTGATATATTAGAGAAGAAAAAATAAAAAAAAGTGATTTTACAATCAACTTTTCCTGTTTTAAATTTTATAATCTCATATAATATACAAATCTCGCATTTAGCATATCTGTTTACGGCACTTATCAATTTTGTTACTAGCGAAGTTTCATAATTTACTAAATTATTATAATAGACATAAGCACACATACGTATGTATATCAGGTGGACTAATTTTAATTAAAGAATGAATTTCCAAGATGAACCATTAATAAAACAAACAGGAGAGAAACGGACGGGATAAAGATAAATGGGAAATGGTAAAAATGATAATCGCATCTCACTGTTTTTAATTATTAAGTCTCATCTTTTATTTACTTGCCGGAGAGCAGACGCTAAAATGTAGAGGAAAGTCGGTAAATTCGAGGAAAACTTTTCCGGCGAGTTTTCTCGATACTTTTACTCCCGGCGGGCGAGATAAATTGGTACATGTTGAAAATCAAATGTTTCAAATTCTTAATATCATCTAGATTACACGTTTTGCAAATCTATTATTGTAATAGTTGCTTAAATTCTTATAAATTTTATACGTAGTAAATATTTTTAATAAATCCGCAATAGCTTACAAGATATGGTTAAAAAAATCATTTTATTTATTAAAAATATTCTCATTTTGAAGAAGTACGAAGAAGGATCAAAAACTAGGTTATACTGATGCCTATGAAGAGAAGATATATTTACAGGAAAAATATTCTTATTGAATAAAAAAGAAAATCGCCTAATTTTTCTAAACACTTTTCGTACCGTGAGACTAGTTTTTCTATCCCACTATCATAAAAACTTGTTCCTTTATTCTTCAACCATTTTGGGACTACTTCCTTCACTTCAACATCATTAGCGCAACCCTTCCTTGCCAAGTCTCGCTCAAAAAGACCAAAAAGTTGTACTCGCACAGGTCTCAAAAATGGGTAGGCCACAATTTCGAGAACTGAATGAGGAGAGCACAATCTTCACGATCAATAGTGCGTCTGGAACGGCCAGAACGTAAATGTCGTTCCATTATTTTCTACTCATCTTCGTTAAAATAGAGTAATTATGACAACACTACGTCCTGTACGAGTGTCGTTGTGTAAATGAATGACACCCATCAAATCTTCGATGTCTTCGATCTTTAATGACTACGCAATTTTTCTAAAGAGGATAGTATGATGCGGCATTCATCATTATTCCTTCGGAACCAAAAAAGATAGTCTACAAAACTTTTTGAATTTGAGGTGTTGTTTTCGTTTTAATTTGTTGTGGTGAATTCTTTTGTCACCATTCACATGATGAGCGTTTAGTTTAGGGAATGGCAATTCTCAATTTAAATAATGTAACGTAGTACCCAATTCTTTTCTCCATAGTAATATTACCCAAAGAATTGAAGATTATTTCTTGAATAACGTTAGAGAAAGTAAATGGAAGACTCGAAACGTTGTTTTTTGTAGTTACTAGTAAGCCATCCAACGTATATATATATATATATATATATATATATATATATATATATATATATATATATATCTTACCGTAAATAATCACAAAAACACTACAATAAGAAATGTGTAGTATACTTGTAATCTCTTTAAATTTTACGCGGCGGTCAATCGCAATCATTTCATTTGCGTGTGTAGTTGCTGGTCCTGTTCACAGTTGAAGGAAGTACATGATACGATTTGTAAATCAAGATCGTTTTCTCCTTTTCAAACTTTTGTCAATATTTCGCGATCACGGGACGTGACATTATATTTTCATGATACCTTTCGACTATTTGCATGAATTTCACTATGATTAAAATTTTGAGCAAACAAAAATTAGACTACTGAACGTAATCTAACATAGGGCGAAACCTCCGTACAATGCATTATACTGACAGCATAGCTATACACTGGCTGAATGATGTACAGTATTGCCACAGGACATATGGGAAAACAACAGTATAGGCAGTATTACTACAACGACAAATTATTTTACACCTTTTAGTCTAGAAACACTTCAAATGTAGCTTCTAATCCTTCTTGGTACACCAATTTCCATTTTTAAGAAGTGTGTTAAATAGCTGTTTATATTGTGGATTGTAGTAGTATTGAAATTGTTTGTCGTTGACCAGGTCTTGAAGTGATACAAAAACGTCAAATGTATCTATGATATAAAAAAAACCGCAAGGAGTCAATGTGAAAGAAGAAGGAAATTGATTTTTGGTAAAAAAATTGGTGGCAACTGACGAATGATGAAAATGTGCATTATCGCGCAATAATCACAAATTAATTTCTTTGGAATCTAAAAAGCAATGGGCGTTGTTTTGATTTCCCCAATTGGAATCGTTTCTTTTCTTCTGAATCGTATTAGAGATTACACATTTTATCGCGACTTGTAATTGTTCTTAAGAAGTGCTATTGTCGTACATAGAGTCTTAGTGCAACCAATGTAACGAATTAACCAATGTTCCTCTGGCGAAAAGCTGTGTATACAGCTGTTACTTTCTTTAAGTTTCTCTAATAATGTTGTTGCAATTTACAGTTTGGTGCGATTTTTATCATTCATCAATTGATATGGGACTAATTTTGCATGTAATTTACAAAGCCTTTCTTTTAAAATGTAATGAAATATTATCTTCGATATTTCATATTTCTTTCTATAATTTTTTGAGAGTATCTGAAGAAGTTTGTAATCTTATCGAAATCACACACTTTTGTAAATTTTGACAATTTTGCCATTTTTGTTGAGCATCCTCAATGTTTATTATCATCCACATCCTCTTTACCTAATTATAATATACATATGTAATAAATAATTGTCCCCCTAAGCAATCTTGACTAGTTAGATTTTATCCGTCGCACTTTTAATATTTTTAACAGAAAATTTAATGTCCAATCTTTTTTTTTATTAATGTATTATTTTTGTCCAAAAGTCAATTTATCATTACAAGTTTGATACAATATCAAGTCCGAAAAGACGTTATTTCTCCATGCCAATAACTTTTAACACATTATAAAATATTGCACAAAATTGCGCAATAATAAGTAAAGATGTTCATTTCGTATAAAAAGATTGCGCAATATTGCCCAAGCATTTGTTATATTAGGACAGCAGTTACGTTTCAAAGTAAATCTCGCAATGAATAGAAAAAATTATCTACTTATTGTATTCAGAAATTAGAAGAAGAATTTTCGATTTTCTTTTTTTCATTCTTGACACATTGCAAATATAGCGCTGAGGAATTCCTTCGCACACGGAAAACACAACCGGTCGACAGAAACAATTTTCAGGATCCTCTCCCTCTCTCAATACTGCTTGCGCCCCCGGGTTTAACAAGAAGAAGCAATCATTCTTACGCTCCGAGCTGTCATCTCCGTCCGCCAATCAGAATAGAGACAACGTACCCCATAGCGGTTTTCGCATGCACATTCTGTCATAGATGTGTTTTATTATAGCGATAGCGGGGCCTTCTCTTCCATAATCCATTATCATTTGAATTTTTCTTATTTCTTTTTTAAATTATATAAATTTTGTAAATAAATAATAAGAATTTTATTTATTGTAATATTTTTAAAATTTATGCCAAAGTTATGTTTCATATCAAAAATGCGAAATGATATATATTGGTTGGTATGACTGAATAATAATTGAATACTACTTGACTATGCGCTTTCAACCAACGCAAAACAAGTTGGCAAAATTCAAAACTATTTCTATTTTTAAGAAACGTAATTCTATTAACTAAATATCACTTCCATCTGCTTGATATTTGAACTGTTTTACGACGGTTCTTTAATTATATGTTTTTTGTAGTTTTTGTGGCAATTACATAATCTTTTATTGCTAATATAAATGCTTCTGTTTCTGAAAACAATGTCTAATTTTTAGACATTATAATATAATAATTATTTATCTATATTTAAGTCTCGCATCGTAATAATGAGTGCTGTCTAGTGTTTTTATTATTATTATTTCTGTCATAAATAATTTTGGAAAAATAATATATACAACATGTCTGTCGGTGAATTTTCAACTTTAAATATAAGTGTTTTTGTAATGACTTGCAGTATCAAAGTAGAACGGGTGTCTATCACTCGTTGTGAAAGTGCTGTGGATTCTTTACATACCATTAGTCCGTAAACAGATGCGCACCGCGCTTTTGCGATAAAAGCAACAACTCAACTCATATGAAGAACAGAAATTTAGAGGATCAGAATCAACTGTTAATTAATTCTCGGCCTAGGACCATGTCAACAGTTGTCCGTCTTGAAAACATTTATACAGTTTTACACGAACTCTTAAAACTTAAATTACGGCATTTACATGCGTTGAAAACATATTGATAATTTTTCGTTCACATGTGATTCATTTTCTCCAGAAATGTATGGAAGAAGACTATGAGAGGAGAGAAATCTATTGCAAAACAATAATCGAGGTTTTTGGAGCCTGGTCCTATTTGGCAATATCACTTTCAGCTATATGGCATATTTTCATGTTACAAGATATGTAGACAAACACGATATGAGCTACCGCAGTTCAAATAACTCAAAACGAATCCATCAAAAGTCATTACGATGCCATAAAACTGCAGTTTTGCGTATCATCTCCGCTAAAAGCATAATTGGTTCTTTATTAATTTTGAACGTTTTTCTAATATATCCAACAACAGCACTTATTTTCACCAAAATAAGGAAAACGTCCACACTTATCCCGAAAAATTCATCTCACATGAATGACCTATTGATGGATAAAGTAAAATGGATTTACAGACAATGTAATTAGTGAATATGGAACATAGATTGGTCTTCAATGTTACCTGATCTAACGCTATATGGTTTTTCTATGGAGATACCCAAAATTTCGTGTTTATCACAATTATATAAAGATAATATGTGCCATAAAGGAAAATATCGGCCAAGAGGTTACGGCAATTTGTTCACTGCTTTGTAAGTAAGTGTTTGCTATATACTTTTTTACATTACAGGCATACATCTAAATAGGCGACACTTGGAAGGTGTTATTTTCTGAACATAATTTCTATATGTTAGATTTAAATTTACTAATATATATATTTGCTAAAATTTTTACTTACTGGTTTTATTTTTTTAATTGCAAATTTGCTGGCGGACACCCTTTAGTACAGTAAATAGTGACCTTCGATGCATCAAAATATATTGGGAAAGCATTTAGTTAAACTTGTAATTAAAGCGGTGGATATTTAGACATCATGCATAAGTGGCGAGAGAAGGTGGTATGGATGTCTCCGGCTAATCAAGGTCGTCACCGACGTATATCGGGTGTATTGTAAACTGTAGTAAGTTTAGTTATGTACGGGTTTTTATTGCATTCATAATTATCAACTGCAAATATAAGTGCAAAACAGAAAAACGGGCCGCTGTGCGTGAACAGTATAAATAAATTTTGCGGATAATTGCCAGACCAAAAGTACGATGGTGCTAAAGAAATTTATTTAGCGTGTCATACATTGTTCCTCTGTCGGTAGAAAAGAGACTGTTTTAGACACGTAAGCACACGAAAACACAAACATACAGAAGGAGTTTGTGTACATATAATTTATACGTTGACGACTTGTAATCTACTACTTAGAATAATAGAGAAAGCACCATTCCTTCAGCTTTGGAGTACATACAATGCAAATTACGTATTGCCAAGTACTTGAATGTTAAGAAACTATATACCTTCAATGCGCAAGAAATGGAGATTAGTATTATATTTGCTTTAAAAAATAAAAATTGTGGTTAAGCTGAAATGAGACTACAGATTGAAAAAGAAATTCTATTATCAAATTGTATATACTCTGTACCTCCACAACACCCACCTTCATTATTACAGCTAGTAAAAATTTCAAATTTCATAAACACTGCCCTGTCATTCGAGAACCGTCTTAACCAATTCTTACATGCTGGGGCACGTGACTAGACGCAGTTTCCCATTATTGAAAAAAATTCTCCCAAAGAATCCTTAGTATTACAGTTCAACATAAGAGCATCATGAGCCATCAAAGAAAGCTAGATAAAATTGAATAGTGCTGGTGCTCACAAGTATTTACAAACTATTTATACGAATTATGTTGTACTAGTAAATACCATAGAAACCTAGCAACCAACTTGTTAGCATTAGTGGATCAAATGAACGTAGTGGATGAAATGTAAACAGTGCTATGTGGTTTAAATGACTATACTCTGTTCCAAAATTCGGCGGACCACCAATTAAAGTTATATTTACAATGGGAAATTTTAGTGGGATAATTTGGCGGCAACTGTGAATGCCTAAAACGTATAGGAATTCCTAACTGCAAACACATATATAAGCATTTAGTCTGCTCATTGCCACAGAAGTATATAACTATAATTTGTAAATGAATACTTTAATATTTTTCCATTTGTATCTTATAGAAATGCTCACAATGCATTAAAGAAATCTTTGCATATGTATCCAGACATGCGTATTCCAACATTTATATGATCACGATTATGAACAAATATGAAACTTTTACTTTTTATTTATAAAATAAAGTATTTACTAACCATCCCTGTAGAATTATTACAATATATTTTTGATAATATGAAAAGATGGTAGATGTATGTATTGAAAAGAAACGTATACACTTTCTGCATTTGCTTTAATAAAAAACTTACAATACATTATCTGTTAGATTACATTCTTTGTACATTATCTTTTGTCACTATTTACATTTTATTATAACTTTATCTACATTTAAGAAAACATCAACAAAACAAAACTATATTCATGCCATTTCTCATCTGTAAAATGTCAAAATCAAACACGTTTGTGAATTTAATTCGCTGTAAAATTATTCAGCCAACATTTAAAATGAAACAAGGGTTCTTTTTATTATACCACCACATTTTATTTGAGTTTAATAGTCGCTATCACTTGAAACACTGTCGCTACTGTCGTCAGGGCCAATAGATATAATCAAAGGATCTACAACAGCATCCATTAACCCATCAAGAGCTGACATTTTTATTTCTTCTTTGATCACATGGTCTATACATTTTTTCCATTTGACGGAAGTAATGTTATTTATTGCATTTATTAACAGTTGCCGTATCTCTGCTATCTTAAATGTTGTGTTGTTTGAAGCGACTTCATCTTTGATTTGTGCCCATACCAATTCAATAGGATTCAGCTCACAGTGGTAAGGAGGCAGCCGTAAAACAGTTTTATGTGCTTCTCTAGCCTTTTCATCTGTTACATATTTATTATATTGGTCTTTATTAAGTCGCACTAAATGTAATAATTCTGCTCGAACCATGTCAGGATTAAATTCTATATTTTTGGAATGCAGCCATTCCTGTATATCTGCTTTCTTCCAAGCTGTAGTTGGCACTTTGTCTGCTTTTCGAGAATGATAGGAAGCGTTATCCATTACGATTACTGCATTATCTGGTAATTTGTATAATATTTTCTCAAACCACGTTTCAAACACAGTTGCATCCATCTCATCATGATAATCACGTGTTTTTTTTCCTTCGAATAAAAGTAACCCATCCTCAACAAAACCATCCTCAGATCCGATGTGAAGTATAATAAGTCTGCGACCTTTTCCGGAAGGATGTTTTAAGCCTGTAGATAATCCATCAATAAATGCTTGTCGGTGACTTGTAACATTTTTGTCAACCCACACCTTTTGTTTCATATGTCCTTCGTTGACCCATGTCTCATCTAAATAATAGATTGACCGGCCTTCTGATCTGTAGGACTTAATCGTGGCAAGGTATTTGCGTCTCCAGCGGATTATTTCACTACGTTCAATCAAGACGCTCTTTCTGTCTCTTTTCATATATCTGCAATAATTTGAATATATTTACTGAGCTAAAATCAATCTAAAATCTATCAATTTTATTAGGCACAATCTGCAACTTACTTGAAATTAAGTTTTTTCAGCAAACGATGTAATGTTGTACGACTGATGTGTGGTATATCATCACGTTCGTCTATGACAGCCATGATTTTGTTCAGTGTTGGCAATTCGTTTTTATAAAAAAAGCTATGAACAATTTGCCGCACAGCATTTCTCACTGTCTCATCGAAAAGAGCTAATTTGGAAGGTCTTCCAGTGCTTTGCCTTGGAGCAGCAACATCACCCTCATTCTTATATTCCTTCAGTACACTGTACACTGTACTCCTTGCAATTCCTAAAACGAATGTAGCAATAAATTAACCATTAGTATTATCATATTTTACACTTCGTACCTAATGTTTTTGTTATATTTAACACCACTTGTCTTGTTGAGATATCAGGTGTGTCTAAATGTTTTATACATATTCAAGACAAACTCCTTCTCTTCCAGTAACAAGTGACCTGAACGGCTGCGCTTCTAGGTGGTGATATAGGAATCACCTGTTTCCCACTTGTACCCGGCGGTTCATCCATTACGGAAACGACGCAAATATAAATAATATTATTGTTTAGTTCTCAAAAGACCTCTTTTGTACAAGTAATTAACCAAATATAATAATGCGCTGAAAATACTACAACCTAACCTATCACTCGTAAAACAATATGGCCGCACTTTCTCATCTAAATATAGCTGTGTTAATTTATCTTCACAGTAACCAATCCCAAGGCCACATTTTTGCGCCAGATTTGAGAGGTGGTCCGCCGAATTTTGGAACAGAGTATAGTGTTCTTGTATTAGAAACGTTTCGTAGAGACATTTTCAGTAATACTTCGTCCACAGATACGTTAACTCAGTTCAAAGAATATTTTAACTACGCAAATGTTACGTCAGTAGACGCCGAAAGACTATTCTCTCTATCTAAGAACATTTTTTACAACGTCGCATGTTGTAGGTGTTTAGTCGAGCGAAATTCAGTTTGTGAATAGTTCTTTTGCAGGTAAGTGTTTAATAACAATAATAACAAAAAATATTCTGTTTATTCATACTGTATTGCGGTACTTTGTACGGCGACAGCCTAGACTGCCAAAGACATCTGTATTAGCTTCGCTCGTCGCCCATGTATGGTGTCTAAATATCCCCGCTTGAGTTATAATACATACGTATATCGCAGAGCGCAAGTTGTAACAAGCATGAATTGACATTGCCTTGCTAGGTGTTTTACTGTATAGATTTTATTATTTTTATTTTTATCGAATGAAATTTTGATTATACACATATGTACATATCAAAAACACGCGTATAGAATTTTAATTTCGCGAAGTTTGAAAAAAAACTTCGGATTCGAGAGTATATATATATATATATATATATATATATATATATATATATATATATAAAGTACATCATGTATGCAAGGCCTTTTACGTCAGTAATTGGCCACCGTGCTTAAAGCTTTTAAGTTTTATAAAGCACTCGCTTCATCCTTTATACATTTTTAAAAAGCATCAGGAAAAAGGCATCCGTCCCCCCTAATGCGGTGTATGTTTTGGTATACATATGCGGTATTTCTGCATTTACAGAATAAGTGTACAGATGGCTTTTAAAGAGCTTCCGCGTTTTCCAGCCAAATTTCATTTCGTGCTCTTTTTTCGATTTTGTCGTTCATATGTAAGTATTCAATAAAATTCTTCGCATTTTAATAAAAACATTCTGAAAAAAATTTAAAATTATATTACTAGAAATAATGAAAAACATAGTTCACAAACAATGCATAAACGAAAGCAAAAATTTTTTATTAACGTTCAAAATAAAATGAAAAACGTATTATACTATCTAGAAAAAAATCAACCCAGCTTTGATAGAAACAACTGTACGTTGCTTAGTAACATTCAATAGCGACATCTTTCCATTTATCTGTTAAATTTGACTTGAATTCGTTCATTATTTTGTGCTTTTATAAAGCGGTTCCCAATAAAAAAGAAAAAATTCTCTAAAGCTATTCACAAACAAATGATTGCAATCATATTTTAAGGAAAAATATTGATCAAAACAGATTCTGTGGGTTCATGAACCATTTAAGAAGACCAGAGAAGCGGAAGATATTCGTACGCAACTAGTTCCGAAGTTTGCATGAAAGTTTAAAGAATGGTTCTCGAAGATCGTCTTCTGAAAATTTCTATAATTACTAAAACACTGAATACATTTGAACAAAGCATTTTAATAATTCCGCACTATAAATTATACATAAATAAAGCTTTAGCATTGCGCATTTAAAACAGTGTTTAGTCAATGATAATTAAATTTCTCAAAATAATTTGGGCAATTTTAGATGAGTTTTCTCTCAGGGATGAGATTTGGGTATATCATTGCGATCCATAAATAAAATTAGAGTTCATGCAATGGATTCATAATGATTCTCCGCCTCCAAAAATAGCTCTCGTAGTAACCGTATTTTGGAACCAAACAGGAGTAACTCAAAGAAATCCTTCTTCTTTGAGCTTGACCACCGTCATATATGATAGTCAGCATTTGGCTCCATCTTACTTAGTTTTATTTAGTAATTTTAAAAAACCATTCAGATAATATCATTTTGTAGATAATAACCAATTGAAAAAGGGAATTGATGGCTGTTTTGAAAACCAACACAAATAATTTTTTTCTGATAAAATAAAGACGTAACAAGACAGGTGGCGCAAATATTAAGGGAGATTACATTGAAAAGTAAAACTATCAAAAATTTCGTTAGGCTTTTGTTCCTTTATTGAAAAAGATTGAAAAGATTTTTAACATAAATTCTATCGTTACTATCGAAAACAGTGAGAACCTATTCGAAGAGGAGGTTAGCTAGGTTTAAATCGTCATAACATGACGATTAAGATAATTCTGTTTGTTTTTTTTCGATCATGTTCGATACATATACATTACTTCTAACAATAAATGAGAAATAAAAGGAAAATTATGTATAAGTTTTATTTGTGATATCTATTGTTTTCAAATGCAAATTTATTACCTACTGATATATGATATATGCTAATAGGAAAAACATGGTAAATACCATATACCAACGTAGAATATATAAGCATTATTATATACGACTACACTCAACAACATTTGAAAAGAAATTGCCGGGTGGTCAGCATAAACGTTTGTCCCAATTTGTTTTCTGTAAATTAAATAATTTTAAATTTTACATTTCATACGAATATATATATATATATATATATATATATATATATATATATTATTAAGTATAGATTATAAAGAAAATGTACAAAAGTTTCTTATTCTTAATTTAGTTCTTGGAAATACTGCGGCTAACATGCAACACACCAAACAACTGGATACTCGTTATGTAATTGGTCAAAAACCACACCGCTCTAATGTATGATTGGTGGCGGCGAAATTTTGAAGAACTATAAAAGTACCGATAGTTTGCCATAAATTTCTTTTTGTAAATAATTCTGGAAAATGGAATAAAAGATTTTATCTAATAAAACTTTAAAAAGTAATATATAATAATTGAATAATCCACCTGGATATCCGCCTTCTAGTTGGTCACAAATAATATTGATGAAATGAAAAAGTATTAGTTTTTTATTAATGAAAAATATTGTATGTAAGAACGAAACATTATTTATGAAGACTGTATATGTAATTAAATTAAAGCGATGTAAGTTTTTAAAGTATGTAAACAGAAATATTTGTGGAGAATAAAGTCTCTATTAAAGAGATTTTTATACAAGGTCTGGCAAAATGAATTACCAATTTTGTTTCTTTAATAACAGAAAAACTAATCAACTATTCATAAGGGCGTAAGACAATTTCAATTTAGATTCATAAACGGAGAACACAGGGATTTGTTCAAAAAAGTGGAAGCCAGAACTTGCCTGAAATGCATTTAACGAAGAAAGGGTAACAAATTCAATAATCGCTAGACTCAAAAGTCTGTTGTTAAATATGCTATTCTTTTTGTTTTAAATTTGACTAAGTTAATCACACGAAGAATGTTGAAAAAGATGAATTTTCACCTGTACATGATTGTATACCTTGTCTTAGAATAAGAAGGAGTGATTCAAATATCTCGCTAAAACGCGGAAGTCAGCTTAAAAATGAAACATAAACAGTTATGAATGTAGTAGTTTGTAAATAATATTAATCTTTTTCTATATTATATAAAAATTGCCTGCTCGAAATAATGAAAAAAAAATCATTTTAGTGGAAGTATGATTGTATTCACAACAATTACTACGATATCTCGTTTACCGGGTGGCGACCTTTATAATACCCTAAGGTAACTGTATGTTATGTAATTTTCTCGTCTAGGATAATTTTACCTTATTTTTTTGAAGAAAATAGTCAAACGCTAACAATTTCTGCTGCGTACTACGTTCAAATACTGCGAACATTTTTAAAACGGTGAGGATGGCATAAATAAAATGTACCATTTTCTACAAAATGGCAAAGCGAGGCGAATACCATGCATACATTTTAAATCAACCGAACTATGTAATACACCGCACTTCTTGAAATATTAAATATTATTAAAATAAAACAATGCAAAAATGTAATTAAACGTTTACAGTTGTTATGTCACCCTGCTGATGATGATTGAGCCTGGCCTTTATTTTATCAATATTGTGTGGTGTTTAAACTTTTAAAATATTAACTTTATTGCAAGTTGAATCATCGGCATTAATAACATTTGAACTAATGAAATCTCTTTAAAAATATATACTATTTTGGCGCAATATTTGAATCACTTCTTCTTCTTCTGGCAGAATATAAATAACAGCCATTAGAATACTGCGAGTGTTTAAATTTGCATAACACCAAATCAATCAATGGGACAAGATCAGTGGTACTTGTACTGTTTGACTTTGTAAAAGAAGTAGTGTAAGCACTAGCAACTAGAATACTACTGCCACTTTTTCACTTAATAATTATGTGAAAATAATTCACAACAATTAACGGAATCAGTTAGTCAAGTTTGGGTAGTAAATTTGGAATCAGAAAATGTGTTGGTATGTTGATTCAAAATTCCTGCGCTTTCGAATTCAAGTTTGGCATATCTGGTAGGAAGCATGAAACGATCTAGGAATAATAGTTTTACATCGTCCATGTAAAGTAGATGGGTTATTGTGTGATGGACTATTATGATGTATAATTTTGAACCCGTATATTATGTTAATTAATATATTTGACAATGGACTAAGGTTTAGACGAAACCACGAGGCACTTAAAAAATCTCCCTAAAATATCGTCCTATTAATTTTGATTCCATATATTATTATGTGGTTTTGTTTGTTTACTAGATAAATTGAGATTGCATGCCTATGTATAGAGACTGTCCTAGAAAAGTTTTGAAAGCAAAAATGGAACGATGTGAATTTTTAAATGAAATTAGTTTTTTTATTCAATGTAATCTCCCTCAACTTCAATACATTTATTCCAATGATCCTCCAATAATTTTATACCATCTCTGTAATGATTTTCTAGAAGCTCTGCAAAATACCGTTCCACGGCTGAAATAGCTTCTTCATTCGATGAAAAACGTTTTCCACGAACGAATTGTTTCAAGTTTCTGAAGGTAGTAATCACTCGAAGCCAAATCTGGTGAATACGGTGGTTGTTCAAGCAATCCCTACTTTAATTCATTCAATTTAGCCATCTTCAAAACACTTTTGTGTGAAGGCGCATTGTCTTCATGAAAAATTATTTTTTTTTTCGCTAAACCAGGTCTTTTGTCACGAGTTTTTGCATCCAATTGATCTAAAAGATTACAATAATACTCTGAGTTAATTGTTTTACCTTTTCCAAGATTATTAATCAATAAAATTTCTTTTGCATCCCAAGACACTGATGCCATAACCTTTCTTGCCGATCGTCCTGACTTCACCTCTTTTGGAGTTGAACAGCCAACCGTAGTCCACTGTAATCGTTCTTGTTTCAATTTAGGATCATGGTGGTAGAGTGCTTTGCTAAATAGTTATAAAACGACGCAAGAAGTCGGTTTTATTCCGCTTGAAATGCACCAAGTTACGCTGAGAAATTTGTTTTCGATTCAGTTTTTGTTGAATTGTTAACAAATGCGGCACTAACGTTCCAAACAGCTTTTTTATATGTAATTCTTCATGTAAAATATGGAGTACTCGTTCGTCTGAGATGCCTACAACAATTTCACGCTTAGCCAAATTCGGATCTTATGTACTTGCTCAATGACTTATGCTTTTGTTGCAGTTTTTGGTCGTCCATACGTTTAAACTCTAAAACCCATCGATTTACTGTTGGAAATGAAGCAGCACATTCCTTTAACACGTTCACCATTTTTGTATGAATCTCTGTTGCTGATAAACCTTCCAAAACAAAGAATTTTATCACAGCGCGATATTCAGTTTATTCCATTGTTAAAAAATACACCGACACGTCTAATTCAAATGAAATGCAAACAATGAATAAATTGCCAGATCGAGATAAAATTTTTAGTGTATTCGTATGACACATGAAATATTAAAATGGCGTATGAATTTTGATTCCTCTACTGCTTAATAGGTGTCGCTTTCAAAACTTTTCTACTAACCTGTATGTTTAGTTTATACATTTCTAGTGTTTTATTAGCTTACTGAGTGGTATGGAATCAAATGTTTTCGTAGTGTCAATGTAACAACCTTCCGAGTAGCATGGAGTCAAATGTTTTCGTATTGTCAATGTAACATGTAATTAAATTTAATTTTCCATTTAAATTTATTATTATTACGGGTAGGACTTTATTTTATCTGAATATATTAATGAATATGGAAGATAAGTATAGCGGTACCGTGCCAAAATACTTGGTCGTCCCATATATCCGTCCACCAATGAATGTAACTAATTGTTTTGTAAAACACTTCTTTATCGAGTTAATCAGAACCCGTATTCATGAAGTGGGAAAACGAACTTAAGTGTGCGAACATGTGCCGGCACAACGTCATACACACGTGCCGCCGCACCCCCGACGGTAAATATTTATATATAGCAAATTATTAGGTGACCGCCCAATTTCATTCAGCCAATTTCGTCACTCGATAATCATCGAATCAAAACATTTTCGCACGATACAAACGAAGTTATAATCAACTAATCAAAACACCCGCTCTATGTAAACTGATGAATTGTTAGTCCTGTTGGCTTGATTTTAATTTTTTTATTTTTTTTTCTTTGTTGTATATGTGGCACAGCAGCATACATATCGTAATATCGTATGCGGATACAATTTATAGACACAATACGAGCTTTTTCTTTGTTCTTGTGACAATATTTCCATTCTATATCGCATGTATGTACGTGTATGTTATTAGATAAACTTACTCTGTTGTTGGCAAAAATTACATTATATTGATTACAGATCAGAGAATAGCAAGTTTGTACATGAAAAGAAAGTTAAAAAATCTTTAATTATGAAAGAAGAATTTCAGGAAATTGGCATTACCGTGACGACACTTAACAACTTTTTTGTAGTACGTGTCGTGGAGCGTTGGGGAATTGGAAGGGGAATATTGTAAAAAAGAAACAAATTATCCTAATCATCTATTATTACGACTTTAAATGGATCTTTTGGTTATACGCATATAGCTACGGCGATTTGCGCCATCTTTCTTATTTAACAATCTTAGGTACAGCCACTTTGATTTATTTAATAAAATAGTGAATACGTATTAATGTAACGATAATATTAACAGCATAAACACTAAAATATTTAAAAAAATGAACTCATTTTGTAGATCTAAGGAAGAAACAGACATAAATAATCTTTTGGGTCGTCGAAACCTGAACACACAGAATGAGCCCAGTTACCACATCTTCTGTAACGATATCCTAGTTGTTGTCTTTCCCAATGTCTGAACAAATGGTGTACCTATTTTGTTCATTGGAATACTCATACTTATTATCACAAATCCCAGCCTAAAAAATGGAAAATCATCGAAATATCATTTAGCTGTGCTATACTTAACTGTTGATTTAGTATTTTCTTTATTCTTTCTGTTTTAACTGCTTTATTCTCCTTTTCCATTTGTTTTTTCTTTTATTTTTCAAATATAACTTTCATTAGTGTACTGATTAGGACTTCTGAATGTTGCTTATTTTTGGCGCTATTTTTAGGCCTACTTGGTATTTGTGGTGTTCGACTCAATTCACTAAGAATGCTAGCAAAGCCTGCAGATGCCTGTTGAAAACTCTACGGTGGTGCAGGTTGCGAAGAAGCGATAGCAATTAGTTGTGGAACGGGAAGATTATTAGGCTCGTTTGTAGAGGGTGTAGTGTCAGTGCAGTTTGAATCTTCAGGCGCAATAAAATCTTCATCAGAAAACACTATCGGACTTATAGGAAGTATGTCTGTCGTTTTAAAGCCAGGTATTCCCTAGTCTAAAGATGCCGCCTTCGAATATCACTTGTTGAACAATCCGGCAAATTTATAAGGAGTTATTTTGACTAAATGTCGTGATTTCATATACAAGTCACATTCCCTACACCTATTGACAAAACAGGCGATTAACAAATGTATGAAAATAGGAAATTTTACTCAGAAACGGACGGCTTCATGATTGAAACATAAGATCAAGTTGTGAAAATCAAAAACTATATTAAATATATCATAAAACAATAATAATAATAATAATGCCTCTTATAAACATACAAAGCATTATAAAACTTATTTTAATTTACTGTTTTATGCTGTATAATAATACTACGATATCAGCCAGGTACAGCTCAAGGTCAAACTAATAGATATGTGGCTTGAGCGAGGGTTTTATTATAGTTTCTATTTTTCACAACTCGATTTTATATTACAATCACGAGAGCTTCAGCTTCTGCGTAAATAATTTCAATTTTTATCTATTTGCTGGTTATCTGTTCATTAATGTGTGGTTGCGTTATTTGGTGAGGCTGTGTTCCAGATATATTTTGTTTTTCCAGATTTTTATTTTATGATTGTTAATTATTATATATTCTTCTGGATATAATTTACAATACTAAGATCTAATTTTGGTGTGATTTTATTACCAAGTTTCTATTATTGTTTTGTGAGTATCGTTTTTCGTATTCTTCTACTTTGAATAATGTAAACCTTTTTATCTTAGTATGCTGTTTGTGTGTATGTATAGGTATATGTTTTTATTAATACTATCGTTTGTATTGGTATACATTGTATTTGCTGTTGTTTTATATATTTTTTGTACTTGCGTTCCATTCGTTGTTGGTAAATGCATGTTATTATTTAAAGTTTTTTATAATTATTTCGATCATCATCGAATTTGGAAAGCAGTGTATAAAGTATTGAGACACTTCTCCAACATCGGTGTATCGTGTACTATCGTCAAGCAAGTGATGGACACGAAATTGAATTTATTTTTCAATCATTGCTGACTGATGGACATTTTATAGTAGGGAGCGGAAATTCGACAGAGTAAAAAATATTTAAGGAAACGTTTACGGCAAATTCGAAAGGAAAGAAAAAGAACGTACAATACAGTAATAATGATGAAACTCTTATACATTTCCTTGTCAACATCAGCGATCCAGTTTGCTTACGTTTTGGTTTTGTTACCGTTTGTATTTTCCTGCTTATCTTTTTTTTCTTGCATCTTACATGTTGAGTGTCTAAGAGAAAAGATAACGATATCCTTAACGTCATGCGAACTGAGGTGTAAGACAAGATTTTAGGAAACGGAAGCTACAATGATTGTGTGCTACGTGCTTCCGGTGCAATCAGCAAGGGTCTGCCTATACTTTTCGTATCAGAGCTATATTTATATAATAGGCAACTAAAACTTTGTACAATTTATGTTTACCTAAACTAGATATGAAACATAACGAGTTTGTGCAACTTTTTTTAAATTAATAATAAAGCAAAGGATATAATAAAGTAATTTTAAGTAATTTAAGCAAATTTTAGAGAATACGTACACTACTGGTCATAAATGAAGAATTTAGAAGAAGTTTATAATAAAATGTAATGTACATTGGCAAACAATATACAGTTAGGTCTATAAAAAGACAAATACTAAATAATTTTTTCTGAGTATTATAAAATACGTAAAAGTATATTTGAGGGAATATTATATTCTCCAAGTATACATCAATAGTTTCATATAATGGTTTTTACTATGAAATCAAAATCTATATAGGATTTATTATAGACTTAGCTGGGTTCTAATGATAATTCTTATTTAAAAATACAAGTTTAAAACACGAAATTTAGGTCATATAATATCAATATTGTTCAATAATATATCCTAATTCTTTTTAATTTAAACATTTTTAAACACAAGTTGAACACTGGAGATATTATGATTCGCCGTAATTTTATGTCTCACCTTATATATTTAAAGTTCAAAATTAATTCAAATGCTTTGATTTAATTTCAATTATTTCTATTATGTTGGTTATAAATATCCTTCATTTTTATATAGTATGTGAAATTCGAGATCATACAAGAAACGTTCAGACATTTTACTGATGCTAAGAATTAAATTTCCGTGATACAATATTAGTATTAAGAAAATTCGTCTAGTCGAACTTATTTATATTGATATTTTCATTGGGGAATTAGTTGATTAATTTGTATTTATTTTTCGGTTATAGTATTCTGTAAGCATTTATTTGTTTATTTTTTATTTGAATATGTATGTAATTATAATATTTAATTTTGTACTATTACTTGAGTATTCCGTTAATCTTACAATATACATATATTTCTAATAGAAAAAGACACCTTAAATTATAAAACTGATAAGAATAATAAATTAAAAATTACAAATTAATTTACATTACATTTCCAATGATTTCCAAGGATTTTGAACTAATCATGAGCATATAAATGTCATTGAGCTAAAACAAAAGCCTTTGGGTATATCGAATTTCTTTTCTCGTTCTATTGAATCTAGTAAAGTAATGCATATTTTTTAAACAAAACACATTTATTCATGCTTTTTAGTTTTCCCTTCCACAACAAATGTATCTCTGTATTAGTGGAAATCAATCTCCAAAACATTTTCTCCAATATTTTCGCGTTAGCTTATTTCATTTTTAATTGCAAACTTTCACCATATTCTAAATAAGTTTTCACTATTAAAATCTGCTATTCGTTCACGCTGCGTTTCATGATGGATAATCGCGATGCGTCTACTTGACAGTCAAATTTTTGTCAAACAATCTTGATTAAAAGAAAATTTCGCGAAATTCAAATTTGAAACACCCACTGTCTTCAAAAACATTCAGACCTAAATCCTCCACATGTGTTCCTTCAGCATGTATTAGGATACTCATGCACTTTCTATCAAATTACTCGCCTGGCGTTAACTTTATGGAATTTAAGCTTGTCGTGGACAATAGTGTGGACACTATCAACACTAGTGTTTATAATCCTACTAATTTCCATTACAGATTTTCGCCCGTTGTTCTAGATCAGCTGATAAACTTTTTAAATATTTCCAATATTCAAAGTATGTAGACGCTGGATGGATAGCATGGTGTAAGTCCGACACGCGTTCACGAAATGGGTGTTTTTTAAGTTGCATGAAAACTATCGATGTCGATAACTATGGTTTGACAGCTGATAATGTCAAACTGTGTTGATATTTCTGTTCAGTAAGGTTTGGCAAGTCATCATGAATCGTTTAACGCCAGAACAACGCTTTCAAATTGTGGAAATTTACTTTGAAAAAATAAATTTGTTCGCGAAATTCATGGAGCACTTCGTCTATTTTCCGGTCAACATAATCGGCCAAGTGAGCAAAAAATTCTTGCAGTTATTGATCGTTTTCGCACTAATTTTGCTCTTCTCGATTCAAAACCATCAACAAGACAAAGAAATGTGCGTACCGGGGGGAATATTGCTGCCGTAGCGCGAAGTATTGAGGAAGACGTCGAAATGTCGATTCGTCGTCGTTCTAAACTTGTTGGTATTTGTCCTTCGACTGCGTGGAAAATTTTAAGTAAGGATTTTGGCTTACATACCTATAAAATACAGCTTGTGCAAGAATTGAAGCCAAATGGCCATCGTTTGCGTCGCATTTTTGCTGATTGGGCTCATTTGAAACTAGCCGAAGATGAGCATTTTTATCAAAGAATTGTGTTTCACGATGAAGCTCAATTCTGGTTAAATGGGTACGTCAATAAGCAAAATTTCCGTATTTGGAGGGAAGACGATCCTCGAGCCGTTAACGAATCATCATTACATCCATTAAAATTGGCTGTTTGGTGCGGTTTACACGATGGCGGCATAATCGGTCCTTATTTCTTTCGAAATGAGGAAGGAGCTGTCGTTACGGTGGATGGTAAGCGCTATGGAGCCATGCTGACTGAATTTTAGTTTCCAAAAATAAATCAGCTAAACAGCGACGAAATTTGCTTCCAACAAGACGGCGCAACTTGCCATACATTCTTTATTTCCAGAAGTGGTCCTGTTCACTGGCCCTTCACCCTCGTGCGTGCGATTTAACGCCCCTGGATTACTTTTTATGGGGCTATGTTAAGTCATTGATTTATGCTGAAAAACCAGCAACTCTTGAAGCATTGGAAGCCAATATTCAAGCCACCATTGACGCCATACGGCCAGATTTATTGGAAAAGGTAGTTGGACAGACCGAATGGACCATGTAACTCGTAGCCGCGGCGGATATATGCCGGAAATCATATTTAAAAAATAAATGCCACGAAATTATCTACCAGATTATAATTAAAAAAATTTCATTCCATCAATATTTCTTCTTTCTCTTTTAAGTTATCAACCTCTTAAAAAACACCCTATATTTACACCAGTCAAAGACTATTCTGAACGTTAAATACTCTTCTCCAAACTGTTTATGAAATCTCTCATGAATATCAATCGCTTTGATACCTATATTGAAAATCAATTGAATAATTAACGAATTTTACACATTGACATTATTAGCACACTCAAGTTGTAGTGGTTTATAGCGTTAGCTAATATATATATTTCGACGAATATAAAACTGTTTTGTAGTATCTTTTTAATTATGTTCAGGAAAAACAAAAAAGCAATTTTTTTGTTAGTCAACAGAAGTAACTATTGTAGTTAATTTAATTACTTTTTTATTTTAATTTGAATTACTTTTTGTATCTATTGTAATATTATTACAACATTACGTTGGTCTGTAATTAGGGCCCTACTTGTTGGGAATGCATAAAATTTGTATTGATATTATATAATATTATACTTTTTGTGTAGTGCTTCTAAAAATTTAAGTGATACATGACTTTTAAGTGCAAACCTATAGAATCTTACCTATTATATAATAAATTCTGATGTCTTATTACAAAGATACAAAAATTTAGAATGATTTTTTAAATGTTATACATGTTATGAAATTCCAAGAAATTGTAAATATGCATATATTGTATATGTATTGGAATTTGAATTAAAAATAATCTTTCATTTTTCGCTATATTTTCTTGCAAAAGCGCATTGTACAAAGTGCACTTAACAATTTGTTATCGAAAAAGTCACATCTATTGGCAGAGGGAAATCTGTATTCAAGTACCATGTATCACGCTAGGGGGACAGGTGGACATTAGGGAGAATCAAGAGTCCCCTCGAATTTGTGCCCTACGGGGGTGTTTTTGGCACTAATGTTACAGCAAGTGTGGATAATCCATATGAGATGCCCTTGTATATCACATAATACTATATGATCGTAATCGCTTTGTGGCTACTAAAATCACTCCAATATTTTGTATTTTCTCTTATTCTATATGAGAAAGATGTAAATAATAGATATTCAAGTCTTCGATTTATTAGATCGAATGGCTAAAAGTAGAGAATGCAATGTAAATCCAGGTAAATAAAATTTTTTAGATCCAAATATGTTGGTGAAGAAAATTCAACCTAATGAATGTTAAATGAAAACCTTTTCTTGATTTCATAAGTTGCCCAACATTTATTTTGACCCAATATTTAAGTTTTAGCAGAAAATTAGGAAAAGCAATGGAAAACGTTAAAAAATATCTTTTAAAAATATACAATATTTTACGATTTTTTTGAATATTTGACTTGAAGGTAGTCATTTTAAGTGTCTAGTAGTCGGATAGCACATTAACATTCTATTTGAATTTTTACAGTTTCTCCATATTTGAAATGTCCATGTGGAATCGCTTGCCAAGACTGTCGCAAATTTTCAATAAAAATTGAAATGTTCAATCCAAAAATGTATTTTCAGTAATATGTATCTATATTACAATGCCTTGTAAGAATCTAAAAGTTCGCTGATTAATTCTTTATAATTTTTTACTCTATGATTAAGTACTTAAGAAATGTTTAACATTTTTCGAAGAGTTTGTAATAAAATGTTTGATTCTTTATTAACTTTATTATGTGATGATCTACAGATATACCTTCTTCAATTTTAGCTTCATTCATTTTTGAGAACGTTTAGGTACAAAAAATCACGACCATTTCGGTTTATTGCTTTCAAGAAGTTAACAAAGGTAAGTTTAGTCATAATAATTGCGGTAAAAATAGATTTACGCCACTTAGAGAATAAGGAGGAAAAAATTTCGTTGATATAAAAAATGCACATTATGAATAAGTAAACAATGTCAGAACATACTTTCTGAGTCCAAAAAATAACATCCTTCACAAAACACTAATAGGAGCAGACAAGAAAATCTCAGCAGATCTGCTGATGATGACAACTTAGTTGTCGAAATACGTATACAGAATACGAAAATTAATGTATCAAGGGGTTATATATCAACCTTCAGTGATCCAGTAGTATATAGATCTTTAGTAAGATTGGTCTAATTAATATACAATTAGACTGGATACGTATGCAGTTTACATGAATTTTGTAATGGATTCCATGCCTTACTAAATTTGCATTAATGTCTTCGCTATTGGCTAATGGTTCATTTACTAAATATCGATCGATACAAGACAATTATTTTAATTAATTATATTAATGATCTCCACTCATCGACACAATAATATATCGGCTAAGGTTGAATTACCTTAGCTATTCTTTAACTAACTAATAAAATGATATCACGACTATAGTTTAAATCAAGAACGCTTTCCGATCACATGATCACTGTCTCATGAAATAAGATGTCGACAGGAAGTGAGGATTTCAAATTAAATACTATATTTACATTGCAGTTCGATGCGATAATGTACTACACATTAAACTTGTAAACCTGTAAATTGCAAACGTAAAAGCTGCCTATGTAGGTTACCTAAGTGGAAACTTGCAAGAATGATGAAATAAATATGATAAATTAGCTGTTAGAACAATAACAAATAACAACGGTAAAATACAAAGAATATAACAATATCGGAACCGTAGAAAAGACAAACCTCATAAGTCAAAAGGCAAAACACTATTTTATCTGTATTATACGTGCCACACGTGTGCATAATACACATGCTCTGCATACGTCTGTTTCTATTTTCCACGATTTCTTGGCAAGACGTAGAGCGTAACTGTATCAGAAAAACTTTTGAACCCTTTCTTACTTCGACACATGTGACTACCAGTGAATTAGACAAACGCTGGTATATATTCCTATTTTGCAGCGTTATTGATACACTGCCAAACTTTCGTGGTTTAAACTTTACTTACTTTACTAATGAAAACAACAAATAATTATTCACATACAATTAAGAAAAAAGCAACGTCAATTACATATGTCCGGTCAGATGCATGTAACAAAAACAACCAGAACAGGCCCATTCTTCCTTAAAAGACAGTTAATTATAAAAACTAAAAGGAATACAATGAAAACTATTAATACTGAAGCTCACACCACTGAAGTCATCGAATTATCGCGCAATAATTAAGATAGTATCGAAGAAACGAACGCTTATTACCTTACTCATAAAATAACTAGACAAGGTTATAATATCGAGAGAGCGCTAATGAAATAACAACGACGATATCAGACGACGACTGAATGGCTTAAGTTAATTCAAATGAACTAACGCAAATTAAATCAGGTACAAATTATGCGTTTAAGAAATTCAAGTGGGTCTGTAAATGATTTAAAATTTAACAGAGTGTTACATTCACAAAAGGTTACCCCACATTGCCACATACAATTATGAAATTTGCACTGATGACAAAATGAGCATGTAACAAATTAAAAAATCTTGATGCATCAATCAAAGAAAAACTTATAGTTATAACAAATGGGAGAGGAATTGCTTTTCTACATGATAGTTAGACTATATGTTTCTTTGGTAAATGAAATCAAGTTGGAAAAGCTAGGCTAGGAAGTGTTACTACATCAACAATATTCTTCAAACATAGCATCTTCAGATTTTTACCTTTGTCAATCATTGCAAATTTCTTTTAATGAAAAGACCATATATCTAAATTAATAGAAAAGTGTTCTTAAGAGAGTAAGTAAGCAAGCAATTATAAACCAATAAAAATGTTTAAGGTGTTATTCACCGTTATTCAATGAACAATAAGTTTATACAGGCGAGTTTACTATAACGCTGTATTAAAGTTGCGCGTATAAAGTTTCGATACCAAGTTTCTAATTATGCGTTTAGATATTTTACAAAGACGCGTTTGCCTAGTACGACGGACATCAACTACGCATAGTACGTATGTATATTATTATGAAGATGTCGGGCAGAACTTCAATTCTTTAATGTACTCCATGGAATGTTTTATGAAATACATACTTACGAGGGCAATTTAAGTTTGACTTGCATCTTATTTTTTTCTGAACATAGTTGAAAAGATACTGCAAAATGGTTTTATAATCGAAGTAGGCATGCTAACAACTGCAACTGAATTGTGTTAATACTATCAGTTGTAATAACGATATCGCGCAACAATGTGTCAAGTTTTATTGCACAACGAATAATTATTAAATTTCTTTTCATTGAAGGTGTAAGAGCGACTGATATTCATCAGAGACTTCATAAGTAGTTTTGAGAAAAGTGTTTATCACTCAGAATAGTCTTTGAGTGGTGTAAATCTTTCCAGCATCTGCTGTGAATTTTAGGAATATTCAAAAAGCTGACTAGCTGATCCGGAGACTTTGCGAATATCAGTAAAAGAAATTGCTAAGATTGCAAACACTAGTGTTGGTAGTGTTCACACTATTGTCCACGGCAAGCTTAAATTTAAAGAAGTTAGCACCAGGTGGGCTCCAAAACAACTTTCCGCCAGACAAGAGCAGAAATGACTTCAAGTTTGTGTAAAATTCCGGTTTTACTACGAATATGAAGACGATGACATTTTATCACGTATCATATCAATTTATGAGACATAAGTGCACCATTATATTCCAAAAAGCAAGAATGCTTGCATGGAATGGCGTCACTCAAGCTCACTCGACTCTCAAAGTGATGGTGACTGGGATGACTTCTGGGACGCTATTGGACTAATTTACGTCAACTCTATCGAAGAAAAAAACGATTAATTCACTTACTGTAGTGAGCTTTTTGGAAATGTTAAGCTAGTCATATGAACAAAAAGACGTTATCTCTTAAGCAAGGGCGTCGTTCTCCTACACGATAACACTCGTCCACATACAGCCCATCTAACGAACAATAGATTGGCTAAATTGAGTTGTAAAGTACCGTCTATCTATTGTTCCGGATTAGCTAATCAACTTTTTGAATATTCCCAAGATTCACAGCAGATGCTGGAAGGATTTACACCACTCAAGGACTCTTCTGAGTGATAAACACTCTTCTCCAAAGTGTTTATGAAGTCTCTAATGAATATTTAAATTTAATAATTATACGTTGTGCTACAGAATTTGAGACATTGTTGCACGGCATTGTTAATACAACTGACCATTGACATAATAAAGTTGCGGTTGTTTATGGTCTTAGCTAACATACTTAGTTAGATGAATATAAAACTACTTTGCAGTATCTCTTCAATTATGTTCAGAAAAAAGAAAAATAAATTGCGTCAAATTAGATGATTAATAGAATATAATCGATGGATTATAGAAATTATATATAGATGTAAATTGGTTTTTTTCAATGCTTTTGAACGAGTACCTTTTCATAATCCCACGAACAACAAAAAATAATTGCGTAGTACACAATTTTTATATTCTCTACTAGCATATCTGTCTGTGCTTATAACTTTTGTAACTACTTCTTTGAACAATCTTCCATATGTTACTGAATATGGCCAGCAACCTGTTGAGTAAGAAGCGAAGGTTTTGTTGGTGATTTTTCCTTATAAATATAGGTTTTTGTTTTAAAGCGATCTTCTCTTATATTGAATGAAAACTACATAAGCTATATTTGTATTGAGAAAAGCTTCATTGAGATGCTCAATATGTTATTCTAGAGAATGAATTGAGTTTTCTTAAAATGCGTCATTAGGATAAAGGAGTCTCGCTCAGATGTGAACACAATTACAACATTACAAATAAAACTGAAATGCATGGTATTTTTAAACACAACCTGGAATTTAATTACGATTGTTAGTTATACAATTTTGAAAAATTTATTTTAAAAATTAATACAAGAATGAAAACTGCACGGAAGAATTATAATAAAATTTAAAGGAAAACAGGCACGTGAGAGTATGATAAAAGAGGTTTAAAAACCAATTGATTGACAATACAATTTGCAAATGTTGGAAATATTAAGCAAAGAAGTTTCCTAGATTTGACCTAACGTCAGGATCATAGACACTTGTTATGAGAACAACTTCAAGTGATGGCCGTTTTTAAGGGTTTTTCAAGAGTTTTTGCATAATACGAGAGTAGCCGTTTATATTTCGGGAACTGGCAACAGTGTTAGTATTGCCTCCAACCCGATGATTGCATCGTGAAGTTTGTCATTTTCCACAATACATTTATCTTGACAGTTTTATTATCCGGTCTCTAGTTCTATTGTTGAGAGTAACTTGAAAATTTTACGTCGGCGAAAAAATGGAATTAACTTTAGGCGTGAATTATCTCAACAAGAATGCATCGATGAGCTGAATTCTTTATGAATTCAAACTTGGACGACATTCTTTGGACGATGAATTGATAATGCAAAATCGTCATGTGACTTACCGTGAGATGGAGGCATCTCTAGGTATAAATAACACCAGCGTGCATAAGATCCTACATAAACATTTAGTCGTTAAGAAACCACATTCACGTTGGATACCACATAATTTGACAACCGCTCAAAAAAGGACTCGCGTCGATTGGTGCCAGGAAATGCACAAAAAATATCATGACGGTGCTTCAAAGAACATTTATAAAGTCGTCACAAGTGATGAATCTTGGATCTATACGTATGAACCCGATAATAAACAGCAGTCGACTGTGTGGGTATTCCAAGATGAGCCAAAACCAACAAAAGTTGTTCGCGCTCAACGTACATCAAAACAAATGGTCGCCTGTTTTCTCGGAAAAACCGGTCACGTTGCAACCGTGCCTTTAGAACGGTCAATTCCGAATGGTACACAACTATTTGTTTGCCAAAAGTTTTTGAAGAAATAAGGAAAACAAACACAAAAGGACAGATCATTCTCCACCACGACAATGCGAGCTTTCACAGGTTGGTTCAAACAATTTAATATTTGATCGAACAAAACATTGAATTGATGAGCTATCCGCCGTACAGCCCTGATCTAGCACCCTGTAATTTCTTTTTGTTCCCACACGTGAAGAATAAACTTCGTGGTCAACGGTTTTCAAAGCTGGAAGAGGCAGTCGAGGCATTCGAAACTCATATTTTGGAGAGACCGCCTTCACAATGGCAGCAATGTTTTTCTGATTGGTTTAAATGAATGCAAAAGTGCATAGATTTTCAAGGGGAATATTTTGAAAAGCAATAAAACTATTTTCGATAATAAAATTTTTTTTCGTTTTTGTTATTCCCGAAATATAGGCGGCTACTCTCGTTAAAGTTATTATAAATAAACATTTACTAGTAATTGTGAACTTAATTAAAAATATTAAAAAAATAACTTTATATGTCGCACACTTTATAAACTCTTACATAATAACTTTAAGTATAGTTATTTTTAACAAAATTGAAGACATGCCGAAATGAAATTTGTCATTTTCCAGGAAAAGGAACCGCGTCTGTTGAAAATAAATTTTAGGTAAACGCGAAAAACAACCGGTGCGAAAGATTGTACCTTCCGAAAACGGCACACTCTTCGTTCTCCACTTTTGTGCGTCAGCATTAAAACCCAGTCTGCATTTATAACTGTACAATAAACATTACGAGGCGGATGATATTGTGGTGGAGGAGCCTTGACGGTACTGTTGTCGCATTTGTAAACCCCCAGGCCATGCAGATATATACTATATACTATTTCAATACATGCCCATTGTACAACGGTGTGCAGCTTGTGAATGCCCACAAGGGGTGACGATATTTTTTTTTATACTGGCGGTAAGTTCATGAATAATTTATCGAATTTTAAGTAGTCGACTTTGAATTTTCATCAGAACGAGATGACAATCGGCTAGTGATATTCACTGGTTCGGAAAGCAAATTTTACTTCCTAATAGGCAATTTAAATATTACTAACAAAATTCGAAAAATTTTTGATTTGATTTTTTACTGTTTACGTTTAAAAAATACAATAAAATATTTTCTCAATTGTTTTACATTTTTCATCTAATAAATACATAGGCTGTATTCTTTATTATAGATTAGACTGACTCAATTTTTGCTTGAGATAGATTTACTTTAGCTGCTTCAATTAATAGATAATCCACTTAGTATTTATTGTAATGTACTTTCATGAGTGTTCCTTTAAATTAAATATTAAGCGACAGAACATAATATTTATGATTATACACACCGTTATGGAAAGGAAGCCCTGATATCATTCTATGAGATCATAAATATTTAAATAAATTTACAAATAATGAGCCAAAAAGAGACAAAAATGCAATACAATCCATGTTTTTGTGAAATTTACGCTTTTACAATAACAGGTTAATGAATAATAATAATAGTTGTTCGGTCAACAGATTTACAATCTAATTACAAGACAAAAAATACTACACATGTATATATATATATATATATATTGTATATATATATATACGACGAGAAGTCAAAATGTTCCCGGAATTGTGTCGTAGTGTTGGCAGTTGGCAATCACAATAAATTTTGTACAGTACATTCCTTATGGTGCATAGTTATGACGCTGATAGGTCTGAGCAAGTCTGAACACGCAGTGTGACTGCAGTTTAGCGGAAGGTAGGAGTGTGTGGTGATCAGTTGGCGCGATGTCGCAGTTCGAGCAACGGGCGAACATCAAGTTCATGTGCAGATTGGGAAAATGTGCTTCAGAGACTTTGTTAGCCTTACAAATAGTTTACGGTGACGATTCTTTAAAGAAAACAGCCGTTTACGAGTGGTTTTCAAGATTTAAGGGTGGACAGGAATCGCTGGAAGACGAGAGTCGCAGTGGGAGACCTTCAACCTCCAGGAACGAAGGAATGGTCGAGCGAGTGAAACAATTAATCAGAGCAGATCGCAGAATGACCATCGACGAGTTGGCACAAAAAGCGGGGATCTCTCATGGATCCATACACGCAATCCTGTCAGATGATTTGAAGATGAAACGTGTCAGTGCAAAGTTTGTCCCGCGCTTGCTGAATCCGGATCAGATGGAAACTCGGAAGTTGACGGCGGCCGAATATTTTGAAAAAAGCACAGAGGACCCGATGTTCTTGCAGACAATCGTTACTGGTGACGAGACTTGGGTGTACGCGTACGACCCGGAAACTAAGATGCAGTCATCAGAATGGCACACATCGTCCTCTCCTCGACCAAAGAAATCACGTCATGTCAAATCGAAAACAAAAGTGATGCTCATTGCGTTGGTGCACCATGAATTCGTACCAACTGGACAAATGGTTAACGGTCCTTTTTACGTGCAAGTTTCGAAAAGAGTGAGGGAAGCAGTTCAAAGAAAATGTCCAGGCAAATGGCAAGAAGGATGGTCACTCCATCACGACAATGCTCCCTCCTACACGTCGATTGTTGTGCAAACATGGCTTGCAGAAAAAAACATTCCAATCCTCTAGCAGCCTCCCTACTCACCGGATTTAGCGCCATTGGATTTCTGGCTCTTCCCCAAGCTCAAAAAGGGCCTCAAAGGTAACCGTTTTGACACCGTAGAAGACATCAAAACCAACGCGACGGCTGAACTTCGGAAGATACCGCAACAGGACTTTCATCGTTGTTTCCAACAATGGCAGAAGCGGTGGAGCAAGTGTGTGTGTTCAGACGGCGCCTACTTTGAAGGCGATTAAGTGACTGTGTACCTATGTTGTGGTAATCAAGAGTTAAAACAAAATTCCGGGAACTTTTTGACTCCTCCTCGTATATCATATATATATATATATATATATATATATATATATATATATCTTTGTTGCTGTTGGATAATATATTATAGTAACAGCAAGCTCTATATAAAGGTAAATTGCCTTCGCCGGAGGTTAGTAATACAAGTCGATCGATCTAGCTTCTGGCCTTGTAACGAAGAAGTTAATTTTTTCTAATAATTTTGGTGAGTCAATGCCATTATTATGTAAATTAAATAAAAATCTTATAAAGGCCTTATTTTGACGCAGTGCCAAAGAATCCATATCCAACATATTGAACAATTCTTGGTGAAGCCCCGAACAGAATATGTGCTGGTATATTTGAAATAAAGATAGTTTGCAAATATTTTCTGCACTAACTCCAGGGCACGTCTTTGGTATGCACGTACAGGAGATCAAACCAAGGAAGCATGTTCAAATTTAGAATTCATATAGGAAATGTATACGGATAATATAGCATCCAGCAAATCAAAATTACGTTACTTCTATTATAAAACCCAAAATTTTTAGACTGGAGTTAGTAATGTTTTCGATATGTGTAGAAAAGGACAATTTAGAATTGAAAATAAAGCTAAGATCCACCATATCTTCACGCAGCGATATGAGGGAGCTATTTAGATAGTAAGGAAGATATATAGTACTGAATTTCCTGCAGAAGTACCACACATTTACAAATATTCAGAACTAGTTTAGTTCTGCTACACCAATTATATTCAATATGCATCTGATCCTGTAGGAACTCACAATTACCAACCTATGCGATTTGGTGGAAAACTTCATCGATAAATAATAACTTGTGGCATTGAACCTCATTACAAATATCATTAATGAAAACCAGACAAAGCAAGAGTCCCAACTTCGTACCCTGAAGGACGCCCGAGTTAGGAATAAAGTGATTCAAGTGATAACCCAAATAAGAAACGTAATGCTTCTTATCTGATAAATAAGAAGAAATAAGTAACATTAGTGATGGGGCATCCAATTGATCCAGAAGTATTTGAAGATCAATACGATTAAAAGCTTTGATCAAATCGGTATAAATAACGTTCACTTGAGAACTGTCATCCAATTATTCGCAAAGTTAGTGGGAATGGTTAGATTAGTTATTGTTGAACGCTTCCTGATGAAATCATGTTGACCAACAGAAATAACAGGCTTAAGTTTTAAATAAATGAAACGGTAAAGACATTTTTCAAAAATTTTGACAACATTATGGCAATTTTCAATTAGACCGATATCGTCTTATTAATTTTTATCAGCTCCAATATTTTCGTCTAGTTGGAGTAGTAAAAAAAAACAAGAATCCATGGTTGAATTAATGTTTGTTCTGGTTTTAAATTACTTTCCTGTTTGACTAATATAGTGATACTTCACAATAAATAGTGTCTACATGTGATTTTTTCTTATTTTCCTTTTTTCTTATTTTCTTTATCTCCTCCAGCTCTCCTGAGATTGTAAATTCATTTTAACTGATTGTTGATTTTCTTTCGTTGTCCCTAGTAATTGTTAATGTCTTGGTCCAGTTTATCCTTTAAATCTCCTTATAAGACTTTATAAAAGCACGTTAGTTTATATCTCAAATCTCCCTTGTTATATTAACCCGGTCATAACGTTGCCTCCTATGTCTTTATTTTTGTACACCTATGTTCGTAATAACTTTATCTTTCGTCGAATCCCAATCACAGTTATGTTCCGTTTGCTATCACATTACAATCTTTACTTACTAATTGTGTTTATTTATTCTTAGCTTCTTTTAACGTGTTGTATCCTTGTGTGTATATATTTTATAGTTCATGTCCTATCTCTTGGACAATGTACTATGTTCTTTGAACTCAAGCTACCATGTTGATGTTTATTTCCCCACAAATTAATTATTTTACGTTTCCTTAGTTCGTTTCTTTTTTGTTTCTCGTTAATTCATATACATATTCGAATTTGTACGATATCAGCTGCCAGAGTTAACAGGTTAATAACTGCCACCTGTTATTTGTTACAATTCCTAAAGTTTTGAATTTCCCGCGATTTTATGAGTAATTTCGTGACTTATTCGGCAAAGAACGTGTCACTTCTTCTTTTGTGTTTCCTCGTGAAAGAGACACTAAGTTCTCATAAAAGGATCGATTCGCACGGTGGTGGCGTCTTCGTTCTTTAATTCAACTAGTTATCGCAAAAATAGGATTTTATAGTCAGACAGTCCATTTATTTCACGAGGAAGGTGAATTTAATCATCCGTGTGTTTGTTTTATCCACCATTTGAGGAACCCTCACATCTGAAATGAAACGTGCTAATTTGCAATGTTTTTGTTTTGTATGTCATCTTCAGTAATATTTCACTTCAGAATAAATTTTTAACTTTTTGCTTTGTTTAAATATTAATTAAGCAAACCATTTTTTTGTATTAAAATAGGGAGAATTTTACTATTAGATAGCGTATACGTCGTAATTTAAAATCTTTCTTAAATTAACCCTGTTTCTACCATTCATAAACCGTTCAGATGCAGTCGCATACAATTTCCTCTTTGTCTTATTTATAAATCTTTACTCACTAAGACTTAAGAATTGCTTCTATGCTTACTGATTCTGATTGCCATTTTCCAGTTTCTTCGATATTATATTAACATATTCACTTCTTTAAGGTTCTTGCTTTGCTTATGCTAATTTTCACAATTCTCTCCATTCCGTTTTTCCTAGATATATCGCTCTTCCCTCGTCCTATTCTTTTGCCTCACTATTCTATCCAGGTACATATACTATAGTTGTTTTCCCATACCAATACAATTGTCTATTTACTAGTTTTTCCATTTTATTTAGCTTTGATTTTTCATATAAAGTTTGTTTATAAAATACTTGCCAGTACGAGCTTTACATTGTTAATTTTTTGCCTCCCGTGTTTATGTATTTCCTTGGTCCTCAGAATAATTTTGATTATCTCATCAAATTCCATAAAATATTTATACGTTCAATGATAATCAGAATCACCTTATGAAGATATTTTTAACAAATAATAATAAAGAAAAGACAACAAAATTAACATTACAATTTTGTAATTACAAATACACTTTTTTACATTACATTGTTTCTCTATTTATGTGTATAAGCACTTATCTCGTTTTATTGCAGGTGGTTTCTGTTTCGAATTTTCTTTTACCAAATATGTTGATTCGTATACTTATTAATTATTTGCTCTTGAATAATATTAAACGCTACCTATCGATATTCCCCTGTAGAGATCAATATATAAGATAAAATAAAGTAAGAAAAATCAATATATTTTTCGCAATGCTCACACTAATTCTTTGCAAAAAATTTATTGATACGATCAGTATCAGGTGACACACATACTCTGGCTAGAATAACCTATTATCCGAATCTAATTCTGTTTCTTTACTTCTTGACTCATATATTCTCTGAGCTCTTAGACTCATGTATTCTCTCTGAGCTCTTTAGCGCATGTAATCTCTCTGAGCTCTTAGGCTTATATATTATTATTAATTAGATGAATTAGATCTTAGGTTCATGTGCCTTGATTAGAACTCTCCGTGTATTTATATAAATATACATTTTGTTACCCAGTCTATACATAACTCTTTTTCGCACATCGGTTACTACTAACAAGTGCACATCATAAATTGAGACAATATATAAATATATATATATATATATATATATATATATATATATATATATATAATAGATACAGTAACCATAACCAAAAGAACTATACTAAAATATAATTACAGTATTATATAAAATAAACATTCTTATGAAATTAAACTGACAATATAGAAACGGGTAACACCTGTAATAGAAGGAAAACCAAATAGCAATATATCAAATAGATGCAATAAGTGTACATTCAAAATAACTTAAACTGTACTTACAGGGTTATATAAAATAAATAATTGCTACACTCTTTTAACATTAAAAACACAATATAAAAATGGGAAAGCCTACAATATATAGAACACGAATATAAATGCATTCTGACAATACAATGCATTTATAAACTTTGTATAATTAAAACTTTTCTGAGAATTATTATAATACATTACAGAAAATACACATAAATACATTTAACAAAATTATATAAATACTACAATGTATTTAATACATTTTTGAAAATAGCAATTAAGGAGCATCTTTACTTAAATGAAATTAAAAATATATACAAAAATTAAAAACATTTCTCAAAAATTTAGGCGTTCGACTACAAACCATAATTTTTTTGTTTAATTTTTTTGTGCTAATTTTTCTTTTTCGTCATTAATTAGTTCTTGTCTATGATTTTTATGTTTATTATAGTAATTCAAGTTATTTTAATGTTAGGGCTGCAGCACATTACTAATATTCCATAATTGCTTTATTGTATTTTGTTCCTGTATTCGTTATATTTTCGTGTCTATATATTGTGAACAGGTTTACTTCTGGATAAATAGTGAGTATTCCTATTATTTATTTCAAATGCAACAATTCACCTAATTATTGTATGACATATATGTATATTTTAATTGAAAAAGCATCATCTACAATTTAAAAGATAAATTTCATAGTTACAAAAAAAAATGAAAATGTATTAAAATAATCTAATCTATTTTGTAAAATGTATTTTGTATTTTGTAACATGTATTAAAATGATTGCATTATTTAATTAATAATGAAAAGAAACAATTAAAAAAAGGAAAAATAAAATTAAAAACTATTCGATCAAATGAAATTAGTATAGGGTTTTTAGTATTAAGAAACGCTGATCAGAATAAGAAAGAAATTTTAAAAGCCTCTGAGATTATAATAACGATGAGAATGCAGTTCTTGAGAAGTCTGAAAAATCTTATGATTACATTAGAACCGTTGACGTAGCAACAGATATTTCTGGTTTCGACTAACAATATTTAAAAGACTTAAATCATCGAATTTACGAAGTAAAATAACTACTGCGAAACTGATACTATCCAAAAACATTAACAATTTAATTTATACATTTTTGCTCTACTCATTGATAAAACTTACGATTTATATTTAAAATGAAAAAATCGTAACACTTATTTATACTTTCATTATGAAAACCATAAAGCAAGTGATATGAATAAATTAAACTTGTATTAATCTATTCTAGTCAATATTGACAAAATTCAGTACAAAACAAATGGGGTGTTCTTGTTTGTTTTTTAGTGCACTTTTTCATTCTCGATCACTACTAATAACATCGTAGGACTCTAGGAATTACCATGGAATTAAAAAAGAAATTTAAAATAGTAATCGATAATATCAAAAGAATGTACAAATTAACACCAAAGTGCTTAACAAATTTAAACAGACGAAACTACAAAATGTTAACTCATTATTGCCACATATACATAATTGGCAAAAGATGATCACGGGGGTACACAAACAATTGCAACACTGTAAATTCTATATTTATATGACTAAAACTAAATTACTTGTTCGTTACTTGTTGGTTTTTTAAAATAACAATCAAGGTACGAGTAGATGTACTATTTTTATTATGAAATGCTTATTTCTTCTCTGCATCCCGAAATTCTCTTCTTGTAATGATAATAAAGCTCCACAATGTTACTTTATAAATAGTTAGAAAATGCCATCCTCTAGCCAAACAGTAACCTAATCTATCCTAAAATGATCGCCGCAAATTTTCGAACATTCTAGGAGTGATCGATTCGAAAACTCTCAAAATGTTTGTGTTTCTGTTATAAATTGTTTGTCCTTTCAAACTGGTATAAGTTTCCTTGTCCAAAACGCCATAGGAAGAAGTCTCGAGGAGTGTGGTCATCTGATCTAGGTGACCATTTCGAAATGGTCACCGTCATGTTGAAATTAAATTTACTCAAAATTGGCATTCATATTGCAGACTTCAGGAATAGTATCGTTTTGCAACAAATTCAAATATTTTGCACTTGTGTAGTGACCGTTAATATGAAAAGCTCCCAATGTTGTTGTCTAGTATACCCGACCAGACATTAAGTTTTTGATGGTACTGGGTTCTTTTATTGAAATGACGATGTTCATTTTCCCTGGACCAATGCCAAATAACTCATGGATTAAGATTTCTATAAATTAGAAAAGGATTCATCTGAGAATAAAATGTTTTCTATAAAATATTCATCTCATGCTTTCACAAAACTCCATTCTTCTAATAGTGCCCTAAGGAAAAATTTCTTGGCTTATTTGAATTTTGAAACATTTGTTTTTTTATTTTTCGAAATATTCCTGACAGCCCTTTCTCTAATATCGGTTTCGTCAGAAACTTATTGACTAGAGCAAGATTCCTTAATTTCTACGTATGAATAAATTCTCGCTTCTCTCTCCTCCCTAACCCAGAGATTCATAGGAACTTGAGTTGTTCATTTTGTTTCTGTCGTTTTCTGCAATTTCCGTCCACAGATCCATATTTTCTAAATGCTTCAATCATAGAAAATAAATCGGTAGTTTATTGAGCAGAACTTCCGAATGAATACCACTGAATTATTTGAACCTTTTCTTCAGTATATAAATTAACATTGTGTTTTAACAACTTATTCTTAAAGATAACAACAATAAAATTATTTGAAACTATTAATATATTCGTCCCTGCAAATAATTTCTAGAGCTATTATCGAAGATCACTCGGTATTCACCGCCTTCGGTAAGACAACTATATCAATTGTTCTGGCAATTCACCTTTGAAAGGTTCATGATCACAGTCTACGACATCCATTGAAAGTGATCAAACTTTATGAAACTTTGAAACATTGAACCGCAAACTACTGATGTTCACTTTCACTATTAATCGTTTAATCAATTACTATTCAAAAATAGATAAGATATTTTTCCGTTAATCAGTAGTCTTGAGAGAGCAAAAGAATAAGTTCAATACTAGCAATTGAAACCACAGCTATTGGTGCATGAAGTAATGTTATACAATAAATATGTAGGTAAATCCTAAAAATTTTTTCACCACACTTTCGGTTGTTCGAAAGATTTTTATTTATAAAACCTGCTTCAGCTGAAGACAATTTCACAAATCGATTAATTAGTGCATAAAGAACGGTGGTTACCAGCAGATACTTTACCTAAAAATATATGATTTAAAACTCTAAAACACGTTCTTTCATTAGCAAGAAATAGTTATATCTATCAGCAAAATTTCCGTTTTTATTCACCTTAAAAAGGGTTCTTCGCCCCACCTAGTTAGTATATTAAAGTAATATAATTATTTTAATAATCTTTATTGACGGAGTTTATACCACGTATGTATATATGTGTATTAACGGCAAGAGTTGATCTATATTACCGCAATCTAGAATAGTCAATATTGGTGCACAATATCATTTGCAATATTTTCTACTTGCATCTTTTTTTCTCAAGCATCATCTTCTTTTGCTTATAGAGACATGCACTGTACTATAAAAATAATCCATTATGGAAATAAAATTCATCTCGAACAATTTGTATAACATGCATGTATGTACATATTGCATATTATTATAGGTATTTTTACGAAAGGATGGAGGGTGAAAACGGGAATATAATGGGAGAAGGTTTCAATTTAGCCAAGTTAAATACATATAGTTGTTTTTGGAGTACGCCACTACCGCCGCCGTCGCCGCCACCACCACGAGCATCGCCACCGCCGGATGATCAATAAGCTGGGAGCTCGCGGCGATGTGCGGTCGCCATGACAACATACACCGCACGCAGTTTTGTGCTGGAGAGTCGTTTTAAAATACCTGCACGGCTCACTTGCCACGGCGTGCCGTGGCATTGTACGGATGGATCTGCTCAAACTGGTTGACCGCTCCGACGATGGCGAAACGCTTGCGGATGTTTTTTGACAATTGTTCCCTTCCGACATAGCGAGGATTGCGAAGAGAATAGGGTTTGGAAGGATAGAAACTATGTAATTTTGATAAATTGAAACGACGTAATTTTTCGCTTTATGCCTTTATTCATTTAGTTTTCGGGTAGCGCATTAAATGAAATTTAATTTAAAGCAAATAAATTCAATACGAATAAGGGAACAGTTTTTTATTACCTTATATATACAAAATTTAAAGCGAGTTAGCGTTTGTATTAAATAAATTGAAATATATGTGTAGTACAAAACAGAAATTGGTGATTTAACATACATTAGGGGTTTAAAATATTTATGATATTATATGGCATCAGGTCTTTTATTCATAATTGATTTAAAATATACCTGTGTAGCAAAACGTAAAGAGCTATTTGTGATAACAATTTAATTATCATCTAATTGATACAGGTGTTCCGCTAGGCTCGACATTGTGACATACGCTGTTTTAAATTCCTGTACACTGATTATGTAAATATCAAAATTGAATCGCCTAATCGTTAAAACTGATTCTATTTTTGCAATGATTAATAATTCGATGTATGTATATTTGCAATTTTAATTAATTATTAATATAGTCAGTCTATTTACTATTAATCACTCATCAGTTATTAATATCATAAAAACTAATCTGGTTCGCCAGAGGGGGTGGGGTACAATTGGGGTTAACAATTAACAATTCATTTAGATACTGTAAATACACTACCGGCCATACGTGTTTGTTCAGCCAGAAAATAATAGAGCAAGTGTAATACTTACTGCAAAATTAGAATTTATTATATAATTATACAAAATGTTTTAAATTCTTAAAGAAGTATTAATTCCAATAATTTCAAAAAATATTCTTCTAAATTTGTTTAAATTTTTATTCATGGATATGACCACCTTTAGCTATTATTACTGCCTGGCACAATCTCAATTCTATTTTTGACCATGCGTCCTGTAGATGGTTCCATAACGTTTTTGTGGTCTTTGGAATTTGGTTTCGCTCTTGTCTATTTAGTTCATGCCATAACAGCTCTATAGAATTCAAGTCGGAGTGCCAAGGAGGCCATTTAATTATGACAATTATGCCGTCCCGTTCCAATTCCTCTAAATATCCCCAATATAATCTGGACGTGTGTTTAGTATCGTTGGCTTTCTGGAACACAAACTTTTCTGCAATTAATCGTGTTGCAGAGGAAGCGACATTCTGTTCCAAAATTTCTCTGTTCTGTTCTTTTCTTAGAACACCGTCTATTTTAATAAAACCGCCAACAGATGTTACAGCGAAACAACCCTAAACCAATTTGATCCTTCCTCATGCTTGGTAGCAGATGCAATGAACCACTTCTCCCGTTGATCTTCGGACAAACGTTCTTCTTTTTTAATCAAATATCTCGAATTTGGATTCGTCAGTCCAGAGCACTTTTTTTCACTTTTCCGGCATCAAATCGTTGCTAACCATTTTATTTTGTTTTACTAGCACAACAGCGGTTTTCGCACAGCAACTCTTCCGAACAAGTTTTCTTTGAGTAAACGCCTTTTCATCGTTATGGTGCTAACTGGCTTATTCCGAAATATAAGGAGTCGGAATAACCAGATTATTTTCCTTTAGAATATATTCTCTTTACAGTCCACGTCCTAACGGTTTGAAGACGATGGATGTTCCAGTGTTCAAGTGTGCTTTTTGTTCATCCTTGTATTCTCAACAGTAGCAAATTCTCTTACTGGTGTCTCATTACTTTTGCTATGAATGTTCACGCTACTATTTCATAGTACTCATGGGAAGTTGGTCAAAACTTTACCATTTTTTTTAACTCTCTTTATTTAGTAATATACTACCTGAAAATAGGTCAAAAATGATTTTCGAACTTTGAAGATTTTGAACGAAGTATATTGTATAATAAAGGCATCAAAAATTTGTATAAGCTTTTGGTCATAATAATTGGTTATCGGCTACCATTAGCTTATGTTCGTAAATTTGAACATGATATATGTACATTGAAAGATGAAGACCTACATAAACGTGTTTTTTCCGAAAACATTATCATCACGGGTAAGCCAATTAAGGAAAATCGAAATATCACCTGTAGAGAGATTTAAGAAGAATTGGCCATTGAATCATTTTCACTCGATGTTAGTTGACAAATTGGTGGATTTATTAATCAAAGAACAAAATCAAGCATGAGCATATTGGAGATGGTCTTTTATCCACCATGCTGCTAATAGTATTTATATGTGACCGCTGATTAAAGTTTGATGCTCGATAAGAGATTCCCCAATGCCGATGCAGCAATTACTGAATTTCAGTGTCTTTTTGAACTAATCAAGGAAGAAATTTCTGCCTGTTACGAGAAATTGTTCAAAAGGATGCCCTAGTTTAGCTAAAAGAAATTAATTTAAAAGTCTATGAATTTTTTGTAAGACTTCGTATTTTTTTTGTAACTAATTTTTTTAGAACAACTTTTGTATTTACCTTATTTGTATAGAAAGTAGATTTTTTTCAATATACTATATTTGAATTTATTTTAAACGGAAGATTATTTTGTAAAGAAATATTTTTCTCAATCCACATCTCAACATTTCAAATTGAATGTCAATTATTGCGTCATCGAAAATAATTTTTAATTTCTTCGCGGTTGAACGAAATTTCAGCGATTCTGTAATGTATTCAAAAAGAGCGGTTTGAAAACGTGTGCTAAAGTAGCGTGCACAGTTGAGCAACTAAAAGTTGTTTAAAACAGTCGATGTAGCGGTCCATTAATATAATGGAAAGCACGCGGAAGTAATTTTCCATTTACAAACTTTAAACGACTCTCATATTTTTAATATTAATAAAGGTTTTTTGAAAACATGACAAGTAGAAAATGCCACCAATAAGAAAAGTAAAAATAATTTAAAATTCGAAAACTGTGTTCTTAAATAAATATAGAAGATAACTAAAGCTCATTAAAACTGAAATTAATAGAATATTACAAATTATTGTTTCAAATCTTAACTTTCAGTATTAAAAATTTTATTATAGTAGGCGTACGGACTGTTAGTAACTAGTGAGCCTAGGCAAGAAAACAAACTTTTTGGCGTACATATTCTTCCTGCAACTCATTACATTTAGTCCACTGATATTCAACTCTGTTCAGTCCTTATAAAAGCTTCATTATTCTGTTTCGAAACATGCGTTAGTTTCAGTGATTTCCTCCTCATTCGGCCCAAATCTCTTGCCATTGAGCCAAGTTTTCAAATTGGGAAGTAGGAAAAAGTACTGAAGAACAGAATCTGGTGGTAGTTCATGAATTTTTGCCAGTGAAAGCCGAAGCGAAAAGCCGTGCATTATCCTGAAAAAGAAACACTCTCTTCTACTTTAAATGGAGCATTTTGCGCTTTATTCAAAATAATAATATAATTTATTGGTTAAGACAAGTTACAGGTCAAAATAAAAAGGGAAATAATACAAAGTAAATAAAAAAAACGAGTAATTAAAGCATATAAATAATAAATATAACCAAAAACAAAAGGCACTATATTACAGCTTTAATGTCGACCTCCAGTGAATACATTGGTGTATATAGAATCAGCGTCCTTTACCATATGGATTAATAGGAATCTCCAAAATATATTTATCCTCGGCGTCCGAGGAACAAATGAATGAATGAATGAATGAAAAAAATTGTTGAGAGGTTCTGCATAGAATATTCAACTTAATTGCAGAAAGCAATAATGATTTCAATAATTCCTCTAATTTTAGATGGAATATTTAGAAAATTCTCATTCAATTTAATAAATACAAAATACTCAATAGAAACTGACAAATTAAAATTGTAAATTGACCACAAAAAGTTCCAAATTTTAAATTTCCTGTTATTTTTTTTTTATTATATTAATATATAACCCCTTTTCCACAATAGTGAGTGCGTTTTGGCTTTCAGCGGTACAAGTCGTGTGCGGAATTTGTTTTATGTGAATTTTTCCGTGGTTTTCTTGGTGCGACACTGCCTAATTATCTGCTAATGATAACAACTTAGTGGTCGAAATACGTAATACGAAAACTATTCAGGGAAAGGGGTTATATATTAACTTTAAGTAATTAAGTTAATCAACTACAACTTCCATCAATTAGCTTTCTCTTATACATCCAGAAAATTAGATAAGAGAGGCAATTTAGAAAAAGTAACAGAACTTGCCTCATAAGACACTTATCACGTGTATAACGAAGGCTAGTATGATGAGACCTGTCTTGTGACTAATGTTGAACACATGTCTGGATTCGCAGTAGCGTACAGCCAGGCTGAGGGGGCTGGATATGTGCTAGTAAATAAAATGAATAAAATATGTAAGAAAACGATTTGGAAATTTATTTACACCCGTCGCAGTTAACAATCCGTCTTTGGGAAGAAGTGCTTGTACGTTCGCCCTCGATCGGTTCCTGTTTCTGGTTACTTATGACACTCGTCCTTTAATATGCTATTATTATCCAAATTGTAATAACTGAAAAAGAATTCAAATTTAAATAAAATCAAAACAGAGATAAATAATTATAATAACAAAAAATAAGAAAAATTAAACTAAAAAAAAATAAAATAAGCAATGCTGCGATCGAAATAAGTGGTCTAGAGAAGAGATCAATTTAGCATTCTAAATTACAGACTCAATACTTCATTTAGTAACAATATTTCATTTAGAACACCCAACACCATGAATTTATTATGTGCAGACTATAGAAAGTTTGACTAAAACCACGCAATTTGTTAGTTCACGCTCATTCTCAGATCAATGTGATTTATATTCTTATTTATAGCTTTATATTATTAGCTAAACATGACACCTTTGGTTTTCGTCTCTTTTTCTGCTTTATTCAGGTTCTTGCTTTTTATCGAGATTTTTTTATTTCTACGTTTGCTTAATAGACTTTCATAGAATTTTATTTTTTATAACGTGTCGGCAAAGTTTAAATTTAGAAACAAAATGCAATAGAGAGAGAGAGAGCGACATAGAGAGAGAAGAAAAGTTCGTTTTACTGTGGACTGTGTAAATTGCGGAAGAAAACACAAAGTGATAGTGTTGCAAAAATAATATTGCTGAAGATAAATTTGTTTATATGTTGAAAAGTACAATATATATATATATGTGAAATGATGAGTAAAATAGGAATTTACAGATAAAAATGTCAACATATTTAATATTTCGTGGACAAAATTATTCAAAGTTCATAAAAGCACTGTGAACAATATTTAGAATTCTTGGCTGGACATGATCATTAAAGTTCGTCCCAAGTATGGCTCAAAGCACAAAAAACCGCTACTTTGAATATGGCCCAAAAATGGTACTTCATTGGTTTTTAGATAACGAGACTCATGTGAAGACTTCTCATCCGATTTACAGTAACTATAATATTTTTATACAAGCTCTAGCTCCTAAGTCTCAATTCCTATAGTGAAATCTGTTTTCAGGTATTTTTAATGAAAAGAAATTTATTTGCCAATTCTGACAAATGGCGAAATATCATCAAAGCAAATGTATATATCCAAAGCGTTTACAAAAAGGCCAAATTTCATTCTTAGGAAACAGATGTTTTGCCTGAATATCGGTACATTAAACTTGATTAGATTCTTTACTTTAGTTTTGGGGTTGAACACTTGAATGTTTAAGTCATACAAAATCAGTAAGGTTTTCAGTTGTTATGCTACTCATATAAATATAAATTAAAGAATTCTGACATCTAATAAAGCATAAGGGATTTTAATTTGAAGAAGTTTCTTCGGAACACATTTTAATTAAAATCAAACAAAAAGTTGACTATATAATTAAAATTATTAAAGGGAGAGAAAACATTCTCTATAATCCAAAAACAACAATAACTTTCACTATACCTAATTTAATTTAAATATCACCAACAAAATCCCCCAATAAATAATGTCAGATTAAAACGAGAACGATCCATGAGTAACAAACGAAAAATGTTCCTTAATAAGCCCTTAATGGTAAAAAATACCGCTTCGAGTTTAAAGAAATCAAAGCGGATATCACAATATTAAATATCTTTTAATTTTCTGCTTTATTAAACTGAAGATACAATTGCTGAAAGTATTCAAAGGGATAATGAGATAACTTCGTTGACTCGAGTTCGAAAAGTAGTCAGAGATATTTCGGATGAGTTTAGGAACGGAACTGCGCTCTAGCAGTGAGAAGTAACACTACGGTTTCTGAGTTTCCACAGGAGAGCACGCCAACATCAAGACGGTAAATTCTGTTGAGCGCATGTGTTACGGATGCTGTTGTCAAATTTATTGATTTAATATCAAATCTGGTGAAAAAGAAAATGTGTATGCTGTTGAAAAATTGAAAAAACTTCTAAATGAAATTCAAATTAAAAGTAAGTATGTGTACATATATTTAGTTAAATGTATTTGCTTATAAATCCAGCATTAAAAATTTGAGAACTTAATTTTTACAATATAATATATAAATGCGTTTTTTTGCCTCAATTTGCCAATGTAATTAAACATTTCCCTTTCATTTTTGGTGGCGAAGCAGCACAAAAAAAACAGTATTTAAACTACAAAAATATGTTAGGCAAAAGCTTAATTTAAATCTTCTACATCTAAGTCTTTACATTTTTTATATGAAATCTGAGATTACTTTTTTGATATTTTTGGTTCATTATAATTACTACATTGTTTTGCCTTTATATTAAAACCATTTTTAAGTAGCTGTCCTCCTTATTTATAATAAATCGCATGTATTTTATTTGATTATGTAAATGTCTTTCCTTTATATAATACTTCTTTCCTTTATGTAATGCATCCCATAGCATGCAAATAATTATACTTTGATAGTAAATACATAATCAGAGAACGATAAAAAATCGAATTTATATGTCATTCTTTCCTTTACTAGTTCTTAATAGTGTTCAAAATGACTTCCTAATACTTAAATTTAATATCAATAAATTCTTTCTTCATTTACTGTTTCATCAATTTTTTATAAATATTAATTTTGAACTAAATCACGTCTTCTGTAAAATTGGCAGAAAGACATTCATTTATTCTTAAATATCGGCGAACAAAATTTAGTAAAATCAAATCTTAAACATGTAAACAACACTTTTTTGTCAGATTTGGTGTAACTAGCTTTTCGTGCTTGCCATTAATTTAAAATTGCATTTCAATAATACATATATTGATTGTATTCCTTATTGCAAGTAATCCAAAAGTGTAGTTTTGGCTTCTCCTGTAGCAACCTTCAGTATTTTTTAAATTAGTATTTTACTATGGTTCTGTTAATATTATAAACTCCGGAAAAATATTTTAAAGAAAATCAGGGAAGTGAAAATCTTCTGGCTTGGAATATACATTTTTGCTTTGATCACCCCTGTACAGATATATATATATATATATATATATATATATATATATATATATATATATATATATATATCTACTCGACTAAAATCAAAGACGTTCTTTAAAATATATTCATACTTTAAGGAACATGATGCGTATCAGGTTCAAGGATTCGGCCGTAAACTTCCTTTAGATTTGGATCAGATTGAACCTTTGAATCTGCGCCACAATTATATACATAGATCTAAAAGTCCTTTATAACTAGCTATATGATAAATTAGTCACCTAAACTTCTCGATAAAATAAGTTATACAGTAAAACCTGTCAATAACGGCCACCCAAAAAGCAAAATATATTGGCCGTTATATAAAGGTGTCCGTAATTGACAGGTTTTTCGTCTCACAAATAAAATACATAATTAATTTTAGGATTTGCTTTCTTTATTTTATTAATTAAAGTAAATAGTATATAAATACAAATATGTGTAAGAAAAACTAAAATTTTAATGTATTTACATATTATAGATAATATGACATCTAATAAATTATTTATATGTACATATTATTACAATATATTCATACGAAAAAACACAATTTATTAGGATTTTTTAAAGTATGTTTCAATATTTGTTTGCTTCACATTTTTTAGCTTCGATTTAAAAACTGCAGCTTCACATGTAAGTAAAATTTTAGAAACATCCATATAAATGTCACCATTGTTATTGCATAATTAAAAATATTGTATGTCTCTTAATTTTGCACACACTTCACTCATACTAGATAAACTAGATTTTGGAGTTTCACATTCGTCCAGGTCACTATTATCAGAGTTATGTTTTTCATCATTATTGCACAAATCTTCAACAATTTCTGGAATACTGAAGTTAGGGCTCTCTGTAGGCACATGACGATCAATAGATGCATATTCATCTAAATCCATCAAAAATTCGTTACGAACTGCAGGATATAGCTGGGCAAGGGGTATTTCGTCTTCTTCATCAAACATTGTGTCCTCCTGGATAACATCAGAGAATCCGGCCTTGGAAAAACATTTTTTAACTGTAGCAGGAGATACCTTTTCCCAAGCAGCTGTAATCCATACAAGTGCATTGGCTAAATTTATGTTTTTTTCAAAAAATTCAAAATCACATTCATTGTCAATAAACGTTAGAAGCTTTTTAATCAAAAAATTTCGGTAAATCAATTTGAAATTCTGAATTATTCCTTGATCCAAGGGCTGACAATACGAAGTGGTGTTTGGCGGCAGGAAGACTAGTTTAACATTTTCTAATGGAACTTTAGAATGTGAAGTGGCATTATCCAAGAAAAGAAGCACTTTTCTATTTTGTTTTTTCATTTTATTGTCAAATTTATGCAGCCATCTTGTCATAATTTCCGTAGTCATCCATGCCTTTTTGTTAGAAACCCATTCTAAGGGTAATTTGTCCACATGACTACCCTTAAAACAGCGAGGATTTTTACTTTTTCCAATTATTAATGGATCTTCATTCTCACCTTCCATATTTGCACATAGTAAAACAGTCAAACGTTGTTTTGCTGCCTTCTTCCCTGCACAACTCTCACTTTTTAATGCAAATGTCTTATTTGGCATAGCGCGGTAATAAAGACCTGTTTCGTCGGCATTAAACACATCTCGAGGAGAATAATTTATTAAAATCAACGGTAACTTGGTTTTCTAGTCTTTTATATCGTCCAAATTAACCTCTGCGGAATCACCACAAATTGATTTAAAAGTTATACCAATTGTAGACGACTTGATCCACTGCCAATCCTTCCGACTTCGGAAATTTTCGTTTTAGCTCCATGTTAACACCTTCCTCGACCATCTTTTTTAATTCACCTTTATTTTTCATAATATCGTTAATTTGTGTTTTTCCAACCCCATATTTTTCGGCCAACTTTCGCGAACTTAACGCATACTTTTCACTTTCCGCGATTATATTTATTTTGTCTTTTAGCGACAAACGTTTTCTTTTTTGCAACATACTTAATTAAGAACCTTTCGAATACGGAGACAACTTTAAACTGAATTGTTTCCTTTAGAATAATAAAGTTTAAATCGAAAAGGGTGAATTACTACCAGGTAATAGGAAACCCCGGGAAACCCCGACAATTTGTATTAGGTATTTCCGTCAATAAAGATATACATGTCATAAATAGTCCGGCCGACATTGGCAGGTAAATTTCTATGAAAATAGGCCGTAAAAGTTTGGGTTATTTGGCCGCGACCGTTTTACAAAGGTGGCCGTAATTAACGGATATTTGTGTATGGGAATTTCCTTATAGTCGATTCGGGGAAAACTCAGGTGGCCGCTTTAGTCAGGTGGCCGTTAACACAGGTTTTACTGTACTACAACCTATCAGGTTCAGCGTCCAGATCATCCAGGGTGTTCTACTGAAGTAAACCAAACACTAATAGTATGATTAAATGTTCAATATTAAAAATAAATACGAGGTATAATGAACTGTCGATTGACTTAATTGTCATCAACAGGATTATAGAATGAACTAGTAACTTTCATTATTTGTAAATTGTTAATCATTGAATTATTTGTATTCTTATTAATTTTTCTTCACCTTTTGTTTTTTTTCTTATTTTTATTTAAGTATTGATATGTATGTTTATACATATGTTTGATATATTTTGTCCAATAATTGGATTGTTGTAAATCCGTTGGTCTAATAAATACTATTATTATTAAAATTATTCTTCAAATGTTTGAAAAAAATATTGTAATTTACTATAAACTGCATTTTACGAATCACGAAATTGAGTAAATACAAAACAAGAACTTAACAATCATTTTTGAAGGACAGTGTTACGTTGCAAACATTTTGCTTTTATTAAAATTACGTAATAATTATTTTCCTTTTTATTTTTATTTAGTGCAGTTAATTTGGCTTTCTAAAATCAAGTTTCTTGGTTGAAATGCAAATAATTTTTTGGAGTTTTCAACATCGAAGCTCCATAAATTTCATTTCACAGATTTCTTCGAAATTTTCATGAAATCATACATTTTTCGACATTTTCTTCTTACAGTACCAATTGATTGACCTGGACGTTTATCATCATCCAGGAAATTAGATTCGCTTTTAAACACAATTTTTATTACTATAAATTTTATTCATAATTCGGCAAATTAACAAAAGTTTTCACTAAAGAATAAAAATAAAAATAATTCTAATGAAATCACAAGTAAGAAGTATTCGAGTGTTTAATAATTTGGTAATGGATTGAAGTGATACAGAATTTAATAGAATATAATTTTTCTTTAATTAAATGAAGTAAGGATCCTTATTTCTTTTGAAATATGTACATGTATGTATAGCTAGCAAGCTTAGTCGATACCCATGAGAGACAGATCTTATTGTTCTAACATAGATACATACAATAGCGTATTATAAAAATATAATAAATAAGTTATAAGAATAGAATACAAAAGTAAGTATTTAATAAATTTAGTTTTTTACACAATCGTTATAAACTTAGTAAATTTGAAAACATTTACATTTCAAAATATAGCCCATAATTTAAATAATTTTAATAATCATTCAATGATAAAATAGTCCATTTTTTTCATAACAATATATATATATATATATATATATATATATATATATATATATATATGTACATCAGTTGTACCGGAAAGTCATTACCGGTTTTTCTAACAGACGTCGCTAGACTTACATATGCAATATTATGACTTGACACATATGTCATTTTATTCTACTAACATCAAGCTTCAAAGCCATACATGTTATATTTTGTGAAAGTAACAATGTCATAGATTTATACCTCTTTGAAAATGTCGAGTTTCGTGCATGAAAAAGAACATTCGCAGCACACATTACTTTTCTTATTTAATTAAAAGAAAAAAGTCGCTGAAAGTCATGGTTTGCTGGTAAAAACTTACTGTGAGCATGCTCCAACCATAAAAGTATGTGATGCGTGGTTTCGACAAAGAACGTTCTGGTAGACAGAGAATGTTTGAACATGTAAAACTGCAGAGGTTATTGGATGAGGGCCCAAACCAAGCACAAAAACAATGGGCAGAAGCGTTACATGTGGCGCAAAAAAACGATTAACGCTCGGTAACGAGCAATGGGAAAAATCCAAAAGATGGAAAAATGTGTGCCACATCGATTCAATGACAGGCAAATGGAAAATCGAAAAATCGTCTGTGAAATGCTGCTTCAAAGGTATGATCGGAGGTCATTTCTGCATCGAATAGTGACGGGTGATGAAAAATGGATTTACTTCGAAAACCCGAGGAGAAAAAAAACATGGTTATCACCTGGCGAGGCCGGCTCATCGACTCCAAAACCAAATCACATTTTTGTCGCAAGACAATGGTCCTAGTGAAACAGTTAATATTGATCACTGCCGACAACAATTTGAACCATGCATTGATAGAAAAATGTCCAGAATGAGCTTGAAGACACGGTAAAGTGATTTTACAGCACGATAACGCGCCGTCTCATACAGAAAAACCGGTCAAGGAAGCATTGAAAGCACTCTGAAGGGACATATATATTGCATCCACCGTACTCTTCAGATCTTGCCCCGTCCGACTATCATCTTTTAGTATCAATGGGATACGCGCTTACAGAGCAGAACGCCAATTTCGAAGAAGTTAGAAAATGGCCCAATGAATGGTTTTGCTCAAAGGACAAACATTTTTTTTGGGATGGCATCCATAAATTACCTGGAAGACGGGCAAGATGTCCACAATCAAATAGCCAACAATATATATTTTTCCATTTACTTGAAAAGTCTGTAGTTTTTTTACGAAAAAACCGATAATGACCTTCTGGTACACACGGTATATTCCCGCAAGGCATTAGATGCATTTCCTCCATCTCTAAAGTTTCTATAATTTTCATAAATCTATTACACATGTTTATAAAATCTTTTTACTTTTCTCAGGTAATATTTACTCCATCAACTGTATTTTATGTATTGAGAAACGATCTTCACAACCATTTTAATAGAATTAAATAAAACTGTTGGGTTGCCGAGAAGGTTATTTATTAATATAAAATAAGATCGAGCAACCTTTTGCCATGTCTCGATGAGTTTCATAATTCGGTCTTGCTTTACCAGCGTCAACTTTCTATGGTGCTGATTCACAGCCTTGTCTGAGTTAAACGTTACACAACGCAAAACATTTTGGAAAGAAAGAAGTAAGTGGCAGTCTGAAGGCGTCTGGTCCAATGCGTATGGTGAGTGTAGCAGTTCATCCCATCCGACCTATGCACATTTATTGATGATAGATCCATTCAATCTGTCCAACTGCCAACAGTAACACTTAATAAATTAACTGCTTTAATATTATAATTAGTGTTAAGCTATTGGGGGATATTAAAGAACTGCTATTATTATTATTAAAGTCCCACTGCAATGTAAGGCATAACATTTTTTTAATGAATGCTTGCTTTTGATGAAGTTCGAAGTTAATAAGAAAAAGACCGTTGTCGCGCCGCATTATTGTAAAAAATTCACTTCCTATCATCAGTTATCAGTCTGATAACACATGTGTTATTAAAATGTTCGTGGCCTGCAGACCAAATTGCGATATTTACTGCTCGAGTTACAGTGCCGACGCTCAGGTTATTTTGTTGTCCAAAACAGTATCCTCAGATACCTCTCTCCTCAGATACCTCTCTCCTATTCTGAGATATTACGTGATTGTAATACTATTAGTAAGAAAGGCTGACATTATGGGGTGATTGGTAGAAGAACAGGAGATAGTGTGCTTTTGATTGCTTTTGATGATGTGGTGTCTGCTCCATGGTATACTTTTAATATAAAAGATTAAGTACCTCTTGTTTATTTAATCATTTAATTTTCAAATGTATTTTTTCACTACATGTAATTTACACTATTACGATTTATGTACATTATCGCTGTAAACTTTACACAATTTTTCACAAGTTCGACGAACATTTTTCTCTTTACAATAGTAGAACAGTAAATAAACGCTCGACCAAATCGCTCAACGAGTCACGACTTTCCCGACAACCCGATAGGTTTCAATACTAAAACTTGTATATATTTTTGCACAATCTGTTTCTAGATTCCATAAAACAAATGCAAATTTAAAGCTTTACAACAAATTTATTTCACAATGACATTTATAAATCAGAAGTTAAATATTCCAACAGCCCTAAATGTTTGAACGTAATCGTAAATAGTAACAACCATGGAAAGTCTATACATAGCCTTCTTAAACAGCAAAAGAATAGTATAATAAAAGCAACGCCGTTGTTCCGGTTCTAAAGAAGGTAGATCCAAAATAGATGTGCTGTTGCTGTTATGGAGAAAGATTGTAATACTAAAAACGGTGAATAATGGCGGCACCAGTAAATATAACATGGGCAGTAGGCAGATCCAAACTACTCCTAGAGACATAATAATCCTCATGCTAGCAGGAAATGGTGGATCTCTCGACCATATTGTTTGAATGTCACTCAGTATGAGATTTATTGTCTTTTTGGCAGTTTTCCTGTATACGTTTAAATCATCTAACTTACAATATCGAACTGGAGCAGTTTTTTTGCGGCGATATGGACGCATTGTATTAGTTTTTAGAACGGACCCTAATTTGGTATTTTAACATTTTCCCCCCCAAAACATAAACGTCAAAGTTGTCAGATTAAAATGTCTGTGATAATTTAAAAAAGAGAATACCATTTACATACATATCAATTAAAGAAAAGTATATTTACTTAGGTATTTTAAAAATTGGAACGCCTTTCTAAGCAGTACTTCATTTTAGATTTCAATGAAACAAATAGTAAAAAACATAGTTAGTCCTAACCGCAAATAATGCAAGGTGCCACAGGATTGATTAGATAATTTAAACTTATAAAATAAATAATTTATTGATAGATTTAAATAATAGCGCATATATAAAAACATTTTACGTGAGTTCTAAGCTTTAAAAGTAACATCACTAATATGGGCTCCATCGTTCAACGAACGAGTTTCAACACGTCGCCTGATAGAGTCTTCTTCAGCATTTGTGATGGAATCTGTTGAAACGCAGTCGTAATTGATTCTTTTAAATGCTTATAATGTGTAATCGCATATTGATAAATCAGATAAGTGTGCAGGCCAAGTTACGACACCATGTCGTATTGTTTGCATTGAGAGCCTTGTCGTGTGAGATATCCATACTATTGAAACCATAACAAGAGTAAATCAACGTTGTGCTACTTTAGCACTCATAAGAGAAAATCGTTGAGCATGGTCACATAACATGACGTTACGGTTACTGTTCTCTCACTGGCGCCTTGAAAAAAGTAGAACCTGAAAATCTCAAATGCACTCATTTCACACCAAACTACACAACTTTTTGCTATGTAAACAACATTATAGCATTAAAGCCAGGTTTTCCTGTGCTCAATGCCCAACTATCGCTTACTTAAGTAACCGCATAGATAGAAATGGACCTCAACTGACATAAATTGGATCAAAGTTGTGGTTAGTTGTATTTCAAACATTTTTAAGAACTTTGTGCACTCGTTGATTTAAGTTGTATTTTAAGTGGATGGAAACTCTATATATGTATAAGATCAGCTTTATACTCCTTTCTGATATGCAAAGAGCTACGGAATGTCCTTCAGCAGAACGTCATATCCTTTGGAGCTGCTCCTACTACTTCCACATTTTCTGGGGTTCGAAATGTTCGCTAACGATCAGAATTCTTCTTTGACAATGTAGAAGCAATTAATCTAAACTTTCCTACCCAATTTAAAATCGCTTGACATTTCAGAACTCTTCTATTTCTTCCTGTGTTGAAACGACGCTCAAACTTAAGCTGCGTCACAGTGCTGAACCACCATTAAAGAAAACACTTAACAGCAAACACACTAACCCTCCATGGTAACTAATGGTTTGGATTTTTGTACAAGTTAACGATACAAACACTGCACTCTCAGTGTATGTTTCTGGTGTCAATTTTACATCATCAAATCAATTATGCTGCATTCTGTAGAAATTCAATTTTAATGGAAACAAATTATTTGGGTAACAATTTAATGGATTTGCTTCAGTGAAGAAAATGCAAAGTGACACATAATGATCCACTATTTCAGTGGTAATAACTTACCTTTCTTTACTATGTTTAGTTGCTGTAGAATAGTAATGACAAGTTGTTATTATTCCTTTAACCATTGAATTCTTTATTATTCTTCCTTAAGAATCATGAATTCGTGTTGGGAAGTTCCGCAGCAAGAAACAGGCAAAGCGATTTTAAAAACTAAACAAAAAAAAGATATAAATAAGTAATTATGATGGCGTCAATTTATAGTATTTTGCTTATCCGAATTTTGCAATAAAATCCAGTGCACCTGAAAAATTTAGAGCACAATGTTTTATTTTTTAGTCTTGTAAATTGTGCTCTTTAAATATTTTCTGCTAATGGTTCGTTTTATGTCATTTGGATTGTCGCTACTTAAATTAAATGTACAATATATAAAGAATATAATATATTCATTTATTCTAAATTATTAGAAAACGAAGGAAATACAAATAATTAATACTCTGCCATAGCACTATTAGCTTCAAGTACTTTATTAAGTCTTCGTGGCCTAAAAAAAATTAGATTTAACAATTTTTTATTTTGGCTTATTAAATCTTCCCAACACTCTCAAGTGACTCAGTTCATTCTCGTTTTGAGACCGGAAATTTCTTTTATAAATCTTCCTTCCAAACGAATCTCAGATGTTTTCCATGTGATTCGTAAACCATGTAATAAGCAGACTGTATGGACATACATAGATACTCTGTCGAAAGATAATATTATCGCTATATGTGTATATAAATATATACATGTGTGCGTATTACTGTAGGGCGTATTATATTTTCCAAAATATTTGTATACATTTTTTTAAGTGTTAATACACCAAACTACACTTGCACCACGCATACACATCTACGTCCATATGTTAACAGAAAAGTGTCTTGATTTATTTCAGGGTGTCACATATATTTCAGCTAGGATTTCTCCGCCGGATTCCTAGACCGAAATATTATTAAATTTCATCAGAAAAAAACCCTTTTACATATTCCAGAAATATAGCGGTTTATATATATAATTTAAAGAAAAAAAGTTTTCGAAATTGCTTCTCTTCTCTTAGAAACAATTTCTGTGCTTGTTGAATTATTTAACGCGGAATATTTCATTCAACAACATACTGTCGTCGAAGATCCAGGAAAATTCGTTAGAAATGCAGTTTGCCTCACTATTTCAAATGAGTTTTGCCTTAGATCATTTAAAAGTGTTTCATCTTGTTCAGCAGCAGAAATGTTCTACCCTCTGTGAACAGTGCTTTTTGCTATATTAAAATGTTCAGCTACAATCCTTATTGACCAACTTCATAGACTTCATTTAATTTTGATATTTTGCTTAATGCATGACATACTGTACAATGACATTAGCAAACACGATTTAATCAGTCGAACGTCATGTGTAATCGGTTTCATTGCAATAGACTGTTCTTCTGTTTGTAAACTGGCTAAAATATAAATGACTGGGTGTTCAATATGAGACGGTGCGATGATAAGGATTATGAAGAAACTATAATAAAAATTTGATGAAATATTACCACAAAATTACTGCAGGAAAAATTTTATATTTATTAGTAAATCAAATACGACTCATTCACGGACGTAGAATGGCAACAAATTCTGAACGGGAATAGCCTCAAAATAGAAGAGAACCAACGTAAGATTAGTGCATTAGTTTGAAATGAAAAGAGTCTTGAAAGATTCCAGAAAAAATATTTTTAAAGAAAAGAGTGAGAAAGAAATAGCAAAGTGTGACAATAAAACTGTGTATCATTGATCTTATAGTACTTCATCTAGAGGGAGACATAGTTATTACAGTGTCCATAATCACGTGATAATTCCATTATACGTCAGTCACTAACTTGTCAAGAAATATAATATTTCTTTTACTTAGAATCTCTTCATAACTTGGACTTTAATCCTCGATCGAAGTTAGTAAATGATGTAAACTGTCACGTTACTAAAGACAAGTCATCGCTACTTCTCTCTGTGTTTCTAGACTCTCTAGACATTTACGAATTATAAGATCAATGCTTCATATGTAATCACATTCAATTTAAAAAGTCAGTAAAATAATTATTATATACTTCATAAAAAGACAATAAAATCTAATTTTCACCAAGCCTGATTAAGGAGGTAATAAGTCTTGTAGCAACATCAAATGGTTAGGAGAGAGTTTAAATGGCAGAGACATGTATTCAGTTCGCCTGTATTATATATTAATAGCAAAGTGTTCTGAACCTATTGTAACTGACCGTTTTTTCTTAAACCCAATTCCAACTTGAAACTTTATATAACCGTAGGTTGTATAAAAACATTCCAGCAGGAATAAATAGTTAATTAGTTCATCAAGCTGGACAGAAGAGGCTGCTCAGGAAATTGTAACAGATTCAAAGTAAAAAATTAAGAGAAATTCCCAAACGTGACCAGTTAATATAAATTATGGGCAATACAATTCTACTTCGATTCAGAATTATGTAGATACGCATCGTGAAATTACTAATCATATGAGAGGAAATTCCGGAACCGACTAACACCAATACTACATTTCGTTTCAAAAAGAAAGACGCATTTCTGAACAGATCCAAGTGATAGTTAATTCTCATTGGTTAAGAACAAGCCAAAATTACGTAATGGTACACTATCAACATTGTTGACATCTTTGACTGTTTATGTCACGTTTGCGTTTTTAGAGATTTGGTTATAAATATCGTATTACTCTAGCTATTTTACGGTTTACATTAGCTCTTTTTAGAGCTTCGATTTGTAGATTAACAGATTATGTAAGTAATATTTGAATATAAGAACTTCGCTTGTACTAAAATTATATAATTTTGTAGCTATTGATTTCAAGAATGGATGCAGAACCCAGCACTAGTACTGCTACAAACACAGGTGTGTCTTTTCCTTCGAAAAACAAGAGAAAGCAAGCCGCTTGGGTAGTTCTGAAAAGCAGAAAACTATTAATGCTTACAAAAAATTGTAACGGACATACCCGAACATAAGAAAAGGTAACATAGTAGAGCAGATCTACAAACTAATAGGTAACTTTACCGAGTGTGATATACGGAATATATCTTCGCAGTATAAAATATAATTCTAGGAATTTCTAGACCAACAGTATATTGAGATGTTGGTGAATATAAAAAGAGAAGGAACATTTTAAAGCCAAAAAAGATAACTGGTAGACTTTCTGTACTGGAGTCTTTTTATAATATAGTTCACATTTTTCGTGATAATGAACCGCCAACGTTGAATAAAATCTTCACTTACATAAATAACAGTAGTGAACTACCGAATATGAGTCGGTCTATATTATATCGATAAATGAAGCAACTGAATTTTAAATAAGAATTTTTGCAGTATATTAATATATGTAAATATAATTCTGTTATATATTGCAGTTACCTCAAACGAATCAGAAACAGTGTTCTTACTGAAAAAGATGATATTATAAGATAAAGACTCCAATATATAAAAAATATTTCATTATATAGATCCCAGAACAAACCGATTTTCTATTTAGATGAAACCTGATTGAATCAGGGTCATACAAAGCAGAAAATATGGACTGACACAAATGTTTTAAGTCGTGGAAGAAGTTACTACAGGCTTTAAAAAACTGGAAAGGGACGTCGGCTTATAATATTATATATTGGCAGTTCAAATGCCTTCATAGAATATTATTAGTTAATGTTTCAATGGAAGAAAACATCCAGCTATCATTTGGAAATAAACGCCACAGTGTTTGAAGACTGGTTCACTAAGACATTACCTTATTTATCAGATAATGCTGTCGCGGTTATGGATAACGCATTATATCATAGCCGCAAGGTTGAAAAGACACCGTTGATATAGTGGAAACATACAAAACATATAAAATGAGGCTATAAAGTATGAAGACAATATGGTCAGAGTAGGACTTGGTAAAAATAGTCAAAAGAAAATACAATTCATATGTAATTAATTAAATGGCAAAATCAGTAAACATGATTGTTCTTCGTTTACCTCCATACTACAACGAGCTGAATTCCATAGAACTTGTATGGCCACAAATAAAAAATGAGGGTGCTGCGAATAATAAAACTTTTAAATTAAACGAAGTTAAGCAACTTTTACACGATGCTATCAATAATGTAACCACAAACAGTTGGCAAAATTACATAGATCAAGGTATCAAAGAAGAAACACGTACGAAGGATATTGAGGGAATTATCGATAAAGTTGTAGAACTACTTATAATCTCTATCGGAGAAGACAATAGAGATAGTGGTGATTCGCTTTCTTCACCAGCATCAGAATGAATTCGAAAATTACGAAATGGTTTATTTAGACCACGTATTTTTGTTATTAATTTAACTATTTTCTAATGTATCGTTCCTTTTTTTGTATTGTAAATATTAGATAAAATTGTATATAAAGTAATTTGTTTGATCAATTTCATTTCTGCAGTGGTTAATTTAAAAATAGTTATTTAGCGTAACTGTGAAATGCTTCAAGATTAAATAAGTAGTTGTTTAAAGTTAGCCAAGAAATGTAGACCCCATCTGAAACCAGATGAAGTACAGAAACAGTCCGCGAAAGGTTATTGCTTTTAATTGTTATTAATTAATTTTAAGTGTTATTATGTATACGTAATGTATATATAATGACGTATATCCAAATAAATAACATCAATTATATCAGTTTTCATAATACGGGTTATGGCGGGTTAAAGAACTTGAAGTTACTCTTTATGGTGGTAGGGCAACCATCTAGCAAACGGCAGATACGAGTTCGAGTTTTTTAAACAAATGTCTTATCTACACACATAAAACCAAGAATTTTAATGCATTGATTATGTAACAACACTACTGATTTATTTACTTTTCTATTCTACTTTATTTTCACTTACTATATTTGTAATTCTGTTGTAAGTAGTAGGCATCAGTTTTATATTTTACACATGTTTTCGAATTTAGTTTGACCGCACAAAATAGATTTCAGGAATTTTGTAAGTTATAAATTGGACTTGGGATCTGTTCAGAAATTAGTCTGTCTCTTTTTGAAACAGAGTATAATACTAACATCATGCCAGTAGTACCACCGCAGTGGCATATGCTACATTAACTGTAAGCATTTCGTATTAAAAATGTTCTCTCAAATTGAATATAATTTTTGATTTGTCAAATTGACATGAAAGTAAATTCGCATACTTTCAATGTATCTGTTTTCAATATTCGCTTTAATATATTCTCCCTTAAATATAATTCATGCTATGATTAATAATCGATAATTTCATAGTCGTTAAAACTGGAACAGCAAATTTGCGTTACAGTTTTGCCTTTGAAAAAACTATCAATAATAATCATACCACTTATTATATCGGTGATAATAGAAGTAATTTGATCCGAGTGTTGTCACCAGCAATAGCAGATTTATTCAAGGTAAAATAGATTTATAATAGTTCATCAAAAAAAGCGATAGTTAGGTAAATTTAATGATAAACCTAATATAGATATTTTATATTTAATTATTACTTCTGGGCTAAGAATGTATTAAATTATGCTTCTTGTTAATTATTTACTGCTCTCTTGAACTTTTTATAGAATACATTTCTTTCACAATGTATCTCCAAATATTTTCGACGGGATTAACATTCGGTCGACAAAGCGAAGCTGCCTGATGAGTTCTGAATGAACGAAACTCATAGTAGTCCATCAATATTAGTCCATCTCCAGCAATGAATTGATAATTTGACATTATTTCTTGTGTTTGTAGAAATTCTTCATTAAAGCGTACGCCTGTAGATTTATAAATTTTTAAAGTATAAATAGTAAATTTTTTTCTCCCAAAAAACACAAAAACCCAAAAATCTGCACCTGACATACAATTTTGAACAAAAGTGGACTTCGCCTCTTTATTTTCTTCAATCAAGACTTTCTTTGCAGATGAGTAAGATTTTGGAGTAAAATAAGCACTGTAAATTGCGTTTCTTCTACGACTGTAGTCATAATGTGGAATGGATATGGAACAATATACTTTCTTATGGCGATATCTTGTTCTCTTGTAACTTTTAGATGACCGAATCCTCTGACTTTTCAAATAAATTTGCTTGTTCCCATTTTCTCTTTAAAATATATGTTTTTCCATATCCAGGACTAGTTGGCTACATCACAAACGACGTATCTTTTTTGCTGCAGTACCTTTTTTCACTTGCTTTCGATGAGATACGACATTTTAATTTAAATAGTAATTGATACCGTTGATTATTAGTAATCGTTTATATCAAAATAAATGTGATATAAAGAAAACATTATTACTATTACTTATATCTACATGATACATTTTCTTTTATGCCTAGAACAATTTTGTTCCCATTGTAGTAAAACTACCTAGAAAAAGCCTAGAGGTAATATTTCATAAAGTAATATTCACATATCATTAGTGTAAATAATAAAATGAATGTAATAAAGTGGGAGAGGTATTTTGAAAAATTTCGTAAATTTATAAAATTCATTTTACTTTCTACCAAAACAATACTTCATAAGAAATTTCATCTTTAAACAGTTTAAATCATCACATGTAGACCATATGTGACATATGATATTGATATGTATTTCGTATTATAAATACAAGGTAACGTTACGAGGATTAAAGGATACGTTCCAGCGCTGATAGTAGATCATCTGATATCCCTTCGCGTATTAAATCCCCTAAACTACACTTGTAGCCGACACGAAGGAGACCGTATTTACGCATACGAGTACATATGTGCAAATCCGCCCACTTTTCTATCTGCAACCAGAGATGTTATCGGACGCTAATGACCATTCCCTCCAAGGGTACCAAATGGAACCCCTTCATTAGCCTGTCATTACCGATTGTCCGTCAACACTTCGATATCAATGAAATTCAATGTATTCCCGGGCACCCACCCTCTTCTCGTGGCTTTTCACCCCTATGCACAATTCACTTCTGCAGGACAGGAGGGTGAAATAACTTATTTCTCTTTGTTCTTTCTATTTTGTTGTTGCAGGATGTGCATTGTTTGAAGTCGGCGCAGAAACGGTCTGTAAAAGATGTCGCTGTTATACATTTTGTTCTCCATTTGGATCGCGAGTTGCTCTGGCACCCGGGGACCCCATCATCCGAGGGGTGGCGTCATCGTCAAACATCACGTGCATTATAAACCGACTAGAGGAGTGAGAGAGGAAAAATTAACTCAAGACGAAGGACTTCTTCATGATACTGCCCATTTGCAGGTAAATTTAAATTTGTTAGAAACCTATATCTTGTAATACAGTAGACCTATACATACATAAGTATATATACCAATGAGAGATTCATATGGAAAAAATATTACGTTTTAAATAAGTAATTTTTTTCTAGAATATATATTTTCCTTGTTCATATATGTGTATATATATATATATATATATATATATATATATATATATATATATACATACGTAGTTTGACAAGTAGTGAGAATGGAAAAGAAAAACGAATCTTTTAAATAGAAAATAATTTTTATTTTTCAATATATTCTCCTGAAAAAGCAATACATTTATTCCAACGGTGTTCCAATGCCCTTATGCCATCTCTAAAATGCGATTCCAGAAGGCTTGCAAAATACTCATTTACGAAGATGATAAACTGGTTGTTAGAAGACAATTTCTTTCCACCTACTGCCGTTTTCAATTTTGGAAAAAGGTGGAAGTCGAAAGGGGCTAGATCCGGCGAATAAGGTGCATGCGGTACTAATTTTGTACATCGCAACTGTTGAATCCCAAAAAATTGATGCCATCACCTTGTTTGCCGATAAAGTGGTTTTCGCTTTCTTTGGAGGTGCAGAACCACGTTGTAACCATTGTTTCGACTGTTGTTTAGTTTCATCGCAAGTAACAAATCGCCTACAAAAATCAACCGGATTCCGCTTATAAAGGTCCAAACACTCATTGGAAATGCGCAAACAAGTGAACTTTTGATCAGTCGTAAGCAATCGCGGCACCCATCCTGCCGAAAGCTTGGAAAGGCCCAATTCTTTCGTTAAAATGTGGTGTACGTGTTCTGTTGAAATGTTTACCATGTCTGCTATATCTCTCACTTTGAGTCGTCGATCTTGCGTAATAATATTATGGATTTTTATAATCATTTCCTTAGAAGTCGCGATTTTGGGTGCTTCAGAGCGCGCTTCATCAACACAGTTTGATCTACCACGTTTAAATTCATTTACCCATCTACTTATTGTGGCGGATGATGAAGCAGATTCATCTAATGTTTCCCGTAACCATCTTTTATTTCGGTAGCTTTCATACCCTTAATTACAAAGTATGTATTTAATCACCGCACGATACTCTGCTTTTTCCATTTTAACAAAACGACATGTTGCTTCTTTTTCAATCAGCTGTCAAAAATAAACTAATCAACCGATTTATCTAAATATCGGAATGTAAACATATACATAGGCAACCTAAATTACAGTGCATTTGTTTTACCAATTGGAGCGCCACCTATGTGTCATTCTCACTACTTGGCAAACTATCCTCGTATATATGTATGTATATATATATATATGTATGTATATATCCATACATATGCTATATATACTGTCATCATACGTCCACGAGAATATAATGAGTATATATATACGAGAGAAATTAGAAAAGTTTTCTACTTAACAATGAAATCAAAAGCATACAATTCTTTTGATAATTTTATCTTTCAACCTAATCTCGCTTTACATTAACGCACTAACCCCACCTATCCTGTAACGAAATGCATCAATATCTCTTCTTTCAATTGGCTACCGTTTATAAAATGAGCAGCAACTACTTAGTGTTGATCAAAAAGTGATGCGAATGCAAATTTATTTATAATTTTAAATTAAATGTTTGGATATTTGCTTTAGATAATGTTAGATTATTAAGAAGAATTCGATTATTTGCAAAAATAATAACTTCATTCACATATAAATATCATACATTTTTAATATTGCGCAATATAGCCAAGAAGCAATATGGTGATTGGCCATATTGCTCCACAAACAAAAGACGTACTCACATTTGTTAATTATGTGACGGGTGTTTATAAATAATTGAAGCAAATAATTTATTACAAGAGTCTGGTGATTCACATATAATTTTATTGTTTATGTTAGAATAGTTTATGTATACTTAGAATTGTTTGTCTTTTGCTTTGTCGGATGTTTGCTAAATTTGAATTTAAAAATCAGGCAAGCCGAAGTAAAACTGCAGAATTAATGCTTACTTTTATAATTTATTTAATTTTACACTGGAAACGTAAATCAGTAAATGTGATTAACTGTATGTATAAAAAGAATAAAATTGTTATTGCCTTTTTAACGCATTTATATTTCTTTAAGGAGCATTTAGAAGAAATAATAAAAGAACCAGATTTATCAACACTTTCGGAGGAAGAATTAGAATTCTACTACTTTAAACTACACGATACTGATAACAATACCAAACTTGATGGTTTAGAAATATTACAAGCTATATTGCATACTACTCATTCCGGTGCCAAAAAGGAAGTTATCGAAGAAGAAGACAGCGACGCGAACGAAATCGATCACGCGGATCACTCTGATGAAGATTTCCAATATTACATTGGTAAGATGAATTTCTTACGGGTTAATAAAAAGCGCTTAAACCGCTTAACATGAAATGAACCTTTGTTTCAAGTGTTCTGATTTTTTAGAGTTACTCAAAAAAATTCACTCACTTCATTTTCTTGATAAGCTTCAACGCTTTTTACATTTTTTACTGTATAAGTCCATTTATAGTCGCTTTTTCAACATAACATTTTGTCTTCAATTCTATTTGGTATAAATTATCCAAATCATATTTGATGTACATAGATCATGTAGTGAAGTGAATAAAAATTTTTGGTCAAAAAGCATGTTATGATCCTCATGTTCTTATAGCTTCTGTGCATATATCTATTAAACTTGGCCTCGATAGCGGCTTTTTTGTATTCTAATTAATATAATTTTGATTCTGTTTCACCAGATTTTACACTTCAGTGTTAAAAATTCCAGATTATCTAATTGATTAGATCTCCAAGGCGGATATCACATCCACTTCCTTTACGGTGTTGACCCCAACGGTTTCATATATTTTTATCTGCATAGATGATTTTGGTTTAATCTTACTGTCCTGGTTTGTTTTTACCAAGGAAGGTTCTTGTCTTGCAGATTTAGAATCTTTCCTATGTTCGTTTTTTCTTTTTGTGTTTGAGTTTTATGCTTTATCTTCTCATATTGTTCGTATTGTTCCCAAGGGAAACCTTGCGCCTGGTATCCCCAAGAGAAGGTTAGCTAAGACATTTCTTTATGGCGATTCAACTTTCATCTCATTACTTCACACATTGGATTTATCTCGGGTACCTCATGAACAAGGGAAACATTAAGGAACATTAAAGCCTTTGAAAAAACATTTTTTTTAGATTTTAGTTATAAAAATTCACTATTTCTGTTGAGAAATTTTTTACAAAGCAAAATTTTTCTAGATTGAAATCAAATAACAAATTCTTTATAACACATCTCTAGTTTATTTTTCGGTCTTTCTAAGTTACATTCTCTATTTGCCTACTTTAGTCATTAGTTCGTATCAACTTGCATTGATTAGTAATGACGAAATCACAGAATATACAATTGAGAATCGTTATTCTTTCCTACTATGTGCAGATATTTCTTCAGTTTGAATATGTCAAGGCATTTTCAGATTCGTGTATTAAAAATTTCTGATCAGCAAGGTATTTTTTGGGCGTGGACGATTCTAAATCCAGTGAATAAAATTGGAACGGCTTTAAGCACAATTATTGGACTTTTCCAATAATTTCTGGTGTAGCCACAGATTTCGGACGTTCACTAAGTGATGCATCTTTAACGATCGTACAAATACATTCAAACTTATGAACCCATTTTTCACCAGTGAAAATTAAACGAACCGAATTCTTCATCTTTATTTCATCTCTATATTTGTTGCTTATAGGTACTTATAAGTAAAAGTAACAGCACGAATTTTAACATTATACATTACATCAAAACGTCCGAGACGCTCTTAACTAAATAATCGTCACAACGAAACTTATAAACGAAGCGATCTGGAATTGCACAGATGACATTCTTGGAGAGACAACTTACCGGCGCACTACGAAAACAGTCTGAAACTGCACCACCTATCCGTCTTTCCACGGATATTTCAGCCCACCCTCGAATTAGCTAAAAAGTATACAATGTTCTAATGTTACAGTCAGTCACAAGAATGTTCGTAGATCCTCTAAATGTTGATTATCATCAATTGTGATGATATGCAACGTTCACGGAATGTACGAACACTTTTATGACTGACTGTATATGTATAACATAAACACTTGACCTAATTTGCTGATTTCCAAAGATATTAATGTACTAATAACTGTGACTCTTTACGAAATTCAAACAAAACTAGAGACTAGAGACAAACTCCAAGAAATAGTTTTCTTTTTGTTATTACTAAAATGCAATTTTCATAAAAGAACTGTTTCATTGCAAATTTATACATGTAACTTCTTATATTTACATAATCATCAATAAACTTTAAACTAACTTAAAATGTGTTCACATTAGAATTAATAGATCGAGTACTGCAGGAAGACGACTTAGATCAGGACGGCTACCTGAACTATCCGGAATTCGTAGCTGGAGGACGAAAGACAAATATTCAAACATCCGTAAAAGTAATCAAATAACAAAATCGTAATAAATAAGAATGTATTTATTAACAATTACATGTACTTACAAAAAAAAATAAAATATTTATGATACAATAAAGTTTAGTAATCAGTTTGAGGTAGTTTCTTTGCAAGAAAACCTATTGCAATCTCCACCGTTTAGACCGTAATTAGCCGCTTGTTTTAATTCATTCAAAGTTATCTCATAAGCTGGATCTTCGTCTTCTACGAACATTTTTGAAGCTTTGAGAAGCATTTCGCCAGCTGCTACATATCGCCGCGCTTGTTGAGGACCCTGACAAGCGATCGATTTTAAACATTTATTGTCACCAGGTACTCCTGAAAGAATGATAACATGTAAATAATTATTTTAAAGTTTATTAGTTGATCTTTCAATAAAAAATACTAATAGTAGTAGTCCTATTTAGTAAACGACAATAGATACTTTTTGACGACTATTAATTAACATGGATAGAAATGTTCCATTGAGGAAATCCAGATATGTACATCGAACAGATGTTATTTCGTCGCTAATTGTAAATACAAATAACTAATAGAAGATCTGTAGGTTTAAAGCACTTAAATCGCATTGTCTCTACTTTTCTTTCTCTTAATGAATTAGCAAGTATTTTATAATGTACATACTTTCACTTTAGCGCTATATTTTTTACTGAACTTTTGGAGTTTTTCCCTTGTGGCACTGTTAGACAGTTCTGAATTCCTAGATTACGAACTTACCATGGAAGCATCAGTTTATTTTAAAAGCGCTGAATTATTTAAATATTAGAATTACTTGTAATACACTACAGTTCGATGCGGTATACTTTTCAAAATTGATTTATTTGTAAGGCAATAATTAAGTAAGTTGGTTTATCCTTACGCAAACGTGTTTCTTCCAGTTCTATCTCCAGTCTAAGTGCATTCTCTCTTTGTGCTGTCAACATGCATCAGATGCTGGTCATTGAATGATGCAACACCACAGTTTCCCTTCTGTTTGAGAAGTTAATGTGCTTCGATTTATATGAATTTGCTTTCAGAAATATACCCGATGCCGCAAATATTTAACTGATCTTATACACTTTGAATATCTGCATACTGCTGCTTAAACGTGTAAGTGTTTATTCATGTTTATCACCTACTAAATCCCATGCACTTCAGTGAAGCATGCTTCGCCGTTCTAGCGCTCGCTGTGTCAACTCTACTACCGTTGAAACATTGATGTACTATTTAATTTCTAGGTCGAAATATGTCAGTATACAATTGGTGAAGAAAAATCAATATCGCAATATTCTTCTTATGAATATCTTTATTACAGGCAATGTAGGGCTAAGTTAAATAGGCGAACAGAAGTAAGTGGAAGATGAAATACAGTACTTTTTACTTCTTCCAAGGTGATGTGTCTCCTCATAATGTAAAAATACTTAAAAGTATAAAGAAACAGTCCTCAGTGGCAGTTTAATCCGCATCTAGCATACAATCTTGATCCTGCTTCTTCTGACTTTTATTCGTTTAGGTTAGAATTAACTAAAGATTCCACTCAAATGATGAAGTTGTAGAAACTGTGCCGGAAGTGGATTCAGAGCGAAGTATCAGTATCAAAAGGCCTCTAGATCGAAGACAAGTAAATTACTATGCATGTTGTTGTTGTAATATTGTAATTACTTTCTACCCACAAAATCTTGGTGAAATTTAAACACATATATGTATATATTGAAGGAATAAATAGCAAAGTAGTTCTTCGTCTGACAATTAACTTCCGCTTGTATATAGTTTCTTTGCTCCAATCGCATTGTATGTACAGCTTCTTGAATACTTCTAACTGCAAGTTTTTGATTAGTATAACAAATACTTTTTAATGACCGAAACTTATATGCTCTTTCTATTAATTTTTGCCCCGTTTAGAGAGTTTTAATTTTAAATTAAACAAAACTACATATTGTTGATTACCTTATTTTATTCCTACATTTACTCCGACACTGTCATCTAATTTTACATTTATATATTAAATTCGGTTGAACACAATTAATGAATTTATATTAAAACCTCTTATTTTTATTTGTGATCTTCCCAAATAATAAACAGCCATACTTTATAAATTAAAAATTCATTCCTTTAATTTTAACTAAAAAAAGAATTTTCTTTATACTACCTGTTAAATAAGTCAAATACAATAATATTTCTTCATCCGTTACTAATGCTTCTTCGCCATCGCTGCTTCTTCCATAACCACCTTTCCAGGTCCCTGCTCCTAGTGAACCAGCAGCAAAGATTAGTGCCTTTAATAAAATTAAGACCAACAGATTTGTCAAGTTTAATGAGACTACTTGAGAACCACCACCAGTTGATATAAAGCCTCTAGATATTATATTGGATGCTATCGATGTGAGTACTCCTCTTGTATCGAAACCTCTGAAAATTATGGCTTAATGATTAATGTGGCAGCTATGTTGAAAAGTAAAGAAATGTATATGAAATTTGAAAATAAATTCGGTTTTTCAAAATTTTCTTTCATTTGGTTTTAATTTTCAAACGGCCCCTGAAAAGACGCCTCGTATTATGATTTGACAAATGAATATGATTAAATCATATCAATTTTACTATGGTTTTGTGGGTTTATGTTACTAATGTGATACATCAATTTTGAGCATTTTTATGCACAATAAAGAAGCTATTACGAGATCAACAGTACCTTATTTTTGCTTCTTTATACATTGGCCAACATTTTATTGTCAGTATACTGATAGCAAAATGTAGTTTTAATTAAGTGTAATGTAGCAATTCTCGCAGGAATCGCGTTATCAAGATATTCACATATCTCTGGTAGAAACGTATCCTATATTTTATGCAGCTTGGCACCTACGCTGAAATAATCCGTTGAGGATAATTTCTTAATTGCTGCTTCATTTTGTGCCAAATTATCTCGATAGGATTGATATCCGGTCTGCAAAAAGGATATAACAAAATCTTCACATGATGATCGTTAAACTATTTTTTCGTAGACTAGTCCTGTGATTTAATGAACCATAAAGTTGAAAAAAAATTTCCATCAGAATGTAGTTTTATTGCACTTGATAATAAAGTGCTGTGTAAAATTTTCTGATATTTCGCAGAATGAACGGTGCTTCCTATAATTTTCTCTTTGTAGACATATATCCTCGAACCATAATGCCCTGCAGAAAATTCACTATTCCTTTACGGCAAACTTTTCCGTTTTATCGCGAATCACTTTCCTTCGGTAATCTCCCACGTATACATCAAATTTTTCTTTGTCACTGAATTTGATTTCACTCCAATAATTTTTAGTCTATAAGAGTCAATAGAGGTTTTTCTTTGACCTTATAAAAGGTGAGCTAAGATTATCTACAACATTCTCGCGAAATATTTAAACTTGCTCCTTTCTTTCACTTCACGGTAATCTCACGTATTTTTCTTCCTGGCTTATATATTCGAACCAATTGTCTTTCTGTAACTATTTTAGGTCGTCCTGGTCTTTTTCCACGGACGTCTATATTTCCAATGTCATCGTATTTCCTTATTATATTAGAAATAGATATCTTCGGCTCGCGACCTGTAATTCTTAACGATGGATTGAAACTCAAGTTATTGTTTGGGCTGTATCCATTGTTTAGAACTTAAATATAATAAAGGCATCTTCGGTATAATAAATTCACTTGCAATCGCAGGTATTATTTTCTTTCATAAATTTGAATAATTACTTTCAGTGTCTTTTTATTAATAGGTTCCTCGTTCACAAATATGCAATTACTACGATCAATGATGCATTTACACGAACACACTTGGCACTAGTAACAATATTTCAATGAACATAATATATCGCAACAAATGTTTTTTACCCAAATACCTACTTAGCCATTTTATTAAGGAAAATCAATTTGGGTTCCAACATTTAGTTGTCAGCGTTTTCTAACACCAAATAAGAGAATAAATTTTACCAAAAGATTAATGATAAAGTCATAAATATGTTTCGAAATGACGTTGAATTTGTTCCTAATTTTAACATCATCATTTAAATGAAAATCTACAGTCAGAAAATCTGGACAAATGAGCATGCATTCTTTTGAAAAACACTAATTGTCCCAACATATGATGTTAGGACACGTATTTTATTTACATAATTTTGAATATTTCATGTTAAATATTTTAAAAATTTTCCGAAATACTATTTTTTCAAAGTTTCTTTTAGCATAGTGTGTATTTATTAGACTTCCATTATTAAACTTTAATATAGATATTTCCTATAAATTGAAGCGTATAAAGTTTATTAAAACGAACTAACCTGGGAAATGCACTTTCTTCATATTGCCCGCCAGAGTTGATCGCACCATGTGATCCACAGTAAAAAAAACAGAAAACAATTGTGACAGCCCATTTAGAAGCCTCCATATTAAAAGGTGACGTATTTTCAAACAAATGAAGCTAAAACCTTTTGTAGATTGTACTTTATATTCTTACTATCCACATATTTATATCGTTAGCGCACTCAATGTTCCAGAAATTATGAAATTGTCTCTTAAACAACAGCATTGTTTCACGACACAAAGTATCTTTTGTTTATGGTTGACGTCCTGAACAAATTTTTCTAATACAATAATATTCAACACTGACTTCCAATTTTTCATTGTGTTCATAGAGTATGAAAGAAAAAGAAATCCTTATTTAAGAAATACGAGAAAGCAATTTACAAGTCGAAAATTATAAGAGATGCAAAAAAATGTTGAATAAAAGTTTATTTATACATTTTATGAAATAATATATTCACAAAAAGCTAAATCAAATCCAGTATTACTTACTGAATGAATATCATTTTGCGAAACGAAAAAACTCTTCACTAATGAAAGTCAGAGCCACCTTAAACTTTTAAATGGATATATGTATACAATTGCGTCGAAAACAGTAGTTCTACTTACATAATATGAAGACAATAGCTTAATCAATCTTCCTTACTTTTCTTCTCAGTAATATTAGATTTGATTTTTATACGCTATTTTTAAAAATATTGTGTGACAAAAAACAAATTACCTAGTAAAAAATATATGCATAATTCGAATTTTGTCCGCTTGTTTACTGTGTTGAAAATAATAAATAATTCAATTTTTATTCCAAGATTCATACACTTTATGGACAAAATTTAATGATGAGTTACCGTTCCACGTAAACGAATACATTTTGTTATTCGCCTGGACTAAAGAAAAAATTATCAGATTCAAGAATTCAAGAAAGCTTAAATGTATCTATTGAAAGCACATAAAGAAAAATAAGAATTTGCAAAGAAAATTCTAATGTAGAATAGAAAATGTAGGCAATACGTGAGAAAAAAACTTCCTGAAGCATTTAAAATAGAGTTGGTTAAAACAGATTAGGCACAAAGAAAAGTACTAAATGTGCATTCACATATTCAAACTTAAGACTTACATATTTAATTCTGTCAATCTGTTGGGTTGTCCACATTCTAAAATGGTTACATCCAAGTCTTGAATATTTTCATTGAAATTAAAATGAACTGCTTTCTTGGTATTGGATCGGACATTTATACTAATGTACATAATAAATGTTCTTAGCCTAGAATTTAACGTTAGTTGCACTTCCTTTCGCTGAATCAGGGCTCTTCCACATTTGTCCGAAAGTTACAAACAATTCACATGTTGAATGAACTATCCAAATAACAACATAAAGTTAATGCAAACGAATACATTCACTTACTGATACTAACTTTAAATCCCCCAAAGTACACATCTATTGGGTCATATATCCTCGTGAACTGAGTCATTTTCTTTATTAGTTAAGCTACATTTATTCACTAAATATCAATCTTTTCACTAAGGTCAGTTGGTTAACATTAAACGAAGAGAGAGAGAGAGAGAGAGAGAAAACTATGCGCCCATCTCTTGAACAGAAAAAAAACTACCCAGAGTAAGTTGATAAAGCGGAGGCCACCTAAATGGAACCATGTACTGTCATTGATCACATAGTAATAGATATTCGACTCATTGTGATTTAAAGTTCTTCACCATACTTGCACTTATTGGATAATTTTCTTGAGAGACGGAAGTATATTTTCCTTATTTCTTCGTTTATTATTATTTAATTAAATACCGACTAGTTAATTTATATACAGCCAACAAAGCCGTAGCTTCCAAATATCGATGTTTTATCGACAGTAATTTTTCATTAATTATAACAAAGTTGTTTTTTCAAGAAACGATGTTCTCAAATGACCCATTCTGTATTTCAATACTGATGGGAGAATTCCATCGCCACTCAGAAGATGAATAACAGTTATCTCCACTAATTTTGCATTTCGTGTTTCTTTCCAACGATATTCTGGAGCAATATCCAAGAGATAATATGCAAGGGCGGATCAATAATTAGTGTGCCTAGATAAAAAAAAAATTGGCAAAAACCAATGTTATTTTTCAACGGATTTTCCTTATACTTCATTACAATTTATTCACCAATACTTAATATTTTTCATTCCTACAGAAAAGTAAGCTTAACTAAAATTCGAACTATCCATTAATTTTAGTTATTACCTGTATATTCGATTCAAATCACAAGTTTTCTATAAAAAAAAAAGCCTGAGGGGATAAAATCTGGATGCAAAAAGAATTTGAAATCTACTTCATTTTTACCGTTGAAACAGTAGAAGTTCGAATGCGTGCATTATCCTGGAGGAAAATCACTCACTTCTTTAAGTGAGGCCTTTTGTGTTGTATTGCGCTGTTGATTTAAAAGGCATGCATAGTATTCGCCTGCTATAGTTTAATTAATAAGTAAAGATTTTAATGTAAGATCTTTTATCACAAATGCTATTATGTCATATTAGTCCCGTTTAATTTTCCTGAGCGACCACATAAGCGTTTACTAATTGCAGTACCAAGAGTATACATTTTATTATATTGTTATAAGACTTTTTCTAATCTCAGCTTTATAAATATCTGTGCTATGCCTATTTCTAACTCTAATAACCTCTATATTTGTAAATATATCTCCGTGCCCACTTCAAGACTATATAACGAAGGTGAAACAGCGAATTTTATCGTATATAACAGAAAGTATTAAATTATTATATTATTATTATTATCATATAAGTAGTTGTTATTTTAAGCAAGTACTTCTCAGAATCTACACCTGAAAGCAAATAAAATTTCGTGTGGCAAGTCGCGTTCTTTTTTAACTCTACGAATTCCATCTACTGGTCTATTCTCTGTTTTTGTAAATAATACTGTACGTACGAGTATTTTATTAGAGCTGTAGTTACGCAAATGAGTTAAAGCATTAAGTTATTTTTTTATTTTTCAACATATTTCTCTTCAACTTCAATATACTAGACCACCAAGTAGTACGTGAAGTACCATTATTCTATTTTTGTAATGATATTTTATAAAACCCAAATTTTGCTCCATTCCTATGATAAATTAGATAAGAAGGCTCTTTTTCGACAGGAAAATGTTTGAGTTGGTGGAATAAATGGAAGCTCTCTAAAATCATGATGAAAGAAAACATTTTTATGAGACACTCTATATCACCTTTCAGAAGGTGCTTCCCTAAATTTGGCCACAAGAGCAGACATAATTCGATTCACCAACAGTTTGCCCTTTTGCATAGCTGTTACCTTTCTCGTCGACAAAAATGTCTTTGCTACTTTAGTAGCGACATATCCACTATTGAGATTTCCGTCTAGATTCGTGAACGATAACAAATTTTTGAAAAAAATAAGCCCAATTCTTGTTAAACATCGCTTGATGTTTGCATTCTTTCGTATGCTTAATTCAACATATAAAATGTGATGAACGTTCAGTCGATATTCCTACTAGCTATCTTCTTGGCAGTAATTCTTCAATCATTAAAACTAACGCCATTAATTTTATGTTATTTTTGAGATTGAAGAAGTTTTTGATGATCATATCACTACGATGAAATTGCAAGCCCTGAACTCTTTGTAATATACACAGTCATTAGTCCATTTACAAGGATAACAGTGTAATATATACCTCCCCCAGGAGTGAAGAACTATATTGCAGATTCGATGCCTTTTCCGAATGTACGAATCGGGTCGTTGGAGATTTTCAATCAACGAGGACAAATATCAAGTTTTCAAAATAACAAAAAAATTATGTCCGCCCCACGATAAGATATTGATTAGAGATTAGACTCGGGTTGCCCCAGGCTGACTTAAAAAACACATCCAAACACGGGAATCCTTATTCCTGTTAACTAAAAATATCATTCTTCCCCTCCTATACAACACCAGCCCATTGGACATAAGGAACAAATGACTCCTCCGTCCAGTACTTGCAATGCAACATTGGTCTGGTGCACTGCGATTAAGACGCATATTCGAACCTTGGAAATCCTACAGAACAGAATTATTAGATTTATTGTTAGGGCTAACTGTTTTGTGCGCAATTAACAGTTACATCAGAATTTGGATATACTTTTTTCGTGGAAATACCAGAATACCCTGATCACAGACACTCGAAAAGGGCACGAAAAACGCAATATACGGTGATCAGGCAGATGGTAGTACCTCAACATTAACCGCTATCTTAGGATGTGCCAATTGGTCGGTTTGATCACGCGGTAGTAGTTACCAAAACGAGCCTTCAGGGTGGAGGGTAGGAGGACTGACGATTAGTTTGGATCTTACGATTTGACTAATGGAGATATTGAAATTAAGCTATGGAAAAGTGAAGTGGATAGATGGTACCGCACACTTCATAATGAAAACAGTAGACGAAGAGGCTTAAGGACAGCTTTGTCTAGTCTTAAAGTAGGAGTTAGCACATAGATCGATGCTCAATTCTTTTTATAAAATGCGATTTGTGACGTTTGAAGAAGCATTATCACCCAAAACTTTTTGCATATCAGACAACATTTATTCACTTCCAGCTAAATCATTCTCTTAAGTACATGTCGTAATTGTATTGAGACACATACTGCTATAAGCTATATGTGCTTATATTTATTTTATGCAATTTTTATTTATTCTAGAAATAAAATCATTTCAATCATAAAAATAATTTATTTTTTTTTACAATAAAAATTCTATAAAAACATTTAACTTACTGCACTTTGTGTTTTATTTATGTTTTTTAAATAAATAATATACCTTATATTTAACTTAATTTTTAATATATACAACAGAGAATTCAAACAATTATAGATGTTATAGTGATTAGACAACAATTAGACGAAATTGCAGTTTATTTTTCCAAATATACGTCTAATTAATTCAGGTAGAGTTTCGTGTTCGCTTTCAAGAATTGCTTCGACCTCAATCTTTTCCTTAAATTAATTTACTCAAGAGATCTCATGCAGTTGCGGGAGTTAGATAATGATTGCATCGAAATCTAGAGCAGTCTTTTGTTTTTACAGCATCCATGACATCTTGAAGATGATGTGAAACGCTTCTCGATACTTCAGGATGCACCCTATAAAATAGAAAGTAACGTTATATTTAATTCAATTTTAACAGTAAATATTTTTAATAACAATAATTTTACTTGTACTAGAATTATAGATGCATGAGGAGAAGAAAAACTTAAGGAAGACATGATTGATAATAGAGGGAGCTATGCAAAATACAGCAGAAGAATGGTTAAGAGTACGGAAAAAAGAAAAGAAAAAGGGTTGTTATAATGATAGACGAACGAAGGGGGCGGTTTAAAATTACATTTATTTCTTATCTTCGATGATTCAAAGTTTTTCTACCTTGACAATATTTAAAAATCTTAAGTTTATTGAAATAGACACCAATAGTAGCCTTGACATCGTTGTCTGTTGAAAATTTCTGACCGGCAAAATAGTCACAGTGACAGTTCCTTTACAGTCAACTCTCTATTAAAAATGTATGTTACTCATTCTTTTTGGATATGTACGACATTCGATCTTTTCCAGAATAGTAGCAGACGTCGAACATCCACTACATGGTGCATGATCAACTGTTGAACGACAACATTTCAACTCACGAATCCATTTAATAACTGTGCAAACTGAAGGAGTCGAGTTTTTTAAACCATTCCTCATCTTATTTTGAATACGTGTTGTTGATAAGCCTTTCAAGAAGAAGTATTTAATCACAATACGAATTCCAACATTATCCATCTCTTCAAAAACTAAAGATGCCCTTAATTAAATAGTTGTCACAAAAAAACTATTAAACGTAGCGATATGAAATTTTACAGTTGACGTTTTTATGAAGACAACTTGTCGGTACACCACAAAAACTGTATGAAACTGCACCATCTATTCGTCATTCCACGGTTTTGCCAGCCAATTCTGGCAAAAATGGACTAGGAGATAAAGTAGGGCAAAATAATGTGGTATAAAGATGGCAATGAAGAAACTAAGAAAAAACTAACATTAATGTACACAGATTAAAAGCGTGTCTATTGAGAAAATAAGTTAACTAGAAATTTTTACAAGGAGTACAAAAATAGTGAACTACACGTCTGAAATAATTTATTCGAAGAAAAAGGATGGAATGCTGGCAACTAGTATAGTATATTTAAAAACAAGAATGATGGGAAAAACGAATTGAAGACGAAATTCTGAAGCACGGAAACCCACCGCTACAAGAATGTTCAAGTTACTTTATGAGGAACAAAATTGAATGTCGAAGAGAGAGAGAGAGAGATGGTAATGATGCACCCTATTTGCAACAAAGGAGAAACAACTCTATGTAGTAATTATAAAAGAATATAGAAGGATAAAGTTGTTTGTCGGCGTTTGATTAAATTTCTTTAGAGATCAGCAAGCATGCCAATACCAGCGAGAGTTTAAAAAAGACTAAATTACAATCTGTTGTATGTTGCATCTGATCTGTTAGATGTCATATTATTTATTGATTATAAATAAGTAAATGATATCACATTAGTGAAAAGTCACAAAAAGCACTACAAAATGAACATTCCAATTATTTAGAGAAATCTTTAAAAGCGATCGAATTGAAGACTTCATAAAAAGAAATATTTTTCGTATTCCCTGTACGATTTCATTGTATTGTATAATATTGATTCCCGTTAACTCCGAACACGTCTCCAAATAGGGCGATACTTTCGCGTTGTGCAAAAAATTAGTGCTTTGTTTTTGCAATTGCTTAGAACTTTAAGTTACTGTTTTATAGTATTAAAACAAACCACTGTTTGCTAATTACTGTAGCCGCACTTTTCTTTATATTTATTTTATAGTTAACAAAAGTTAAAGGTTTCTATGAATAATCTGGTACGTAGACTTCCGCGGTTGTGGTCCATACTATCTGCTTCTGGGCTTCCGGTCTGGAACCGCGTCACTGGTATAACTGCCGACGTTTCGTACCCACTCGTATGGGACATCTTTAAGGCTCAACTACTGCTACTGTCTGTCACACTGAAACTGAAACGTCGGCAGTTAAACCAGTGACGCGGTTCCAGCCCGGAAACCCAGAAGCAAATAGTTTCTATGAATAGTTTTAGGTAAAAATAGGAAATAACTCATGGAGATCTTGTTATGTTTTATGTTAATATACAATATCCAAGCGACCGTATGCGAATAAATTGTATAGTAGTCCTAACTCGGCCCTGGAACGTACATTACGTACCTGTATCCTTCCGAATTCCCTCCGTTTCCCACTACCTAATAAATCCCACTGCTCCACAGTTTTTTTTCAAGTACTTTTAGTAATAATACGACGAAAGAAATTTCTCGATATGTATGTCGATAATCATAAACTTATATTTATATCGATAAAAAATTCTTAAACAAATTATCATGAAATATTTTATTAATAGAATAATGCCAGAAATGCTGTTAATTCCCACTTTTCTGTATTAAACTGTTAAATGTAATCGTATCTATTGCATACTATATATAGAGTTATTTAAAAGTAAATTCCCAGTTTGAAACGGTCGGAACAAATTTTTAGATTGTGTAAAAATGAAAATTCCAAACTATTCTTAAAGAAATAGGATTTTATTTTTAAAACATAATAAAAACTTAAATGTGTAAAATGTAAATGTAAAATAATCTTTCTTCTAAATTATGAACGGTATCAGAAAGAGTATTCCGTGAAATGTTCTTGATGACATGTGCTATCGATTGATTCAGTACCTCACTTTGAAATACTCCTTCTTTGAGGTATACCCTAAACCAAAGGTGTTATATAGTAGTATCTTTACATGATTGTCTATATGAGACAAAGCATTGTTTTGCATAAAAACAATATCGAAAATAGTTTTATTCCTTTTCAAAATAATCTCCTTGAAAATTTGCATTCGTTTAAACCAATCCGAAAAGCATTTCTGCCACCGGAAAGGTAGTATCTCCAAAATATGAGTTTTGAATGCCTCAACTGCCTCTTCCGGCGTAGAAAACCGTTAACCACGAAGTTTATTCTTCACGTGTGGGAACGAAACGAAATCACAGGGTGCTAGATCAGGGCTGTACGGCGGATGGCTCAACAATTCAATGTTTTGCCCGGTCAAACATTCAATTGTTCGAACCGACCTGTGAGAGCTCGCATTGTCATGGTGAAGAATGACATGTCGTTTTCAGTTTGTTTTCCTTATGCCTTCAAAAACTTTTGACAAACAAATAGTTGTGTACCAGTCGGAATTGACCGTTCTACAACTCTCTAAAGGCACGGTTGCAACTTTTGTTGATTTTGGCTCATCTTGGAATACCCACACAGTCGACTGCTATTTACTATCGGGCTCACACGTATAGATCCTAAATTCATCACCTATGATGGCTTTATAAATGTTCTTTGAAGCACCGCCATTGTATTTTTTGTGCATTTATTGGCACCAATCGACGCGAGTTCTTTTTTGAACGGTTGTCAAATTACGTGGTACCCAACGTGAACATAACTTCTTAACGGCTAAATGTTTATGCAGGATCTTATGCACGCTGGTGTTACTAATACCTAGAGATGCCTCGATCTCACTGTATGACACATGATGGTCTTACATTATCAATTCAGGCACTGCATTAATGTTTTCCGATACAACAACATTTGTGGGACGACCTTCACGAAATTCATCGTCCAAAGAACGCCGTCCAAGTTTGAATTCACTATACCAACGATATAATAGTTGATTAGTAGTTTTGATGGTGCTTCATCACCATATAAAGAATTCAGCTTGACGATGCATTCTTGTTGAGATAATCCACGCTGGAAGTTGTGAAAAATAATTGCACGAAAATGTTCGCGAGTTAATTCCATTTTTTCGCTGACATTGTCGCAAAATTTTCAAGTCACTGTCAACAATAGAAATAGTGACCGCATACTAAAAATGTCAAGGTAAATATATTGTCAAAAATGACAAACTTCACGATGCAATCATAAGATCGGAGGCAACACTAACAGTGTTGCCAGTTCCCGAAATGTAAATGACTACCCTCGTATAATAATTATGTACATTAGTAGTACTTTGGCAGTATTATTTCACACATTAACAAATAATGATTGACACAGGAATAGTTATTATCGCTAAGAGGACGTAATAGACTACATCATATTCCTACATAACAATGTAATCGTCGCATTTTGCGCGATGTTGGTGTGTTCATTCACGACGAACGTAACATTTCACGATTCTCAATAGTTATGGGTACATCAATGAAAGTTGAGAGCCGCCTTCATGTAAATGAACCAATTCGTAAATCTTATAACATAAATACCAACATAAATTTACTGAATTGACACGATTATACAGCTTGTACTTACAAAATAGTTCAAGTTAATGTAATAAATATAGTTGCTCTACACTGAATGTTACAATAATGGTAAAAAAATGTAAGAAAATAGAAAAATAATATATAAATATATAATATATAAATAAAAATTTATTTATATATTATACTATTATAATCGACACCGTTTATTAAAATTGTAGCGTGAAAGGGAAAAAGTAGAAGTATTTATCGTTTATAGTTATATTTTTCCGCATTTTTACTTCCTATCTCCTTCTTGATGGTTTCGATTCGTCCATCCTCATTAAATATCCTCACCGTTTCATTTGTTTTGGTTCAATAAACTCTATAGTCGATTGTATTATCAAGTCTTTTCAAATATCTTTGTTTCTCATTGTATTTCTTTTAGCGACACCTCGAACTCTTTTCATGTACTTTATCTCAACAGCTTGTATCATACTTTTATATCTTTCGTTCAATATCCATGATTCATAACCAACTATTAATAGTTATTCACTGCATAATATAGTTTCATTGTTTCTGTCTACTATTTTCTTTACTTCTATTTCTTAGGTACCTTTTTCCTGTAATATTAATGTCCATTTGTTATATGTTTGTGTCGCCAATCATTTTTTTAATTTAATTTATTTACATTAATTTAATTCAACTAAATACCAGCGGTCGATAACATAGCTTCCATATTGCTTACAACAATTGAAATATCATCTACATGTATACCTAAATAAATTTCATCAAGAAACATGGTGATGTCATTAATATGTAAGCTGAATAGAATTAATCCTAGAACAGATCCTTGTGGAACTCCATGTATAATATGTAACCACCTAGATTTTACTTCTGTCAAGTAACCATTTACACACACTTTATTCTATTTTGCAAGTATTATGGAAACCATAGTGCCCAATTTCCCTAGATTCTGTGTTAAAAAAACTTACCAAAAAGTAAGTTATAGAAAAGAAATCGCACGGGAATTATCCACTAATAATTCATAATAAAATTATTTTCCTAAATCTCTCTTATTTTTTTGTAACTACTTCATATTTGATTAAAAAGTCTTCCTGTCATTATATAATAAATATTCTAATGTTTTACAGATATTGTTTATATTTTCGAGCAAAGATAGAATTTAAAAGACAGATTTCTAACAGAATTAGATTGTATTTGTATTAAGGCTTTGTAGATGACTTTGAAGGAGTTTTCAAAAACTAGTTTCCATCAGGTTTTGAACTTTTGGAATAAGATTATTATATAAGAGGGAGACACTGCCGTACGTGATAAAAGTTTAAGATTAATAAATAAAGTTTTGACAATAATATACCTAGTCTTTATTGAAAACTTCTTCTAATAATACTATAATAGTGACCGCCATAAATAAATGAACGTTCAACCCAACTCAGTAAACATACGTATATTTTAATGAGATTTTCGAGAAATGTCTATTTTTCATACTAAAAATAATGAAAATTTAAAGGCGTAATCGCAATACTTTAATAATGCGTCGATTCACCTCTGTTTGTTACGTATTCAGCTACTCTTTTAGGTATACTTGATACTAGCAAATCAATGATAACCTGTGGTATGCTATCCCAAGCTTCTAAAGGCCCTTGTTGAAGAACATCCAATACTTGTTGGTGGTTTTAAATTATCGATTCTCTGTCCTGCCACACATGTTCTATTAATGACAAATCCGGCGAACGAGAAAGCGATAGGCGATCAACATTATCCAGAAATTTCATAATAACACTCGAAGTATACGGTCGCGCGGTCCTGCTAAAAAATTGAATTTACCAGTAGTTGAAAATATGTTATTAACACTGGTTCAAGACTATTTCGATGTAACGAATTGTATTTAATGTTTATTGAACTATTCTTAGAGGAGATATATTTCGCCAATACACCTTGAATAAGAGGAGTATGACGGTATACAGGAAATCGTAAGTTTCTTCTTTCTCTTCTGACCATTTTGCAACTATCATGACTCAACAAACAAAACCGACACTCGTCACTGAAGACAATTCGATTCCATTCCTCATTCCAATGCAACCTTTTTGTTGTTTTTGTAGAGTTAGAGGCAAATAAAGATATGGTCGGTAAGATCTAAATTTAAAAGACTGAATTTGAAATTTGTTGATTAATTAAAACCTCTCCATCTATTACCAATTTTCCTTATTGAAGAGAAATGCTCTCTGAGAACCACAAGTCGAACCGTAAACGTTGTTGTTCCACATAATTCTTTTCTCATCTTCGCCAACAGAGAGCATTTGTAGCAACACTACGTCCTAACATCACGAATGGATTATTCAACTTCTTGCAGGCTGATTATTCCGCCACAGTCAAACTCAGTTACTCAGTAAAGGCATTTTTTTCACTATACTAAGAAAAACAAAGTTATAAGCATACTTTAGAGTGACACTTGAACAAGTAATGTTAACAGAAAAATTAAAATCTACATTACCGGCCATAAGTGTTTGCCTACCTATAAAATAATAGAAGAACATGTGTAATAATGCAAAATTAAAATTTATCATTTAATTACACAAAATGTTGTCCAATAGTATTATTTCAAACTATTTAACAAATATTCTTATAGATTTAAATTTTTAATTCGTCGATGTAACCATATTTAGCTTTTATTACTGCCTCGGCATCCCCTCTAGTGATTTCGCCAGTTTCTGATTTTATTTTTAAACATGCATTCTGTGATAGGGTCAATAATGATTTTATGGACGTTGGAGCTGATTTTCACACTTGTCTATCTAGCTTATCCCATAACAGCTCTATGGGATTCAAGTCGAGGTTTTGAGGAGGCCATTTTATAATAACAATCATTCCATCCTGTTCTAATTACTTTAAACACCCTCGACACGATTTGGACATGTGTTTAGGATCGTTTCTTTGCTAGAAAACAAAGTTTTCTCCAATTAATCGTCTTCCAGAGGAAGCACCATTCTGTTCCGAAATTTCTCTATAACGTTATTTTTTTAAATTATTGTCTAGTCGTATTTTAATAAAATCGCCTACAGATGTTCCAGCAAAACAACACCAAACTAATACTGCTCTTCCTCCACGCTTGGTTGTGGATGCAATGCATGATTCGAGAGCTCGTTCTATCGCTGATCTTCAAGTAAACGTTGTGACTCCAGCTAGTATATTCCGATTAATGTTTGTGTCTGCTGCACACAAGAGTGTACGTTTTGGTTTTCAACGGTACAGATCGTGTGCGGAATTTGTTTCGTACGGGTATTTTACCGTAGTTTTCCAGATACGACATTATTTAATTATTTGTTGATGATGGCTTAGTTGTCGAAATACGTATACAAAATACGAAAATTAATATGGAAAGGATTATACAATATATCAACTTTCAGTGATTATGTTAATCAACCACAGGCTCCATCAATATTACTTTCGTCTCTGCTGCAATTTCTGATGGTTTTTCGTTTATTTATTCTACTTAACAAAACTATTGCTCTATCTTCTGCTGGTGCTATAATTTTCAGTTGGCCTAGTCGCCTTTTATTAAATAAACTCCCAGTTTCATCATATTTTTTAATATTATAGTCCAGAATTCTGTGATTTCAGTAATTCCGCGATTTGTCTTTTGTCAATATCATGATGAAACACTATAAGAGCACTGTTTGAACTTTTCTACACGGCATTATTCAATATATCGATTTTATTTTAACTCTTTCCACTTCGAATATTGAACAAAAACTAAAATTTTTATACAAACACTATACCTTTCGTTACTTGATTTATGACTTAATGTAATCGTCTTCAAAATTTCTAAGGAAAAGGTTTTTATTTAATAGCCTTACTTGGGTTTTAAATACCGAAGGATATGCATGTATTATGTTTATCTTCTAATTAAAATTTAATAACATATTGATTTTAGTTAGGCTAAAACATTGTTTATTTCAATAATATGAAAATACGCACGTAGGCAAACACCTATGGTAGTGTAGTTTGCTGTAATTTTCATCGTTTGTTAGTACGACAAAATACATTTTTTCTGAAAATTTTACTAATTTTTCTCATGTTTAAAGCTTAATAAAATTGTTGTCTACTAAAACAAATTAAAATTCTGGCGCAACTGATGGGTCACTCTGTACAATATTTAGTCTATTAAAACCAGTTACATAAATTCAAAAAGATCGTATAGCGTACGGTGCAACTACATTCAAATTAAGAGCCGAACCAATTTAATATTGTGTTATCCCGATCTCAATGTGTATCTAACTCAAAAATACAATGTTGCATCTCAATTAATACTTAAAATTAGTAACCGAACCAGATACGTTTCGATAAACTACAATTTATTGCATTCATTTAAATCGGTCTCGAATATATTTCATGTGCATGATACGTGTAATTTCAAACGCTATAAGTATTACATCGCCTCTGGGAATTAATATTATTTGGGCAGCGTTTATCGGTAACTTACTCTCCTGGACCGGCACTCACAATTTACCTGTTACGTCCGCGCTAGTACTATCTGATTACTAATAGGTGGTATTAGGAATGTCAAAACAAATAGGTAAGATGATATAAGATAGATTGTAAATAACACATACACAACACAGTTTCTCTTTCGGAACATTCCTCGACGTCTTTATGAATATTTAACAGGTATATAAATTTGTAAAAAAAAAACAATGTAGGTATGCAGGAAAATGTTTATAGTTAAATTTCTGAACGGTCGCATAATCATTCCGCAGTGATGAGAATGTCGGAATCGCTTCTGGCATTCTAGGTTTACTTTCTCTTTGACCGAGACACTGAATAGCATATATACGACTCTCTCATTTAACAATATGGGCTTGAACTTTAAAGTATTTTTGATTTATACCATCGTCGGCCCACGAAAGCGAGAATATTCGATTTGAAAATATTAATCTGAGAAACTAAATTTTAAATGAATATCTTGTGATTTATTTGGCTCAACTATATTATTCCACTTGATGCCTATTTCAGATATGTAATGAATTGCATGCACGAAAATGTAAAAAGAAAAGTAACTCAAGCATACAACTTCCGATGATAAGAATGTTTTTTGATGCGCCGAATCCGAATCTTCAATCTGTTTGTCAACGTGGGTTCTACTTTTCAAATTCTCGCATGTTGGTAGTATTACGCTGTTCTAAGGACTGTGAGATTACGGCGTCGCTAGAAAAATCATTTCGAAAGCGATTGGCAGTACGGTTCGAATACAATTGTATTCGAACCGTACTGCCAACCGCTTTATTTTTGTTTAAGGACGTGCGAAAATGTAGAGACAGCTTTGGAAAATCGATTCTAAATGTTTTTGTTACATTCGCGAATGTTATATACCCAGAAAAAAATGACAAAATACTACCCCAAAAAACGCGTATTTGCATTACTTTAGTTTCTCTGTAGCAAACACTTACAATTTCGGCCCTCAAGGCTTGGTGCCGAAATTGTTTTTACGAGCGCAGAACAAAACTGTACAAATGGTGACAAATGTGTACTTTTTATTTTCATTGCCAATGCTATGGAGAGAATCAAAAAATCATGTAGACGAAATGCAAAAAAAAACTGGCAAGGTATAAATATCATCAGTCAAGTCAGTTTCACACAAATAATGATCCATTGCCAGTTTGTCTAAGATAAGTGCAAATGTTCTGGAAACTTCGATTTTATCACCGCCAAGCAGACTTCGTTCTGAAAGAAAAGCATTTAATTTTGCAAAATGATCTCAGCGATTTGATTCGTAATTTGATCTTATCGAAATTGCATGTATCACGATTGCAAGAGTGAAAATATATTGACAAGCGAACACAAGTCATACATAAACAGAAGTCAGGCGTTTCCATTCTACCGTTCTTCACAAAAGAAGAGAACAGGTTATCTGCTCCTGGGTTTCTGGGCTGGAACCGCGTCACTTGTATATCTGCCGACGTTTCGTACCCAAGTAAGAAAAAAAGTAGTAAAAAAATATAATTATTGCGATTGATTAGAGAATATATCTTCATATTGATGATCAGCGAAACGGTATGTATTTATTTAGAAATTTAACTTTAAGTGATTTGCATCACACCATCTTAAGAGATTATTAATATTATATTGTGAGCTCTCACTATTGATAGTGCTATAAATGAGAGAAGATTTTCATATCATCAGCATAGACAGGAGCGTAACACGACAAGGATGTCAACGGATCATCGATAAAAATTATGGAGAGAGAAGGTCCAGAAGAGAAGCTCTATGAGGCACCCGATGCGTAAACGTACGCTTAGGATGAGAATCTACTATAGAAGACTTAATTCATTTTATTGGTCAGATATAATCCCATTAGATTTATAAGAGAAGGACTAAATTCAAACGAATTTCTTTTAGTTAAAAGAATATCATAACTGATAGTGTCAAATGTACTTGAAAAATAAATTACGTCGACCTGGGTATTATTATTAAGTACTGGCTAATAAATTGTGTCAGAACTGCAAGGTTTGTTACGGTGGAGTGATCAGGTAAAAATCCATACTGACGAGAAGACACAAGAGGTTTAATATGAGCCGAAACGTGATTGTAAAGTATTTGTTCAAACATTGTTGCAAGAATTGCAAGATTCGCAACAGCTACTCAGATATTACTCTTCTTAAAGGTAGCGGTAATTCTAGTCTGTTTCCATAAAGTGGGGAACGTAGTAGACTTTGTAGATAAATTGATAATGGTAGTTAATGGCTTAACCAAAACAAATCATGCATCACTAACCAAAAAACACAAGATCGGTGCCAACCGTTAATCTGTCACAATTTATTGTCGCGCATCTGTTGCTGCCACACACCGCCTCGAATATGGATTGACTGAATATATATATATATATTGGGTCTGGGAAAAAGTTCGTGGCGTTTTTTCAGTAAAATTCAACTGGTCCCCGCATGGCGCGTGGACGAATTCATTTAAACCGAATATGCTCCATTATTATCGACAATGTTTCGCCATTTTTTTGGTAGATCCATGATCCCATCGGTGAAAAACTTCTGTGGTTTCTGGTCGAAAAACTGAATCAAGTAGTTTTCACAGGCTTCTTTTGAAACCAACTTAATTCCATTGAGAGAGTTCTGCAGAGATCGAAACAGATGATAGTCAGAGGGTGCTATATCCGGACTGTAAGGTGGGTGCATCAAAACTTCCCAACCAAACTCTCTCAATTTTTGACGGGTCAGCAAAGAAGTGTGTGGTCGGGCGTTGTCATGATGGAAGACAACACCTTGCCTATTAATCAATTCGGGCCGTTTTCTTTCAATCGCCTGGCGTAATCTCTCTAGTTGTGCACAGTAGAGTTGAGAATCAATCGTCTGACCAGTTGGAAGTAGCTCGTAGTGGACGATTCCCCTCCAGTCCCACCATACACACAGCATCACTTTTTTTGGCGTCAATGTTGGCTTAGCGAACGCTTGTGACGGCTCACCATCCTTTATCCACGATCTTTTACGCTTCCGATTATCGTACGTAATCCATTTTTCATCTCCGGTTATTAAACGTTTCAGAAACGGCTCGATTTCATTCCGTTTCAGCAGCGCATCGCAGATGTTAATTCGGTCAATCATGTTTTTCACGCTCAACTCATGAGGAACCCATACGTCAAGCTTTTTTTTGTAACCAGCTTTGTGTAAATGGTTCAAAACAGTTTTGTGGTCAATGCCTAGCTCCATGCCAATATCGACACTGCTGATATGCTTATCTTGTTGGACTTTTTCAAGAATTTCATCAGATTTTTCAGTGATTGGACGACCGGAGCGTGACTCATCTTTCACATTGAAATTTCCAGAACGAAAGCGAGCGAACCATTTCCGCGCAACAGATTTCGATAAAGTACCTTCACCCTACACAGCACAAATTTTATCACAAGCCTGCGCAGCGTTCTTCCCCTTATCATAATAATATTGCAGAATATAGCGAAATTTCTCATTATTCTTCTCCATTTTCAAGTGCGAATAACTTTCCAACCACTGCACCGATTACAATGTTTCTACGCTCAAACTAACGTTCGGAAGGTCATCTAAAAAACGAGCCCTCGGTGGTGTCGCTGTGACTTGTTGTTCTTTAGTTATCGGCAACCAATGCCATCTATCGGGAAAAACGCCACGAACTTTTTCCCAGACCCAATATATATATATATATAGGCACCTATATATATATATATATATATATATATATTATGTCTCGCAAGGAGGTGCCTCAGTTGCTGGAGTACTATTGTCGTGCATGAGTATATATTTAATTAGTTTAAATATTACCTATTTGTGCGAGTTTAATGTGTGTATCACTTTATTGCATGTTCTTACTCGTATTAACATTAATGTTTACCACATTTTAAGTTATTACTATTGGGTAATAAGATGTATTAAATTAAATCTTTCCGAACAGACTTCATTGGAATTTAACATATTCAGAGCGTTTAAAATAACGTTAAAGCGAATAAAATTCAATATACTCGACCAGATAAATCTGTTTAGAAAATAGTGGAGCGAAAGTATAATTTCTTTTCCAAACAGGATTTAAAAGTCTAGGTTGAAAGGTGGCATACATTATTACACAAATAAAAGGCAACAACATATAAACGAATTATTTTTTAGGTGAGAGGGTTATGGTTAACAGTCTAATACAGATTATATTTTATAATGAAATAATATGAAATCAGTAAGTCACTAGTAAACAAAAATAATTTTACTTTCATTTGTTTCGTTCGAGTTCATGTTGACGTCGAACTGTGCTAGCTATTATTCTTCTTCCCATCCTTCTACAAACAATAGAATAATATTACATAACATGATGCGCTGAGATTATCCCATATACCGCCGTCACAAGGCATTTATAAGAAAATAAGCAAACTAGAAAGCAGTCTCAATCCATCATTTCTTTTCATTTAATTATTATTACTTTAAGCGTTCGATTGCGCGGTTAACTGCGATGTACATATGTATGCATGTAGGTCGAAGAAAGCGTAAACTTGATCCAGTGACTATTACTATACATGGCATTTTCGATTTCAATCAGTAGTGTAGCTAATAAGATATTCAAAAACGCTACCGTGAAACACTAAATTACGAGAAACATTCTTTTTTTTTACAAATTGAGTTAAAACTATCTAGAATAATTAAACTATATTGAAAAGTCATTATATTAATACAGATTTTGGCACTTTAAAAGTTAAGTTTTTATCGTGTTACGGGAGATGATTTTGAATTTACCACATCTAGATATCTATATACAATGAGGAGCAAAGCTACTAGCCTAGAGACAAACGAAAAATCTGTTTCCTATATGCCAAGTCCACGTTATTAACCATCGTAAGTTGATAGTAAAATTTATGGTTCCTTTAACCTTGGTAACAACTATAGAATAATTATACCAGGGAGAAATGGAAAAGAAGTTTACCTATATAAGTAGAACTTATACAAATATATACAGGTAGCTCTAAGGCAGAATAATTAGTTAGAATTTTCGAAGGATGATCCAAATGAGCCTAATAAAATTACTACAGTATTTAAAGCGCAAATAACTGCATTATTTCAGTGCGTGGAAGAGGATGAGAAAAATCGTACGATGGACTTTTTCTCCGATAAACAATAATAAAGCCACAAGATTTGATGCAAGAAAATTCTACGCCGATATGGGATTGTACACGCACTCTGAATAAGATCAATAATCAATAATAATAATTTACTGAATAGGGACAAAAAGTCTCTCAGTATGACAGTAACTCTACTAACAAAACATTGTAAGCTCTAAAAATATATGAACTTTGTGGAAGACACATCACGCAGATTCTTCCAAGTGCTAGAGCAAACATCGATACACGTAATATGCCAATATCATTAAGCATTACTCTATATATAATAACCACTCTCGAAACTGGTAGACCTAATTAAAAGAACGAACTTAGAGAATGCCCTTTACCATTATATCTTGTTAGAGGGCGTTCTCAAAGATAATGTCTGCTCAATGTCCTTATAATACATTAGTCCGGGTGATCTATATATTTTCGTCGTCTAAATTCGTTATATTTTTAAATAGATAAATATGATTTCATAAGTATCGAATTCTTTGATTTCTTAAATTTTAAATTAGCTGCAAATAATGTTATGTTATGTTATGTTTCTCAAATATAATGTATATATATATTTGATCGTTTTCGATTAATTATATCATTTAATGTTACATGTTCACTTGACTAGCATTTCAATATTTGACTGCAATTTTTGTAATTACTTCGCAAATGAAAATTTTCCAAATAAATTTAAGAAATTAAAATTAAATTTCAAAATCCATGACGACCTAATGGTCTTATGTCTTTTTAATTTAATTCAACTTTTTTTCAACGAGCAAATATTCCTTTAAAATTGAAATTAATTGTCGAAAATTTTGAATTTAACATTTAAAACGTATTGTTTCAATTTGTTTCTATCATAATTTTGACAATTTATTGCTAAATTTCTGTGTATGCATTCCTAAGTCGAAGTACATTTAATAGTATTTATTGGAATTATATTTTACTACGAAAATTTGTTCAAGATTGATTTATAGATACCACAGCGTCTTTCATAATTCAGTTTCGATTTTAGAACTAGAACACTGTTTTTGATGTATGCGGAACAGCTTCAGGGCTGCTACTACTGTTGATGTTGCGGTACTGTCTTGACGTAATCTACATATGGCTTCTTTTGTCAAATTCATATTATTCATTTACTTGTTGCGCTACAATGCCCTGTTAGTATACTCTTTACCATCCTAATAAACTTTTTGCCTTCACTCAGTAGGTATGTTTGATGCCTTTTAAGTTTTGCATAATGGGACATAGAGAGCGCCAGTAATCAAATGTCAGTACTAAAAACCTCTATCTTTAGCTAACCTAAATATAATGTTTTAGTGCGAGACGTTTAGTGTTGAGCCTACAACAAAGTGCCAAAGTTGGCAAGTTAGTTGAAAAATGGAATTAAACCGAGAACATTTTCGCGGAATAATTTTTTTATAATTTTCGAAGACAATTATCTCAACAATAATACCTCTCCGAGTTGGTTTCTGTTTTCGGCAATGAAGAATCGCATCAGTCAATAATTTCTCGTTTGTATGGAGAATTCAAACGTAGACGGATTAGTCTTAATGACGATCCAATGGCAAGTTCACCAAAAAAGGCAGTTAATCAGGAAAACGTTGATGTTGTGTACAAGACCGTCAACGAAGATCGACATGTGACATATCGCCAGATTAAAGCTTTATTGGAAATTTCAATGACCTCAATTCAAAAAATTTTGCATAAAGAATTATGTGTAAAAAAAATTAGTTTCCCGTTGATACCACTTCTGTTGACCGAAGAACAGAAAGAACAATGAATTGGTGTCAAAAAACTCTAGAATGCTTCAACGCCGGAAACTCTAAAAACATATACGACAGCGTCGATTATGGTGAATCTTGGATTTACTCATAGGAGCTAGGCTAGAAAATAAACGCCAGTCGTCTATTTGGGTATTCCAAGGTGAAGAAAAACTAACAAAAGTGATTCGTTCTCGAATTATCTCCAGAAAGATGGTCGCGACATTTGTCTCGAATGCAGGTCATGTAACAACAATTCCTCTACAGGATCAAAGAACTGTTACTATCGATTGGTATACAACCATTTGTTAACCGCAAGTCGTCGTCGAGCTTCAAAAAACCAACCTCGAACGATGAATCATCCTCCACCAAGACAATGCGAGTTCGCACGCAGCACGCAAGACAATTGATTTTTAACGCAACAAAACGTCGAATTGTGGCACCATCCTCCGTAAAGTCCAGACGTAAGTCCCAGCGGCTCCTTTCCGAAAGTCGAGAACGGACTGCGTGGTCAAAGGTTCCAATCGTCAGAAGGAGCAGTCGATGCCTTAAAAAACACAATTTTGACTGTACTAACAAACGAGTGGAACAACTGCTTCCAGAGTTAGTTCGAACGTATGAAAAAGTGCAATCTCGTGGAGAATACTTCGAAAAATAATCAAGTCTGTAAATGCTATCTATTGTATTATTCCCCTTTTATATGCGAACCTTAAAGACAACCCACGTATATTGTACATTGGTCGACTGTTTTCTATAGAATTACTTTGCCTATCCACTTGGGGAGTGCTTCAACTTTTCTAGATTTCTGTCTAATAATAAAAAGAAAAAGATTTTTTTCATAATTTTATTTTTCAACGTAATACCTTTTTTGCGCCATCTATCCTGCAACGACATTATTCCGTTTAATATTGCTTTTTCGAATTCCTAAATAAAAAGATATCGAATAAAACCAAATTTGGATAATATGAGTAGCCCAGTTTAAAGGAAATTACACGTGCGGATGTTGGCTGCCTTGAGAACTCGCCTATTGTTATATCGTAACATACTACCATCAGTAACTGTTATTATTCCCTTTGCCATGTTTTCAACAACAATGATAGAAATTGCCTACATTCTATATATGTATGTATGTCCCGCTATGATATCAACTTTCCTCCTCTTGAGAGAGTACTTACGGTTATTATTAATCTAGTAGTGTGTTAAATATATCCCGTTTGATATTTTTAAAGTTGATTTCGTTTACTTTTTTTAATTCGTAAATTAATTTGGATAAATTTAAGTAGACTTGACAGTATTGTGTCTATTTATGTATAATGTTTGATAGTGTCTAGATACCTCAAATAATGTTCAAAAATATAACAATTACATAGTCTCCAAAATCGAAAACAAAGAACAATTTAGTTTAAATTTCAGAAAAAGCCAGACTAATTAAAAAAAAGGTAAAAATGAATTATGAATAATTGCTGTCACTTTCTCGCAATAGCAATTTATTCTTAATCTTTTATTTCGTCTTAGATGTTCAAACTACAACCGAACTGTAAAAATGTATGTCAAGACGTCATTGAACTTGAGAGGTTTAAAAGTGAAAGCGTCCGTGTAGTGGATGGTATGGAGTCCTACTTTGAACTAATAGCATAAAAAGCCCAATTTCTTTAATGATGTAGGACTGTTACCATAAATATGTGTTGATATTTTAATAGTTTTTTTTTAACTTATTTAGTTTTTCGTAAGATTTTTCGCATATTTATCTTATGTAATTTAGGCGGAATTATGTAATTTTATGTATGTATGTTTATGTTACTTTTTTATTGCATTTTAACGAATAATGTTCTCTAAAAATGTTGCAGTTGTTTTATCTAATATAAACTCAAAAGTAGAAGAAATAATGGAAATAATGGAAGCGCATGTATTTACATCAAAATTAAAATGAGAACGTCTCGAACCAAAAGAATTCAGCTGAACTTGACTATTGGAATTAAATAGAAAACAAATTAATAGATGAAAATAGTTAATAACACTCGCGTCTTGCTTATATTAGCTATTAGTCTTCTAATGTCTAGACTTCTGACTTAAATTATTATTACGTGATTTTTTCCCATTTCTTTACTCTATATATATAAACTTGTTTTATGACTATCACAAAGCAGACGTACATAGAATATGTACGTACGTATCAGGTGTACCGGAAAGTCATTACCGGTTTTTCTAACACAAATGTCACTAGGCTTAAGTATGCAGTGTTATGATTTGACACATATGACATTTTATTCTACTGACATCAAGCTTCAAAGTCATGCATGATATATTTTGAAAATGTCGAGCTTCGTACCTGAAAAAGTGCATTTGTGGCACGCAATACTTTTCTTATTTAATTAAAAGTAGAAGCCGTTAAAAGTCATCGTTTGCTTCAACTATAAAAACATGTGAGGCGTGCTTTCGACAATTTAAAAGTGGTAATTTCGATATGCAAGACAAAGAACGTTCTGGTAGACCGAAAAAGTTTGAAGATGCGAAACTGCGGGAGTTATTGGATGAAGATCCAAACCAAACTGATAAATAATCGGCAGAAGCGTAAAATATGGCGCAAAAAACGATTAACGCCCGATTACGAGCAATGGGAAAAATCCGAAAGATGGGAAAATGTATGCCACATCAATTCAATGACAGGCAAATAAAAAATCCAAAAATCGCCTGCAAAATGCTGCTTCAAAGGAATGATCGGAAATAATTTCTGCATCGAATAGTGACGGGTAATGAAAAATGGATTTATTTCGGGAACCCTAAGCGCAAAAAATCATGGTTATCACCTGGCGAGGCCGGCCCATCGACTCCAAAACCAAAGTATTTTTATCGCAAGACAATGCTCTGTGTTTGGTAGAACCAGAGTAGCGTGGTATATTGCGAATTGTTGAAACCTAGTGAAACAGTTAATATTGATCATTGCCGATAACAAATTATCAATTTGAACCATGAATTGATAGAAAAACATCCAGAATGCGCCCGAAGACACGGTAAAGTTATTTTGCAGCACGATATCGCGGGACATAATATTGCACCCGCCGTAAAGTGATAGTCGGACATTGCCTCGTTCGACAATCACCCGACAATGAGACACGCGCTTGCAGAGCAGCACTTCGCCAATTTCGAAGAAGTTAGAAAATGGCTCGATGAATGGTATTGCTCAAAGTCCAAACAGTTTTTTTTTGGGATGGCATCCATGAGTTTCCTGAAAGATGGGCAAGATGATCAAATGGCCAATACTTTGAATAAATAAATTTTTTCATTTTCTTGAAAATTATGTTGTTTTTTTTTATGAAGAACCGGTAATGACTTCTCTGGATATGAAATTGCATGTACACGTGTATATACACAATTACGTGCATTTCATGATGTAAATTAATGAAAACAGGTAATTTTCTGCCTATTACATCGTTACAATTAAAGCAGAAATTAATGAAAAATAATGCCCTGTCGGTGAGGAATCGAACCCCAGTCTTCTATTTACAAGACAGGTGTTTTACCATTAAGCTACCAAGGACAATTAAATTCGTCTCCTTAGTAACACCATAAATTTCATTACGGAAACAGATCTTAGCTGAAAACATGAGTAGGTCTTATTAATTATGATACCATTTTAAGCACTTGACAATGAAACGTAGTGAAGAAACAGTGTTTTTTAATTTACTTAATAATGAAAAAAAAATCTAGATGTGTAAGATCTTTTCTAGGTTAGAGGGGTGAAATTAATAAAATAATAATATTAAATTAATAATAATTAATAATAATTAAATAATAATATTAAACAATTTTTAAGTCTGTATTACGATAATTTATGAAAACATTCCAGAACAAAATTAACGATTCACATCAAATCAGACATTTTCGCGAATAACTCTTTTTAATTATTATTCTGAATTGTGATATCGAAAGATATAGTACATACAATAATTTAAAGTTACCATGTCAAGTCTTGTCTAACAGTTCAAGTTTGAAAGAGCTTGTATTCTAAACAAAATCTCCAATCACTTATGCACTAAATACAAGAATCTATAACCAGTGTATTAGCAAGATTTATATTAACTACAGTTTTCTCTCACAAATTGCTATTATGGAAATTATTTATCCATACCAGAACGAATTTCTGTTCTATTGTAAATTTAAATGTGAATAATTAAACAAGTAAGAATAATCCGCTAAATAAAACACATCCCAATACCTTGGTTTCGAGGTAATACCTCTTGACAGTTCTGACAATTACTGCAAACAGTCGTCATTATAAACACATATAAATTGTCGACCTTGTCAATAAAAATGCAAAATCGACAACTTTAAACATTTTCCCCATCATACTTACATGGACAGCAATGAATCCATTTTCTTTTCCATAATGACAATTTCATCTTCATTTTGTCGAAGCATTACTTCGCAGAATAACTTTTTCGAGCAAGGCGTGTCTGTCCAAAGATGGGGTGCAGTCAAATCTCTTATTTTGTTTTCCTTCTCCGCACTCAACGCCAACTGTTGCATATAGTAATCATCTTCGTCGGAAAGGCTTCTTGCAAATCTCCGATGCCTATCTTGATCATTAGCAGTTTGTTCTTCCATTATAAGAAAAATATCGTTTGGATAGCCGTTGAACTGTCTCATCTCCGCTGGTTGTAAAAATCTTCCCACAGCCGCTGCTCCCAATCCTAAAGCAGCACCGCCAGCCACCAACCCTAAAGCTGGTAAAATCACGGAACCACTCATAGGTGCTATAAATCCAACTTTATCTTGTGCCACGCCAGGTGTGGATTTACTAAGACCCAAGTTATGTGATATTTTATGTGTTGCTTCTACCAGAGGCTCAAAAACTGGCCTAGTTAATTGTTGCATCCTTTCAAAGCCACTTTGCACGTTATCCTTAATAGTCTCTGTGATTTTCATCCAAAACGGTTGCTCGCGTTTCGTCTTTACGTAGTAAGCATTGTACGGATATTGCATGAGGTCCTTCTTATAATAATTAACATTATTATAATATTGATTGTCCAAGTCCAAATTATCTTCTGGTTTTACGTCGTAAGATGGATAATCCGCGCGATTTCCTTTTTCATAAACGTTTTTCTTGTAACCAAAATTATCGTCTTCATTACTTGCTTTGGCTGGTTGAACACCTAGTTCGGGATGAGCGTACTGAAGTACTGGCGCTCTAACACCTTCGTTAAAATTAACAGGACTCAATTTGGTACTGGGACTATACAGAAGGGAATTAGGATAGCTGGGACTTCCAGTATATTGAAGCATTCTTCTTTGCATTTGAGGTACTTCATACGACCTGTACCTCCTTCCAGAAAAATAGTCTCGTTTGGATTCTTTTTCGTTTACTTGCTTGATGTAATCGAGAAGTTTCGCATTTGATATTCTGTTATTATCTTCTTTAGTAAAGGGTCCAAAGCCAGAGTTACTATCGAAACGGACGTAATTTCTTTCGTTTCTCTCATCATTCGCTTCCGTTGTTTCTACCACTTTGTTATCTCGAACTGTAAAAGGTCCTATAGAACTTGTTTGGTGTTCTTTTCGAGTTCTATAATTGTCCTCTTTACTGAAAGGGCCGATGCCTTCTTCCGAATTTTGATTCGCTTGATTTGCGTAAACTAAGTCACCTATTGGTACAGCTGCTGGTGGTTTATAACCTACTTCGTAAGGTACCAGCTCACCATTTATGACTCGAGCATTCCTCCACGTTTGTTTATCGTTTTCGTCATCTGGTACTCTTATTCCATGAATGACTGGAATGCCATCGGCGTCAATACTAACCAGAGAACGTCCGCGTTTCCTATCTACCGATGGTTTGACAAAAATATCTTCGGAACGAATCGTAATTGGATTTGGCACATGTGGTATTCTGAAAAAGATAAATGAAGCTTATTTTATAATGGAACTTTCGATTTATTTAGTTTTATGCAATGATTAAGTATTTTAAATAAACAACAATTGTTTTATATAATATACAGTGTGATTATTAAAATGAAAAAACACATTTTTTTACGATTGGATAACTATTGTTGTTCTTAGCAAAGTTATACAACATACTCTATTGTATGCAAATATACATACACAACACCGAATGGTAATTTCATTTATGCTTCCGCATATTATTCTTCTGTAACTTCCGTTTCGTGTTACATAAACGGACAAATGAACTGTATCTATGTTATACATATATGTTTAAATAATATTTTCAAATATGTAAGATAAATAATAATACCAACATTTCTATTCGTTTCTTAAATATTTAAACAAATTGCTTTAAGCAGATCATTTAAAGCAAAGAAGACAACAGGGAAACGTAACATATCTAGGAGTAGAATTTGATGGAGCCTGTGGTTGATTAACTTGATCACTAAGGTTGATATATAACCCCTTTCCACATTAACTTTTGTAAATTCTGTATACGCATTTCGACAACCAAGTTGTCATCATCAGCAGATAATTTCAAAGTGTCGCACCTGGTAAAACACGGCGAAAAACAACTGTACGAAAATCACTCCGTACGCGATCCACACCGCTCAAAACCAAGATGTACACTGTACATCTAGATCAAATATCTAGGAGGTTTCTAATAGAAGAAAAGTTACAGTAATGTCTTTAATATGCCTTATTATTATTTTTATAAGACCAGTCATCTAATGAACATTGTGGAACTAACTAAAAAAAATTCATAAGTTACTATTTAGCCAACAAATGACGAATGTATAGGGCTAATGAACTATTGACGGAAGCACTTTGTACAACAAATTAGTAGTTTATTCAACGTATGGCTTATATACAAAAAACAATACACTTCAAATGTAGACATTCCTGTATGCTTTCCAATTGGTGAATCAAGAAGTCATATTCATTGGTACTAATAACATGTACCGAACAGGATCTGACTCTGAAATGAATAACGAAAAATATTTGTTTGCGTAACAAGTGTGAAAAACGATACTTTTCCTATAAGTGCAGAAATTTGTGGCACTTACCACAGAGCTCGTGCCGCAAATCAAACGAATAGGGAAAGTGCTTTGCGCACATGTTGTCCATTATATTTTTCTCTATAAACACACTGTTTAATCATAAAATATAAATATGTATATTTCATTTATTTAAACAATGTAACACATTCGACAAATACTATCAATCCGTAAAATGAAAAACATCAGAGCACTTAGTAAAGTGACAACTGTGTTCAAAGTATCAGGTTGATACATAAGTTCGTAGCGTTTTTCTCGAAGTCATTATTTATTATTTCTTTTATTACGGTCGATTAGTTATAATCTATTATTCAGACGATTTTTATCAAAATCTGATGATCTTCCTGAAAGTTGAGAATCGTTTATGTCAAAATGACCCAGTTACGTTTCTCCATAAATGGCACAAATGGTTCCAGCTGATATTAAAATTGAACCCGAACAAAAAATGTCGGATTTTCTCCCTTTTTCTATTTTACATTTTTTTTCAAGGCTTTCTCATCTTTAAAACCGAAAATGCTACGAACTCGACCTGATTCTTTAAGAGCGCTTTTATGGTTACATTCACAGATATTTTTGCGCAAAGTAAATACGTATGATTACGAATGTCACTTTTGGTTGTGATTAAAGAATTATCTCGTTGCAAACGGTAATTGATGGGAATGAATAGTTCGTAGAAAAGATTAGTTAATGAATTAATATGTAATATTATATTTTCAGTAGCTGTCGTATTCTTGGCAAATTAATGTATGCTTTCACATATAACTAGAAATTTTTAGTTATTTTGCTAGGATCTCCTATGTTCCTTAAGCATAACGCATTTTTATAACTTTATACCCGAAAATTTCTATCAAGTTTTAAGCACAGAAAGTGCATATTGATAAATCGCTACGCAAATAATTACTGTTCCAATATTGGTACCTCAATTAGCGCACTAACTGAAGCATGCGATCAGTTTTGCAATTTGTAACGTCTCCGACTACACTAAAACTCATTCTTCTATCAAAACTAAGTAGGCTTTCGCATAGACAATTTTCCAAAAACCCGTATCAAACATGGAAAAAGTTTGCATTTTACATTTACCTACACAAAATTTTATCGCATATCTTTGCGACTAATCATGATAATTACTTTGCAAAATGAAAGAAGTGTAATATGTCATGCTTTTTAGCATTTTATTTTTTTTCCTTAGCATCGAACATACCCATAATAAACGCAGTCCCAGTATTTGCTGAATGATATTCTTAAATATAGAATTATATATCTCGAAAAATAATTAGTGTAAGGAGCGGACGCCTATTGTCGAACCTAGGTAATAGATGATGATTTATTGATAGAAATGTTATTGTCACATTTTAATTTCATGAACTCTTCAATTGTGATGGATGGAAAAATATTGTAGCGTTTTAAAGTTAGTCATTTGAATATCTCTACGAAAAAAGTAATGAAATTTTATAATAAATATCCATAATTTTCCTGAGAAGAGTATTTCCTTGAAATGCAGTTATTTAATAGTGAATTATCTTCATTAGATATAGTAAAACGCTGATTTAATAACTTTTGCCTTGACGACGAGAGCGTTTTAGTTCAGTGAATCATTTGGCTTAGACTGTCTTGTGTACCAATAAAAATAACAAAAGGCAGACAATAAAATTTATTTTTCAATATAATGTATGTACCTTATGTTAAACAAACAATATGTGAATAGATATTTGGTGGAAAAATGATGCCTTTAACTTAATAGTTCACGTTGTTTTGTTCTTACAGAGCTCTTGACTTGAACTACCAGGATTGAGCGTTGGATATCTCAAAATACTTTAACCAACACGTCGTGTGTTACTGAAGTGATTTTAGATATTGTTGGCGAGTCAGAATTGTGTACTACCGTCCCATACAGGCCTATTAGCCAAAATTATTGTCTTCATTTTAAAAAGGTAAAAATTCTTGCGACGTTTAAACTCATTTCCACCTTATAATATAATAACCTGAACACTATAAACACCTATTTTTAACTGACTAGGCAATTCGCAAATAAGCTTATAACCTCATTGACTGCAGTACCAAATCTTGTAGCATGAGGCAAATTTGACACACGTACGCGACTCCCAATAAACAAGTTTCAGCAATCAAATACTTGTCCATCAAATATGTTAACAACTGACCATAAATATTAGCAGCTTTCTCACATTCTGGACATACACCGCAGTAGTTGTTCATCGCTCGATGACATATTCAATACAAAGGTCATTGTTTTTATGAACAGAACACAATTTTTCTTATACATAGAACACATGAGCGTCTTGATTATCTTGAAGTAAATTTAGATATAACTAATACGTGAGAGCCAAAAACTGCAAAAGTGTATTGGTTATAATTGTGAATTTTAAAAAAATATGATAGAATTTTTAGAATAAAATATCGTGTTAATGTCACACATATCATATAAACAAAGATCTTTAGAAATTTCCGTTATAATCTTTTTTTGATAATACAAAATGTAATTAATGTGATACTTGCTTATTTCTTCCGAATTAATAATACAAGAGGCATTCGGTATTAAAGGTAGAGGTGTCATGTACATGACTGGACATATGCATGTGAATAGTAGTGTATAGCCTGAAGCGTTGTGTTGAGTTGTGTATAATTAACTCCCGGGAAACAAACGAACATGGAGTCTAGAATCGCAGAATATTACAAGTATGAGGTGCATGGAGTTATCAGACTTTTGCAAGTCGTAGAAGTAAATCAGAGCAAAATTCATCGCAACTTATGGTATAAGGGTGTTGAACACTATAAAAGTCAACGGCTTGTATAAAAATTTAAGGATGCACGAATGGAGCTGAATGCGAATAAAAAACAGACAAGGACCTCGCACACAATTGTCGAAGATTTGATTAGAGAAGTTCGTCACAATTAAGTTCGAAAAGTTTCTGAGATCACTAACATTTTTAAAGTTTATGTTCCTGAAATTACTCGCGACATAAACTTTCGCAAAGTTTCAGTTCGCTGTGTGTCGAAAATGTTTTTCGATGAAACAAAAACCAATCGAATAAGTGCTTCTCTTCAACATCTTGCCCAATACCACCAAGAACAGAATTCTTTCACTAAAAGCATCGTTATCAGAAATGAAACTTGAATCAATGAGTTCATTTCAGAGGCAAAACAACAGTCCATGATATAGGGACGTCCAGCTTTCCCACTTACGAATAAACTCAAAATTCAGCTATCTGACCGCAAAACTATGGCCAACGTATTCTGGGATAGTGAAAGCCTACTGCGGTGTGAATTTCTCGAACTGCACACAACCATTAACTATGATAGATACTGTGAAACTCTCCAGAAATTGCGCATAGTCATTAGAAGGGAAAGGTCTTCACGATTACGCGAAAGAGTTTAACTTTTGCACGATGGTGCCAGAACCCACATGTCAAATTGAACCAAATTGTGGTTGACGCAGCGGAATGGAAGGTCTTGCAACATCCTCTGTGTAGTCCGGATTTAGCACCATGGAATTTTTATTTATTTGGATTTTTAAAGACAAGGGAAACGTTTTGTAGATGAGAAGGAATTGCGAAACACCATTGTGGACAACTTGGAGAAACTTGACAAGCAACAGTACTATGCAAAAATGTTCAAGCTAGTGTCACCTGGGATAAATATCTCGGTGTTTCCGAAGATTATGTCAAGAAATAAACAAGAAAATGTATTATAGTTTTCTGGACCGTATTAAATATTTTCTTTAGTTACAAATGTTAGTGTAATTTTGACTTGTAATTTTAATTTCGGATACCTCTAGTGTAATAATTACAAATTATAATGGTTAACTGTTAACAGATATAAATGCTGAAATTTCATTACTAGCATAAAATGCAAAACTGAGTTTGAAATTTTGTCGTAATCCACAACAATTGTTTCGCATACAATGGTTTCAATAAAACTGTTTTCATCCACCTGATGGCGTAAACATGGATTGTATGGCAAAGCAATTGGTGTGGCTTACGATAAAAATTTTGAAAATTAGTATTGTACTTATTTACTATGTTACAATTTATAATTTCGAAATTTGTCTCTACTTGACAGTGTCTTTTGACTAAGCATCACAGTGCAACAATTATCAGTAGCATCATCACTAATAATATTACAATGCATTATCATTTAACTCGTTTATAACCCACCTATCACTATCAATGACATTTCCCAGATTGTTATGTATCCATACAGGATGTTGTTCACTAGCGTTCCTTACTACTGCGATCTTGTCGAGACGGATTAAATTCGGTTTGATGTAAACTGAAGACACCGGTATCCAGTTTGCGTATATCGACTTCGTATAATGACCGCCACCACCGTTTCCAAAATCCGAATCGCGCTTGACGTTCAATGATGTCGCCGAGATGCCTTGGTTCTGTTTCGCCTTCGAGTCCCGCCTCTTCACGATTAATTGGGCCACACTTCCGTCTCTAGTCATGACGTTCAGCGTTTGCGTTTCTTCCGGATTCAAGCTTCTGGATACTTTTAATTCCGTCCTGGTTACGGCGACCGGAGGTTTCTCGCTCTCCGAAGCGGCTATTGTTAGCAAGCACAATAGAAGGAGCGTCTGAAAAAATGTAAAATTCATTAAAGTTAGTTCAACAACACACCTCGAAAAAGATATTTAAAAAATTCCCGCCTTAACGAGCGAGATTCTCAACATAGATAAGCAGATTTATATTGTAATTACATCTTAGAAAAGTATAGATAAGTATATTAAAACCTATATAATAATTAAAATGAAAATGTATTAGTATACTAAATGAAGTTAGTTAGAATTATTAGATTTATATCTTGGCTAATTTAAAAAGTGATCGTTCTTTCTAGAAAATCATTTTGCTAATAATAAAATAGCTCAATGCGTATGTAAGTGTTCCAATTCGGTAAAAATTTAAAATTACAGAGATACTAGTACGAGTAAGTAGAAAGACTTTAACTTTAACTAATTGTGGAATTGCCTTGTAAAAGCTCAAAGAAACAATTTTCTTGACATCTCACCAAACAATATTATTACAAATAATCTATTGCTCATCGCCAGTTATTGTTCGCTTCAGAAATACTTACATCATTTTTTTCACGTTTCAGTATCAAATCACAGACGTCAATGCAACGGAGTAAATCTCGTTCTTTGAAAACATGCATACCACAAATATCCAGTTTTGATGTGACATCAAGTCTTCTTACGTGAACATGAATAGTCGTTATCGACAAATTTATTCTCATAGCAATCTATTGTATTGTCATTCGGCGGTTTGATTCAATCAGTATCTTTATTTTGTGCTCATCACCTTCAACTAGCCTCCCAGAACGGGATGCATTCTTGGCATGAGAATTATCGAAACGACATTTTGAAACCAACTTTTACTAAGTTGTGGTAACAGGAATATTAAAGAAAATAATAAAACGGAATTTCACAAATTTTCTTTTTTTTCTTAAGGACATGGTACTTAAATTTCTGATAAAAAGTCATAATAAGATATTAGAAGTCAGAATGGATCAGTAATTAGTGGCTCCCCAAAAGAAAGTTGTATTAATAAACAATTTTAGTTATTTTTCAACTAACAATCCCTCATAGCATAATTGTCAAAATTTGCGTTCATTTCGATCATAAGAACGCTTGTTATTTAAATAGAAAGTGAACTGTTTTTATCTTGTTTTGAAACACAGAAAAAGTAGAGTACCGGTCAGTAATTAAGCTCTTATTTTTAAATAAGAAAACAAGCGATGAAATTAAACTAAGATGGAGTTTATTTACGGAATCAATCTCCATCAGTTGCAACAACAAATGATGAACGTCTGGGTTTAAAACGTAGCTGAACCAGTATACTTTATAAACAATGCAACTGACGCCTATAAGACATGCGTACTCCAGAAGTTATTAAAAAAGTATGTATATGATATGATGATAAAATTACGCGCGCGTTGCGAAATAACAAAGAAATTCCAGTATTAAATGGATGGTCCTTTTAATGAATACGCTACATATTTTATATGGATCGTTTCAATTTTGTATAATGAACTGGAAATGAAATATATACAAATAAATACACTACCAGAATGATTATGTCTATAGTCTCTTAAGACTGCAGTAAGAAAGATAAAACGATAACAGCCATACTTTAGACTAATTGCAATTTGCAATATGCTGCAAAATGTCCTTCTTGCGAAAGAAGCAAGTCCTTTTTCGTCAGGATATCGCACGTATTCACACTACGATTGTTTCAACAACAAATACTTAAACTACGTTTCGAACTGCTTCAGCATTCAGCTTATTCGCTAGATTTGGTTTTCTGAGACTTCTTCCTTTTGATCAGTCTGAAAACATGACTTATCGCAAGAGATTTCTGAAAGAATGAAAAAACTTGAATATTGGTGAACTAAATGTAACGAATTACACAGACAATACGTTGAAAAATAAAATAATTTTTTACGAAAAACTTCGTCTTTTCTTGTCTAAAACTTTATTAATTACTGATCCTTTCTCGTAAAATTTTATATAGCACGAAGAATATAAAATTTAATCTCCTTAATATTATCTAATTATTAGATATAACAGTAACATAGAAAAATGCTTGTACCATTCCCTCTCCCTCTTTAAATCAATTTTTATTAATACGAGTTTGATCTTATATTACTTTGTAAATACGAATTGATTTGGTTTTTAATCACGATTTTCTGGCATCAAAAGAAAAATATTCAAGAGAGGATACGCATTTATTCATAAGGAAAAGTAACTATCACATAGCAAATCGCGAAGCTTCGCAAACACTTTCACATTTATTATTATCCGATTATCAATTACTTATTTACTGCGCGGCCTTCTTGAAGAAGCAATATTTAGTGAAAAACATAAAACAAATATGTCCATAAAAGTACACGTTTTCTAAATTATTATGAATACACGGAAATCAGACTATTATATACATACGTACATGTTTACAAATGAAAAGTTAATATATATGTGGGGCTTTTTAAAAATATATTTACACTACTAATTTAAGCTTGTGAGAATACAAAGCATCTAAACTTTCTTCTCCTCGTATATTATACTAGAATAGACAACAATCGTTGTATTCATATTCATTCAAATGTCCACCCATTCAATACTGGAATTCCATCGACGACTAAAGTTACGTAATTTTTAATTTGTTAACGGAGATTTTGTTGTCACTAATACGATAATCGTAAATATCTACTTTAAATGAATATCACCTTCTATTTAAAAGGAAATATATTCGATTACGTATTTTTCTTGAATGACATAGTTGCTAGGTCTAACGGAATGTACTCTATTGTTCAGGATCTTTTGAACATCAATTAGTAGTTTTACAGAACTAATAATAAACTATGTAAACACGTATCTATGTTAATCAAAAAAATGCGAAAAGAACTATTTCAACAATGTTTGTACTCGGTATACGTATTTTAACAACCAAGCTGTCGCTTCATAAGCAGACATTCATCACAGTGTCGCAATTAGATTTACGGTAATGCTCATACAGAAAATTTCGCACATTCATCCCGTCAAAACCAAAACACGCAATGCAGTTTACAAGACATGTTTAAGTCAATATTTTTTAATTTTGAAAACTAATATTTGTACTAATGTACGCCCCCGCAATCACTTACAGACCTTTTTTAAAGGTCGTATTTTCCAGCAACTCATACAGACCAGAATATTATATCACCTTGGTCCGCACTGAGCACATAGTTTTCATTGTTCACAATGAAAATGCTCTCGTAACTGTCTAATTTAGGGTAATCATTTAGATTTTTAATTAACTGTAGATAATCCGCGGTTACACTATGATTATTTCCTAACACATGTTTCATTGAGCTGGATTTCTCACGCTGATTAAATTTAATGTGCGAAATATGTTCTTCATACCGGGTTCCTATTGACCGTTTGGTTTAACCGTTGTATTTTTTATCACAATCCGGACAATTTATTTCATATATTCCGAATTTCTAAAGACTTCCAAAGAGTAAATAATTTCAGAAGATTTATATGTTGGATTTAAGAAAAATCGGTTACTTAAAATGATTAGAACCACATATACACACAATCACTGTCTCCAACAATATTTACATTGTCGTATCTTTATGGTAAAAAGTGTTTCACTAACAGTTATCCGGTTAATTAATAGAACAAATGTTTTCATAAAAGTAGATCGTATTTTGTTACTGCATGATAAAGCTGCAGTATTTACAAATACACATTAAGCGACAAATAATGAAAATTTTCCCCGTTTGAATTTGGGCTTCACATTCGAAAATGATTGCTATCTTCACGTATCCCTTCACTATATTTTATTTTTCTCAATGTTGAAGTGAAAGTAATGAAACAAATGAATCAGAACATTAAGTCTTTTTAATTATTTTTTAAGACGTTTCCAAAACTCTAAAATGTATTTTGGCTAACAATGTTATAATGCCATTATACCATGTTTGTTAGGTTCCAAAAATATTGTTCGTTTGCTGCAATAATTTGTTGGCCTGACTTAAACTTCTTTGCAGCAAAGAAAATTTTTAATTTGAGGTATTGACGGAAGTCACTTGGGGGTAGATTTGATGAACAAGACGGGTGAGGTGCATCCTGAAATCTCAATAGATCCATTTTTTTGCAAAAAAATTGAAATATGTGAGAAGGCATTATCATATCAAAAATAGTGTACGAATATGATCCCAAGAAAGAAAGTTTACGAAAATTATTTAAAAAAAAATAATCATTGCTTTATCCGTCGATATGGGATTGCCTGCCATGATATGTTCACAATATTTCCGTTTGGATTTAAAAATAAACTAGCGAAGTCAGGTTTTATTGTCATTTTTCATTGATGATGTTATCAAACTATTCTTTTCGGGAACAGCTTATTTCAGCTCTTTTATCATCTTTTCTTCAATTTAATATATTTTTTCCATGGCTTAAAGGATTCCATTTTAGCTTTTTAGATAGTTTTCGGCCTTGTATGTTTTGTGTTTTTGTTTCTTTCTTTGAAAGCTACGTATATTTGTGATGGAATTAATGGCCGTTGAGAATAGCTATGTTTATGTACAGGATCTCTCTCTTAGACTGCCCCAGAGGATTTTAAGAGTTTTTACGCTAAATTCCATATGGTTCCTCCTGTCGTCATTTTTAAGTACTTGAACGAGCCGCAGGCTATATAGTTTTTAATGCAGTCTTTCTTAGCGCACACTAGACAGTGGATTGAGGGATGTCAAGTTTACGGTTAGCTCGACTTGGGGACTGTTTCGAATTTCTCTTAATGTAGCTCGGATTCTTTCCACTTGTTCTTCCGACACTTGCGGTAGATTTGGACTTTCTCTTTTACATAGATACTCTCTGTAAGCTCGAAACTACTGTCTTTATTTCTTGCAAATAGTGATATTACACCAAATCGCCTTCTAAAGCCACTTGTATTATGCTGTTTCGTAACAACCAAATTCGATTTAATATTCGAGAAAGCAGAAGACCCCGTACTGTCGTGACTCGTTCTATGATAATGCTTGAGAATACAAACATTACGTCATGAAACTGGCTCCGTCTTTAAAATAGCCCTGTAGATTATATCAGGAAATCTTATTAATATCATTGGTCTTATTACAAATACATGCTATTGATGTAAAATTGTACTAATCATAGTTCTAACATCAATCATCGCTAGTGCTGCTAAGTCGGGCGACGTAGTATAGCTAGCCGATAAATAATAGGTAAGAGTTTATACGTAACAATTGTGGCCGTGGTTAAAATCTAAGAATATGTTTAGTCTTTTTAGTGTGCTCTTGAAGTAGGCGTGAGTTCTTGTGTTAACTGAACTTTAAAAGCCTTAAGACCTAAGTCTCTATGTAAAATACGGTGTAATATCGTTTGTGGAATGCCCAGTTCCAAAAATCAACGAGAAATGGACAAACCTGGATTTTCCTCAACATTATGAAGTACAACAGCAATATTCTCAGTTGTTCTTGAGCGACATGCACGAGTTCGATTCTTCACATCACTAACTTGTCCGAACAGCTCAAATTTTTTAACCAGTTTCACAATTGCTAGGCGAGAATGTGCTTCACAACGACCCCAAAAATGATTTAGTTTCGCACACTGTGACCGTGAAATTTTCACCATTTTTGTAGTGAATTTTAATAATTTCAATGCGTTTGTTGGAGCATATATCGTTTATTTTTATTAATGGCGTAGTTTTTACTTGTCATCTGTCAAGTAGTTACAGGTTGAGTCATGACAACTGTCAAAGTGGCGGGCTATTGAAAATGAAATATCTTATTGAAACACCTTTTATATTTGTTTTAATCTTATAAACTCTGAATTTTTGTTTAAAACATTATTTAACTTATCTATAACTAAATATTTTCTTCATCACATAAGACGCTCAACTGTGAATGTGCATCGACCAGTGTTTGCAGCGACTCCACTAACGACAAAGAGGAATTTTCTAATTTGTCTATTGACTCAAGACTTCCTCTGTAATTGTGAATAATTTGCAAATCTGTAAATAGTTGTGGCTTGTTTCGCATAAAATTGGAAAATTATACTTTCGAATTGTTTAATGTGCTTAGTATAATAAAATATTGCCTGTAGCCACGTTCCCCAACTGTAAGAATTGGTTGTTGTGTTGAGATATGCCATGACACTATGTATTTGTTTAGGGGATATAAGAAAAAACACTTTTGTTTGAGCAATTAAATCATTTATCTCTGAATAACAATTTTTAATAGTTTCTGCTATAAAATGTAAAGCACGAAGTTTATACGTTACATATATTCAGTTACTACAGTTATTTTCAAGAAAGCGAGCCAAACTTAACATGGTTGCGATACCACCAGTCATTAATATTAATAGTGTTGAAAACTGATAGTTAATAAATTTACTATTTAACACTACTTAAAATAGCTTCGCTAGTGCATTCTTCTAATTTTTAATAACTAGTAACAATGACACTGACAGTTTAAAAGATTCGTACTTCAACATTTACAACGGAATTTTAATATCGTTTACGTTTGGGATTATGTGTAATCTAGAATTTACGAAATTATTTTTTAATAAGTAAAGAAAAGATTAAATTACAAACAGTAAACATGCAAATTAAATCAAAAATAAAATCATTTTAAGCGCTTATGCAACTTCTTGCATACTTATATATCTTCTGCAGTTTTAATGCACTTTTACACGCAAATTTATTCTAAAACAACAAAGATTTATCGCAGGCTACACATATTATTTTTGCATCATCGTACTTTACATCTGAAAATTCTTTTACGAACGTCCTTACATTTCGTTTCCTACTAATTATAGGACTATCATAACCTTCTGATATTATTACGCTACACACGAAAACAATGTAACAAATGTGACAACTGTTCTCACCGAACTGATGTGATGTATTAAATTCTCTCTATTTATTAACTACGTGCACAAGTCCAACTACTGACGACTCTGAAGCGCCACCAAAAATTAGCAGCTTTAACCATCACATAGCAGTGTTTTATTTGTTATTTTTTTTAACAAAAGCTGCAGGATTGTTCTCGACATCACGCTGTTAAAATAAATTATTTAAATTTTAATCGAAGCCTCAGAAACGCTAACTTATTTTCAAACATATGTTTATGTAGATCACTAGAAAATAAATTACAAAGAATCTGCATTTTAGTGATCCTGAATAGTTTATTTTTATATCAGAGCATGTGTTTTTCTAATAATTTATGGGATAAAAACGTTTTCTACTTATTTATCAAGTCTTAACAAAGATACTCATTATGAAAGGAATTGTCAGAACATTCAATTTAGAAAATTTATTGGATAACTAGGAGTGTAGTTGATTTACATTTTGAAATAGTTTAAGTTTTATTTTTGGCTTGTCACATTAATTATGAACGTTATATGGTATACTGGAATGGATTAGCGTGTACGTGGTCGTTATAAAGACTTTTATGAACTTTTAAATGATGTGTAGTAATCACATAAATATTAAATTTTATTAACAGCATCTGTCGTATTTTTTTTTAATTCTTAAGAAAACAAATTGTTACCTCTTATGTTAATATTCACAACAAAAAATTTTAAATAAGATGTGACAAAAAAACCAATCAGCCAGTAAAAATTCACATTTTTAAACAAAGTTTTGTACAAATGTCTACTGTGTTGAAAATAATAAAAGACCTGATTTTAACTGCAAAATTCATACTCTCTATAGAGAAAAATTAACAATGGGTTGCCACTCCAAGTAAACGAATACATTCTGCTCTTCGCCTGGGCATGCTTCGAATAAGATGGATTTCAGTAAAAGTTCATTCAAAATAATTTGCAGGCCATTATATAGCTGTTATAAAATCATTAAAGAGTTTTATAAGCGATAAGACTAACGACCGTGCAGGCCAATTGAGAATATCGATGTTGCCCCATTTCGAAAATCATAATTTAACAGCTGCACCATAAGGACGTGCATTATTTTGCTGAAATGTAACATTATTTGACATTTGGATATAAGGCAAAGCGAATAGCTTCAGAACTTCGTAAATGTACCTTCGATCATTTAAACAGCCTTAAAAGAATACTAAGAAGTCCTACGGCTTATGCTAATTCCATCCCAAATCATAAATTTTGTACGAAACGCAGTTTTACGTTACGGAAAAACTCAAAAACTGCCGCTGTCGAACTCGTCTATGATTAACTAACAAAAACGTGATTCGTCTGAAAAAAATGCTCACGGCGATAGGTAATACAAGTTTACAAATTCTGATCATCTTTTAGACCCGAGCAGATAAAAATAATTCTTCATATTATTTAATGCATTGAATTCGAATCTTCATTCGGTTTAGCAACACTAATTCTACTTTTGGAGTTCTGGCATCTCGGCAGCATTGCGCTCTCATAACTATCAGCTAACAGCATCGTCAGAAAAATTATTTCAATTTTATTCGAAACGTTTTGTTTCTGTAAATGTAGAGACAGTATTGCGAAGTCGATTCACAATGTTTATGTTACGTTGGCGGATATTATATGCTCTGGAAAATGGCAAAATAATAACAAATGCGCTCAAAAATGTATATTTGCACTGCTTTGGTTTCTGTATAACAAACACTCTCAAGCCGTGGATGTCGAAATTTCTTTCTAACGCGTGCAGAACAAAGCTGTAAGTGGTCAAAGTGGTCACTCGGCGGAAATATGTAATTTTTTATGTTGTTTTAATTTTCATTGCCAATGCTATGAAGAGAATCGAAAAATCATATAGACGATTACTACTTTTGGTTGATCCATTGCCAGTTTGTTTAGCTATAAGTTCAAATGCCCTGGAAACTTCGGTTTCGTCATGGAAGAAAAGCATTTAATTTCACGAAGTGAACCGAACGGAGTTACATTACGGTACACATTACACATTACACATTACGGTGAACACAAATCACTGAATACAGAAAAATGAATCTGAATCAGACGCTTCTACTGTTCTTCAAAAAAGAAGAGAACATGTGTTTTTGCGTTTGTTGGTAGTGTTGTCAGAACAAACGAAGGCACACTACGACACAATGTGTAAGATTTTGACCAAGATAAAATACAATGAGCGTAAATGGAAAATTTGTGGCGATCTAAAGGTTTAAAAATGAATTCTGATTAAATCTGAAACATTAACTGATTTACACATTATTCCAACAGCTGACTGGTGTCTTAATTGGCATGCATTCCCAATTCACCAAATGTTCTTGTTTTTTATGAATATGGGATAGCCTTGAAATTCAGTATCATTATGTGAGAAAGATATTGGCAAAGTCGTAGTAATTATGTGCCAGGAAAACAAAACGTCTTCTCTACACTGCTTGTGAATTCACAAGAAATATTCCCGACACTTCTTCACATCAAACGTGATCTTATTGAACACTTTAAAACGTCAAAGCGCTCAACATATGGAACATATTGTTATTGTATGGCTTATCTCTGTCAAAAAGCTCTCATAGAGCCTGAAGTACTATGTCGATCCCTAAGGACAAGCATTCTTAATCTCATTTCCGTTCGATGGTTCTCCTAGGTGGTCCAAATTCTTTTCTGCAATGTCGACTAACTTCTTGAGAGCAATTTTTCCAACAACAAACTATAGCAGTATTCCTTTGCATCCTCTAAGCGATTTCACGAAATGCTGTACCACCCTACATGAGGCTGGTACAGTCTGACGATACGATGTTCTGCAAAATCCTTAGCTAATTATAATTTGGTTATCTTGGAATCCTTGACATTTTAATACACTGATTCACAGCTATAGATTGTTATTAAAGCATGCTGGGGTGAATAACAGAATATATTCGTTAACCGTTTTCACGAAACGGCAATTCATTATTCAATTTTCTCTCTTAAGTGCAGGAATTTTTCAAAGAAAATATGATCGTTTAATATTCTTAAAAAAGCAAACATTTGTACGAAATTTGTTTTAAAGATATATATTTTTGATAAGTGATTCGTTTTGTTGTCACATAGTATATGTATCCATAAACAAATAACCGGATTTTTCCAATAACAAATACCTCAAACGACTGGCCATGACCATCAGTCGAAATTGATTGAATACTTTAATTTTCTTAATACGGGCGCGCACGTCTGTCCAACAACCTTTCGAAATGTTAAGAATTCGACAATTAAACGAACTCGTGTCAAACTCTCGAAAACAACCGGCAATGTTAGATGTATCTTTCCAACGAAACACTGAGATCGTCAAAATATGTAGGGGAGAAAGTAGGCGATAGCTAATAGGAAAAGGCATGCAGGAATTACTGATGATTCGCTTTCTTTGTCTTTTAATTATATGTACGTGCTTTTTTTCATTGCTGAGAATGCACCTACGTAATAGTTTCCACATCCACATGTCGTAATTACTGACACGATTAAGTCAAAAATTAATTAAAGAAAGACGGGAAATATTACAATCATCGATTCAATGTGTGAGGTTTTGGACAATAATGAAACTAAACGTAATCATTCAATTAGGTACAATGAAAGATGAAGAGAATGGAAATTATGTATACAATCATAAAATCTTGTTAAAAGAACAGCAGATATACAAACAAAACACTTTAACTATGATTCATTAGATTTGTTGCCAACCAACCATTGTCAAAGATATACATTTGACAATGGTATGAAAATAGCAAAATATATGTTAACAGTAAAAACTAAAACTTCGTATATTTATTATGAAACATGAAAATTACAAATATGCTCCATATTTTGACAGAATAAATAGAAACAATATTTGAAAACATTGGAAGAAAGATGCACACAACTATATCAATTTGAAGTGTTAAAGGTCTATCAATATTTTTAAAAAATACCATAAGATTGACCAAATTACAAATATATTATCATTGAAAATGTTTAAAACAAATAAGATAGTAACATGTATAATAACCACATTGTTGTTCACACTAGTACTACATAAAGCAACAAACGAAATGGAATAGAATATAGAAGGATACGAAGTGGGTTTCTGGAAAATGTAGTAAATAATAATAATAAAAGAAACGCAAGGACTTCTAAAAATAACAGAAGAGTCTACCAAAGACATTGGTATGGAATTTAGAATAACCAAAGGCAAAATATTATACATAGAAAGAGGAAATTTTTAGACTCCTGAAAGTAACGAAACACCTAACAATGAAACTCTCACAAATATGCTGTCGGAAGAAACTTATAGGTACTTGGGATTTGAACGCAATACAAAAATAACCATTCATACGCAAAACAACAAATTAAAAAATATGAACAAAAAATAACATCTATATGGAATTGCCTCCCTGTCTCGTCTAACATAAGAATGTAGTTAGCGACAAAGCGAGAACGCGTCTATCCCGCTGTTCGAGAACAAAGTTCCCAGAGCGTGTATAGATAGACACTTGCTACTTCGGCAATTTTCCGAATAATCAATTGTTAAAAGAAATCATTCAAATGTTAATAACACCCTGTCTATTACATATGTTTCAGAGATTCACTCATCGTCAGGTAGACTTGCGTTATTAACGAACGATTCCTTCGTTTTTTTATCGTATATTTTCAATACAGAAAAATAATGAATAAATATTGCCTCCCTCTTTCGTATTTAGAGACAACAAAAAATGACCTAATAAGAGCGCAACATTTGAAATAAGAGAAAAGCTTCGCAAAAACGTTTCGTAAATTACGTACAATTTCTGGTAAATAAAACGCACCAAATCGTTCCACTGTTAAGCGATTGATCGAAAAATTTGAGGATAGTGGTTCAGTTGTCAATAAAAAGAATTCGTCGTTAGCTAGGAAGATCTATCGAAAGTATTGCAGTACTGTCTGAAAATGTTGCTGAGAATCCAACAACCTCATCTCGCCACCGTCCAAGGAGTTGGTAATAATAAAACGACTTTGCACCGGATTTTAAAGAAAGACATTCATCTTCATAAGTTCCAGATAAAACAGCAAATTAAGCCGACAGATCATGCTCAACGACTTGCATTTTCCAACTTAATATTACAAAATCAAAAAGTAGACAATCATTTTTCTAAGAGAATTCTACGAGTAATTAGGAATTAAGCACACTTTAATTTAGATGGGTGTCTGAACACCCACAACACTCATCTTTGGGCTGCTGAGGATTCTGAGCGAGTTCATGAGAAAAACGTGTACCCATAAAAAGTAACTGATGTAGATTTCGAAATTATTGGACCATATTCCTTTGAGAACAATGCCGACAGTGCAGTTATAGTTAATTCTAATCGTTATGATAAGGGAGGTATGTGTAGATCTGGACGATATGTTTTCAGCAGGAGAGGGCGCAGCAATGCAATTATTGAAGGAGAGATTTCCAACGCATTGGCGTCTAGTATTGGTCGAGAGATCATGTGATATACCACCCGTAAATAAGTCTTAAGTAACGAGACACGTTCTTTGCGTATACCTAACATAATTTGCAGACCTTTAGCAAGTGTATCTGGAATTTGTGTCTCATTAATTTAAAGAACTGATACATATATGTAAGTGCTTGTGAACAGCGCTGGATCTAGGCATTAACTTATGTGGTTGTATAAACGAAAATAAAAAGAACTGAGATGTGCTTAAATGTTTTTCTCAGCAAAATTAGTTTCTTGATGTCTATTTTGTGAGGTGCTCCATTCTACGAATTATATAACCTTTGCTGGCCCATTTTGTTTTTAAAATGCCTGTTCTCGGCATTATGCGTTAAAATACGTTGTGTATACTCCTAACAATTTAAATCTAGTTACTGATTCTGTATGAAAGAATTTATATGCGTATAATTAGCGCCTTAGATGCTCAAATTACTATTCTTGGTAAACATTCTTACATTATACCAGCTCTTGTATGTAGATATACACCATCATCCATTGAAATTTGGCCAAACTACCTAAGAAATAAATTTATTACTATCAAAGTCTAAGGAAAAAATTTTTTTACTATTCATTATTAACAAAATTCTTAAATATCGTTTTCGTTAAAAAATCCACCATTTGCACTGATAACAGTTTGAAGAACTCGCGACATTCTTTCGATTAATTTTCTGAGTATATCGCATAGGATATCGTTCCATACTTGTTGGAGAATATTCCAGAGTTGCTCCTTGGTAGTGAGACCGACAATTCTGACTCTTCTATCATCTTATCTCACAGTAACTCAATAGGGTTGAGATCTGGACTCTGCTGTGACCATGTCATAACGGATAATTATTCACGGTAGTGTTCTTTCCGCATTAATGGTGTAACGTTCCTCTTCGTGAGTAAGGAAAGCAACCCCAAACTGCAACTAAACCGCCACCGTGTTTTATTGTTGGTGCAACACATTCAAGAAGCATTTTCTCACTAGCGTAACATCTCACAAATAATCTCCTGCTTTGACCGCAGACTTTAAATATTAATTCGTCATTCCATAAAACATTTTATCACTGCACTACCGTCCAATCCCGATGTTCTAGGGTCCACTGTAGGCTTTTCAATAGGTTATCCTAACATAGGATTGGTTTACGAGTTACAACACGACCATGTAAATTTTCGCCAGACGGTGTTTGATCGTGATAACTGAAGTCGGAAGCTACTTCTAGTACTGTTCTTTTGCGATTTTGTTTGCTTAGTAGTTGCAGTAAACGATCATTTGCTGGGGTGGTTACTCCTGACAGACCTGAACAGTTCCGATCCTCTAAGTCTCTTGTATCTTAATGTCGCCGATGGTGTATTTTACCGTCGACGAAGTTAAATTTACTTTTCCACCAATTTTTCTGCTGGCATATTTCTCTTCATGCAAAGTTATGATGCTGGATCGTTTAGCAAAATATATTTATTTTTCACAGGGTATTTCGAACACTGTTATTCACTTACTGTACCACCATAATAACATTCAAACAGAAACTAAAATCGCATTAAGGTTTTCTAAATTATCAAACTGGGTAACGTGTCCCTAAGAATGAGAAGGGATGCAATAAAATCTTTACTTGCTTAGTTCCATAGCATATCTAATAAATAGAGAAATAATTTGGTGCAAATGCGAATATTCCGGGTCATAAATATTTAATTACACCTTTTTTTCGTAAAACTTTCATTATTTCATTTGCATATGTATTAAAGACAAATATATTTTAATATTATCTTTATCGAATGCAATAAAACTTATTAAATTAAGGTATCGTAAACCTTCTCCCTTGGTCAAACCTCCGAGAATGGTAGTGTATATGTATAAACGACATTTTGTTGGATGTTTAAGTACAACTCCATAAAACAGCGTCTTGAAATTTTACAAAACCCGGTTTGTCAAGTCAGACTATAACCTTGCGATTACTAGAAAAAAATCTTTTCATTACTTTTCTTTATAGAACAAATATATATTTTACGTGTACTTACATACATATGTACATGTTGTATCTGTTTCAAACAAGCTGGTGTAAGCGACTACCTCAACCCTAATAAAATGCGACCTTTACTCAATGGCATTCAGAATGTTAATATCATTATAATTTTCGACGTGATCCTTCTTTATGAAACTGTGTTTCTAAACTATGTTAGTTTATATATATGAGTGAATATATTGCATTTCTTGAATCGAATTATAAAATTAAATTATAAAAATAGACTATTATTTTCATTTTAATTTCTCGAAATTAACAGAAAACAGGCAGTCTAATGCAGAACTAATTTAACATTTAATGCTTAACTGTCAGAAGCCACGCTGTTCTAATATTCGACTGAAACCACAAATATTTTCATTGTTTGTAAGAAAACACCAATGGTATTTTTAAAAGTTTATTAGATTGCTATCAAGGTCGCTATCACTATGGAATATTATTTTATTAGATCTATTATATCATATTAATCAATTTAAATTGATTATTAATGTAGTTCTCTTACCAAGAAAAAATAGTGTGACCGATTTTGACTGTTCACTTCACGAAGTTTTATTAATTATATTGTATAATTTTATCAATATTTCAATATTTTTCATTAAGATTAATACATACTTCAACATTTTCCATATTTCTGGAATACAATGGATTGCACTTCAGAAAGCTTTTCCATTTCCTTATAATAATAATAATTTATTGATATATATACATATATATATATATGTACATATACACGTCATTACATGATATAAATAAATAAAAACGCAAAAAACCTTTATGGCTCACAATAAATACGCCACCAAACACTTTAAAACCCTCAAGATTTATACAAAAACACCAGAATAACAATGAAAACATAAAAAACACAAAAATTGTAATTTCAAAATTTATATTTCAGAAAGTCATTTACTGAATAGAAACAATTCTCCACCAGCACTGTTTTTATTAATCTTTTGAGTCTAATCCAAGGTAGGTCCTTAAACCTATCATTCAAAGCATTGTTTATTTTCACAGCCAGGTAATTTGAACTTAGCTGACTTTTTTTAATGCGATGATACGGTATGACCAAACTACTCTGGTTTCGTGTTTCATATTCATGAAAATCACCATTTTTGCAGAACCCACTTGACGACTTATGGACAAACTCCAGGCAAGCAAGTATATACAAGGATGGAAGGGTCAGTATTTTGTGTTTTCTGAATAGATTTACACAACTTGTGGTATTAGATACACAACTAAGGGCTCTGATTGCACGCTTTTGCATTCTGAACACCGCCTCAGCCGCGCCTGACGCGCCCCACATTAATAGGCCATACACGGCCCTACCCTGAAAATTTGCATAGTACACAGTCCTAGCCGCCTTGGGTGTAGGCACTAGTTTCACTCTTCGTATAGAGTATATTGTCAATGTCAGATTGCGATACAAGTTATCAATGTGGCACTCCCAAGTCAGGTTGCTCGCAATTTGGAGGCCCAGAAACTCAATATTCACTTTGGGCTCCCCCGCCACTCCCCTTGTTGCTATTGTCAGCTGTTGGGTTTTGTCATGATTTAATTTCAGAAGATTGCTACTGGATTTGCCCCTCAGATAGCCATGCTGATTTATATTTACGAGCCTATGTGTCTCGAAGAACTGGATTAATCTCTTTTTGATAATGGTTTACAAGATTTTTGACATCACGGGTAGAATGGAGATTGGTCTAAAATTCGTTTTGTCCGTCGATCCTCCCTGGTGTATCGGAAGCACTTTTGCTATTTTCAGAGGGTCTGGGAACACTCCCCTGGATAAACACTCATTGAAAATGTCTGTTACTGGGTCAACTATATAATCAATACTCGTTTTTAGTATGCTTACGTTCATTCCATATATATCAGTAGTCCGCTGACTCCTGAAGCCAAAAACAACTTCTCTTACTTCCTCCTCTGTCGTAGGGTGGAGGGAGATAGTTTTCTCTGCAACTCCCACGTTCTGCCTCAATAAATCGTGTGGATCCCGGTTGGTATTCCATATCAATTTGACTGCTTCACTCCCCACCCCAACGAAATAATGGTTGAAATCATCAGCAGTCACCTCATGCAGAAAATTCTGATTGCGTTTATTTCCTGCTACTTCACCCCTAACCACTTCCCATGTAGCCTTGATTTTGTTCTCGGCTCCAAATATGTAATTAGAGTTCCAGTCCTTCCTACTTTTTTCTTAATTTTCTATATAATTCTTTGTACTCTCCATCACCTTAAGTGGTAGGCATATCATATCATACTTATCAATTTAAATTGGTAGGTATATCACAAATAATTAGTTATACAACAATAATATAGGACTGGTAGGTGTATCACAAATAATTTGTTACAGAACAATAAGAGTGGAACTAAAAAAAATCCTAGCCATGATAGAAATAACTAGTGCGTTACCTACAAACGTTCAATAAGGGTAAAATTTTTCATTTTATGTGTTAAATTTGAGTTTAATTTCTTCATTTTTGTGCTTTATATTTACAATACTTCAAAATTAATTTTGTGAAATTAGAACATTACAGTGTCACCAAATTTTTGGAAAAGAACAGAATTTTTTAAAACTATTCACGAGCGAATGTTTGCAGTGTATGGAGACTAGACCCTGTCATATTTTAAAATGGAATATTGGTCAAAACAGTTTCAATGGGGGGCGTCAATCCATTGAAAGTAACCCACTTGACTAATTAGAAACTAGCTTTTTAACGCGTTTTAAAGAAGTATCTTTCTGTCGCCTCGAACACGGACAAAGTTCAGATACCATGCTACATTTTCCTAGTTTTTTATTTCATTCTTAAGTATTCTAAAATTTTTAATATGAAGCCAAAAATAAGTCAATTTGCTTCCTAAAAATATGTAAATTGTATAAGTCTAACGATTCCATCATTAAAAATATTTGCACTATTTATTAAAAGGCACATTTGTCTTTTAATATCAATAATTTAAGTTTTCGACGTGTCGACTGTTGTTTAGCGAAAAAATAATTCAAAAGTCACGTGATCAGCCGATCGGCACCCTTTTCCGTGACGGAAACTAAAACATGGCACTCTTAATAATTTCTAACATCAGTAAATATGGCTTTTTTTAACAAATCGAGATGCTATTTAATTATTTGACACCTTATGTTAACTCGTTTTTGAGACTTATAAGCTGTATATGTAACTCAAATATCTATACCATAATTCATACGTATTCACCCACATGCCAAAGGGTATTACAATGACAAGTATACGTCTAGATTTAGGTTACAAAGAAATCCTTCTTTTTCATGACAATGAACAAGTTCAATCTATCCTCCGCGAACATGTTTCTTTGAGCTGGACCAGTTATTACATTCCGAATTTATCTTCCTCTATTTTTATTCTATTTACAAAAAAAAAACCCTCCGGAGGCGTCATTTTTCAAACGCTAACCACTCGAGAAAGAAGATTAATGCCTAATTTGAAGACCAAGAGAAATCATTTTTTTCTGATGGCATAAGACTAGTTGCTAAACAAGTGTATTAGGATAGGTGAAGTTAAGAAAGATTTCGATGAAAAGTAAAACTATCAAAATATCGTTTTTTTATTTCATTCTTAGGTGCATATACATATTTACTCAGCAGAACGTATAATATTCCAATAACAGGAATCGAATTTAATAATAAACATTTCGGAACAATAATTTTCTACAAATGCAAGCGCGAAGAAAACCGACAATAATGCTTCAATAAACTGTTTATTAGCTACCGTAAAATGCAACCATATTAAATTTTCTTTTGTCAGTGAAACTTTAAAGATAACTTTCTCTAAGAAGAATCGTCATTTTTCTGTTTTAAAATCAAATAATACCGTCCAAGTAGTAGACGGAAACTACTTGCTCGCTATACCTCATAATATGTACAACACCAATCCCAAAAAAAAGAAACAGATCTTGTTAATTAGGAACAAAGTAACTCTTATAAGTTTTACCCGAGATTTTTTTACTTGCTGTACTGTTTCGAACATTAGAGTTACACCACAGTATTCGTACTTACAATTCAATATAATTCAAAAAAGTATAAGTAAATAAATAACTGAGCCAACTAAATTTCAATTTCATTTACGTAAAAGGTCAACTAATTTATTCACACTGTCAATTTTTCTTTTTATTACAAATATGGCACTGAAGGAAAGGAAGAACTGATATTCAATATCTACCGCCCTAATTTTAAATTGCTCCTATGCAGTTGAGAAAGGGGATTTCCAGTATAATGTTAGTCATTTTCAGTTTCTGATTCCTTTTATAGGTATGTACGCTAAATTTCAATTATATATTTTTCTGAAAATTATTTGAATCAATAAGAATGCTGGAAATAGATAAAATAGATTTTCATACCCACATCAAGTATTTTCCCAAAGGTAAAAATTATGCCAAGGTAAATAAACATTGTGATGAGTCTTCTCTAACAATCACAACTGTTTATAAGTGATTTAGTAACTTTCAACGTGAGCATATGAGTTCAAACAACGTTGAACAATCTGAATGGTCTGTTCATATAACATAAACTAATTTTCATAGCATCTTCGCATTCAGAAGATGAAGCACTCTAGATTTAATTTTCACTTCGACTACATCTTTGTTGAACAGTTGCAACATATGCTCTTTTGAATTTTTGGAAATGTAAAAAGTTGTTAAGACTTAAATCAGGACAAAACAAAAGATGAAGTTTAATTCCAAATTATCACTCGTAAAATAATTCATTGCGTATTGTACAGGAATTAATAAATAATTATACTTCTACTCCTTTTTCAACTTTCAGAGAAAAGGGATTATAAACAAATGGTTGTGTATCGCACAGAATTTACGGTCTTACGAGATTTTAAATACAGAGTGAGTCGGAAGGATCGTACCAAACTCCAGGAATATATTCTAAAGAATATATTCCTGGAGAGGTAAAAATAATTATTTATTATTATCTGTTTTCAAGTTACAGCATCATAACATAATTCTCCACACATATTGTTCTTATTAGTAGCATTCGTGCACTATATGATGTTATTCTCGCTTGTTTTCATATTCATTCATTATAGTGTTTGGTCATATCATTTTTTAAAAGAAATACTACCACAGCTGTTACATCATGTCATCAGTGGTTTCCACATCAAAGAGCTCCAGACAAGAACGTATTTATCAAAGTCTTAAACAAACTATGCAAGACCGGAATGCATACTAGTGTTATCCTAAAATCTAAAAAATGTGCAAATCGATATGATTTAAATGAAGTTAAAAATATTCTTCATTAAGTAAAGGAAACTTCAACGATCAGTTCACGAAGAATTTGTGCCCATGTGGACATTCTTCAAACAAAAATAATCCGCACAATCCACGTGTAAGGTTTACATACACACCATCTATAACTTGTACATAACTTACAACCGAAAGGTTATACTAGCCGCACTCAATTTTGTCGGTGAATAAATTATAATAATTATTATTATTAAATTATAATAATTAGTTAATTATAGTTTTTATTGATGAAGCAATATTTACCCATAATTGATCAATAATACTCGTAGCTCCCATATAGTACGTCAACCCTCACGCAACAGTTGAATACATTTTCAGCGCAACCCTTTCATTGTGGATCAATGCTTCACAGAAGATAATTACTTAATTTTTTTTACAAAATGAATTAGAAGGACTTCTAGAGGATGTCTAAAAGATAAATGTGATTCATCAGTGCTACCAAAGAGAATATTGTAAAAGAATCGAAAATCATAAAAATAAAAATTTCATTTTTTCTCCAATTGTCAGTAGAATTTTTTAATTTTATTTTATAATCTACTGTCATTATATGTATATATTTTCCCAACTCACAATACAAAGTTTATTTGTAAAGAAAAATATCGTATGAAGAATTCGGAGACGACGGAAAGCCAATGTCAAAATAGATTGAATGTCGTTCCTGCAATTTCAATGTCAAGGATGCACCTTGTTATGATAGCCGAATAACAATAAGAAAAATTGCTAAGAGATTAAATTTGTTGACGTCAACCATTTATTTTCATGTGAAACAATTTAATTTCACATGAAAGCTGGATACTTAGGTTCCGCACATTTTTAAAGAAAGAGAGTGTTGAGAGCGTTAAATTGGTCATGATAGTCGATATTTAGGATGCTTTAGAAATACTGTAGCTGATATTAAAGGAATAAATTAGTCAGAAGAGCAAAGGGCGCCCTACGAGACAGCACAAAATGTTTAAGAATTTAGCGGAATTTTTGAACATTTATTATAAGAACGGTGTGATTATAACAATGTGTGTGGAAAATTTTGTTATGACGTTGTAACTCGAAAACAAATAACAAAATTTCAGTTTTTTTTTAACTTTTACGTGTAGAATATATTGGGTCTGGGAAAAAGTTCGTGGCGTTTTTCCCGATAGATGGCATTGGTTGCCGATAACTAAAGAACAACAAGTCACAGCGACACCACCGAGGGCTCGTTTTTTAGATGACCTTCCGAACGTTAGTTTGAGCGTAGAAACATTGTAATCGGTGCAGTGGTTGGAAAGTTATTCGCACTTGAAAATGGAGAAGAATAATGAGAAATTTCGCTATATTCTGCAATATTATTATGATAAGGGGAAGAACGCTGCGCAGGCTTGTGATAAAATTTGTGCTGTGTACGGTGAAGGTACTTTATCGAAATCTGTTGCGCGGAAATGGTTCGCTCACTTTCGTTCTGGAAATTTCAATGTGAAAGATGAGTCACGCTCCGGTCGTCCAATCACTGAAAAATCTGATGAAATTCTTGAAAAAGTCCAACAAGATAAGCATATCAGCAGTGTCGATATTGGCATGGAGCTAGGCATTGACAACAAAACTGTTTTGAACCATTTACACAAAGCTGGTTACAAGAAAAAGCTTGACGTATGGGTTCCTCATGAGTTGAGCGTGAAAAACATGATGGACCGAATTAACATCTGCGATGCGCTGCTGAAACGGAACGAAATCGAGCCGTTTCTGAAACGTTTAATAACCGGAGATGAAAAATGGATTACGTACGATAATCGGAAGCGTAAAAGATCGTGGATAAAGGATGGTGAGCCGTCACAAGCGTTCGCTAAGCCAACATTGACGCCAAAAAAAGTGATGCTGTGTGTATGGTGGGACTGGAGGGGAATCGTCCACTACGAGCTACTTCCAACTGGTCAGACGATTGATTCTCAACTCTACTGTGCACAACTAGAGAGATTACGCCAGGCGATTGAAAGAAAACGGCCCGAATTGATTAATAGGAAAGGTGTTGTCTTCCATCATGACAACGCCCGACCACACACTTCTTTGATGACCCGTCAAAAATTGAGAGAGTTTGGTTGGGAAGTTTTGATGGACCCACCTTACAGTCCGGATATAGCACCCTCTGACTATCATCTGTTTCGATCTCTGCAGAACTCTCTCAATGGAATTAAGTTGGTTTCAAAAGAAGCCTGTGAAAACTACTTGATTCAGTTTTTCGACCAGAAACCACAGAAGTTTTTCACCGATGGGATCATGGATCTACCAAAAAAATGGCGAAACATTGTCGATAATAATGGAGCATATTCGGTTTAAATGAATTCGTCCACGCGCCATGCGGGGACCAGTTGAATTTTACTGAAAAAACGCCACGAACTTTTTCCCAGACCCAATATATCTGGAGTTTGATATTCCTGACACCCTGTAGTAGCCACGTACCCAATTTTCTAAAGAAAATAAGCAAATGAAGCTAATTCATTAATCAAAAATATTCTTGAATTAAATTATTTTATTTTCAATTATCGTTTACTTTAAAATAAAGCGTATCGAACTGCTAAACAATGTATTTCGAATTCGTGTTTTTGCTTAACAAAGAAAATGTCAAAATTTAGGAAACTTTATGTCATATATTTGATAACCACTGCGTTGCCATATCTCGAAATTTAAACAGCATCTAATCACATATTTCCATCTTTAATCAAACTTGAAAAATATTATTAACTAGTGTCCAAATGTTAAAGATATCGTTTTAATAACATTCTTTGAACTTCAAGTGTTTTACAAAGTTATTATTATGTTTCCGTTTTAACGTTGAAACAACGATTTTATATATGTCTTAACAATTTTAAAATTTTAGAATAGGCATTACATATACTAAAGTGTCCAGAGCGAATTAATTAAACACCTAATAGAAAGAAAATGTAGCCCATGTTTAATGTACTTGCTCGTCTTTATTTGCCCGTTAAGAGATTAAAATGAATGTCTAGCTCATTTAAAAATGATTGATTTCCTCCATTAATTGATTAGAATGTACATGAATTTAATAAATTTCACATGGAAGTGTGGTGCAATGACTGAAACTTGTTTTTATAACGTGAATATACATGTTCTACATTTTTACCTTCTAAAAATAATGTGGGTTATGTTATCTATAGTTATTAATAAGGTTTACACAATCACTCACATACAATTAGGTATTTAACTGCTTTAAATTGTGCATAACAAAACATAGCCCTTTACGAATATAAACATAATCTAGTAATACAAAATGTACATATGAAATTCTAAAGAAACGTTGTTTGAAAAGCCTCTTGAAAAGATATCATTTATAATCTAAGGAAACATTTTTAAATAATTTACATTAGTGAAGGCTTAGAATAAAAGGTTATGTTTACCCAAAGTGATATCATCAACAGCAGTACTTCCTTGTAAACATTATTTTTAAATACACAAATAATGTAAACGCTTTAACACTTTTACACTTCACATAGCACAACTATCTATTACAGTAAATAACTATTTTAAGAACGATATTATCATCTTAAGCAATACATCTAGATTAAATTAAAGAGATCTTAAATAAAGGAGAATTGGAGTAGGTCCGAATCCTTAATTAACAATAAAGTTTCAAGGACTATACTGCAAAAAGATCTAAGACGAACCTAAAAAGAACTTAAAGGCTGATTAGACGTTAACCATATTATAGTACTACGGCATCTTCATGCCATAAGTAAAGGTAAAAGTTGGATAAATGGGTACCTCATGAATTCTACCAGAGAAATGTTATTCGTATTCTGTATGAAACAATCAAACTCTTTTTAGAAGTATTAGTAACATATAATGAAAAACGTAATTACACACCCATGACAAGTAAATACAAAACTACTAGACTTTTTCAAAGTTTCAACCATAAAAAATTCTGACTACAGTTTTGCAATTGTCTATAGTTGATTATATTCAATTGTGAAAACATATAGGTCACGGGAATTGTCAGTATATTCAATAAATGCAACATACATACATCGAAAATACGAAGTCCAGCTCTCATAAAGAATGAAAATCTATTCTTAGAAATAAACGTCGAACCTTCAGGTTAGAAGCACTTATCGATCACGCAAAGCTTGGCAGATCAAAAATGTATTAGGCAGAAAACGAATCCCTGGATTACTGCCAATGCATAGCCGTAATAACGTAGTCTACTAAGATAGAGAGAAAGCTACAGCTTTTGCAGACATGGTGTTCGTCTTCGTCTATCGAACTACGAACAAGGTGAACCTGGATCACATAGACCTTTGTTGAGTGCTGAAACTGATTTGCAGAAGACGAAACTATTAACATCAAACGTATCCCTTCCATTGATCCAAATTATTCACTTGTATCTTTCTCAAAGGAAGTACAAAAATTGTGTTTCCAGCCCCGTGGTGAATTAAGGATCAGTACTTTTCTCTATCTTATTTAACATCTACCTTCACGACGTCCAGAAATATCTTCTTAACGTATAGTTCGCACTGTACGATAGTAGGAGAGTTTGACCGATACGGACACCGCCGCCACCGCCGATGACGTCGCATGATGACGTCAAAACATCCGCCTACGTCATCTTACATCAATTGACGACACGTAACGCATTATACAGGAGGCACAGTCAAAAAGTTTGATGAAATTAGCTATATGAGATTCCTTCGAAAAAAATTTTTAAATGAAAAATGGCCCTTTGCCAAAAGAGTATTAATATAAATTCACGATGACTGCCAATAAATTTCAATAGTACTAAACACAAGTTTGCAGTATTGATTTATAAAATTGAACAAAATATGTTGTCTTGTAGAGCAGATAATTTTTGATTTATTAACTCTGCTAAGTTGTAAATGTTATATATTCAAAAAATCTTATTTATTAGATATAAATTTAATTTGACCACAAAATTTATTTAATAAAGGAAGTGTTGATAAGAAATGTACGTGGAAAATTTACTTCAAGCACCAAATTTGATTAGAATTTAATATGTTTCAAAATATGATACTTTCTATGATAGGCTAAATAAAAGCCTATTATAGAAGGTATCACATATTCGAACATATTAAATTCTAATGAAATTTTGTAGTGAAATAAATTTTTCTCGTACATTTCTTTCAACACTTCATTTAATCAAAAAAAAATTTTTGATAAAAGTCAAAAATACAATTGATTCACCCTTTTGTGACAGATAAACTTTCGTATTTCTCCAGGTTCAAGTCGATCTAATGACACATTTCTGGTTCCTAAAGCTAGAACGAATATTTTATGTAAAGCTTCTCTATCGCATGTAAATAGAAATTCCATTATTTATGAATGCATTCCAATAGCTTCAGCGTTAATAATTAATTCACTTGCAGACCTAATTTCATTAATTTTTGTTAATTTATTTAGATTTAATTTACTTTCTTTTATATAGTAACTTTGTAATTATTTATGTTTTGTTTGTATTTTTTCCACTATATTTTTTGCACCGTAATTGGTTATCTGTTGGACGAATAAAGATTATTATTATTAAAAGGAGAAATTTGCTAAATCACATTGACATCTGTGATTTATTGCTAAAATATAAAGAAAATAAGACGTTTTTTAATAGAATGCATACCTAGAAATGAAAGATGAATTATTTACAATAATATTGGAAGCAAACGATCATGAAACAGAAAAAATGTGCTGCCTCAAAATACTTCAAAAGCCGATATTCATCAAAAAAATTATCCTCTCTACTCGATGACATTGCAAGGGAATTATTTGAGCTTCTACCACAAAATTTCACAATTATTCGTAAATGTAATACTACAAATTGACTAATGGAGTAAGATCATGAAAGCGAAGCAACAAAAATTAATTAACAATAGAGGTGTAGTTTTTCACCTTGACAGTATCAGATATCCTACAAGTTTGATGACTTAAAAGAAATTGTTAGTTTTTCGCCTTCTGATTATCACTTATTCTGGTATTTACAGATTTCTTTAGACGGTAAAACATAAAATTCCAATAAGGTTACAATCTACAAGTAAATAGGGCTGCTAGTAATTAAAAAGGGAGCAAAACAAAAACGAATAGCCAGACTCCCACTTTGTTTGGATTAACAAGTACAAATGCATTACCATATTTATATTACGATAAAATTATGCCAAATAGTGTTTCTTTTCTAATTTTTTTTCTTATTATTTTCCTATAGTTTGTGGTCGTGTATGTACAGGATAATTTAAGCTCCATATTATTATTCGTGCGATTTAACGCCTCTGGATTACTTTTTATAGGGCTATGTTAAGTCGTCGGTTTATGCCGACAAACCAGCAACTCTTGAAGCATTGAAAGCCAATATTCAAGCAGCCATTGACGCCATACGGTCAGATTTATTGGAAAAAGTAGTCAAAAATTGGACTGATCGAATGAACCACGTAACTCGTAGCCGCGGCGAACATATACCGGAAATCATATTTAAAAAGTAAATGACATAAAATTATCTACCAAATTATAATAAAAAAAATTTCATTCCAACAATATTCTTGTCTTGTATTATCATTTTAAGTTCTCAAACTTCTAAAAAACACCCTATAGTTACTTTTCTTTTCTAATTTGGCACACCATTCAAAAAAGTTTGCACTTTTATTCATAATAGCCAAGATTAATAAATATTAAGGTCGGTAATTTTGATGGAGCCTGTGGTTGATTAACTTAATCACTTAAGGTTGATATATAACCCCTTTCCACATTAATTTTCGTATACTGTATACGTATTTCGACGACAACAAGTTGTCATCATCAGCAGATAATTAACAGTGCCGCACCTGGAAAACTACGGTAAAAACCCGCACGAAACAAATTCCGTACACAATCTGTGACGGAATCGTATACGGACTTTTTTAAAATTTTAAACAAATATTACGTCATGGTGTCTTTTTAAATTTATCTAAAACATAACTAGACTAGTTATCTTCGAAGCTCGATAGTTATCGATAGGAGCGAGGAGTATGCATGTCCGATTAGATAACGGGAATTCGCTTTTGATTGTCGCCACACGATGGCCCACATCTGTTGGATATACACAATTATCCGGCTCTAGTTATGTTGCTTCGGGGTAATTGTATCTTACAGCATGTTGAGACCTCTTTTTACAAAGTTTTACAATTTGTAAGTGTAATTATAATGTTCGCGATTCAATTACAAACAGTGTAAGGTCACTCAACCACTAGTCATTAAAAATTGCAAAAGCATATATTAAATACATCGTCACATTAGCCTCGAAGAAATACGTAAAGAACATTTATACCTATGAAACACAAATTTATTAGCAGATAAACTTCCTACTAATTAAGAACATTTACGATATCTTATCTAGACGTCCTCACTCGATACACTTCTAAGGAGCAAAATAATGACAGACCGCGTTTCACCGCGTTTCAATTTACATAAACGCATTAATCAGACGTGCCTTGACTATCGCTTTCTATTATTTTTTCCAGATTAACACGTGTCCATATCCGTGAAAAGTGCCGGCAGTGATCGAGGTTCTCGATATATACATATGACGAACGGTACAGACGGGCTTTGAGCTCGTGTTCCTTATGCCAATGGATCACGTTCTCCGACACGTGAACTGAGACAATTAAAATAGATTTACATTAAAATATCGATTACTGTCATCAGTAGACAGCAAATTTGCTGTCATAAACAAATGAGTACAACAAACAAATTAAATTATTTTAGATTATAAGAAGATTAGAAGAATTGCATGTATGGTTATCAGATCAGTTGATATTTATTCATTATAATAAAATAATCTTTATTCGGGTTTCGTCGGCTAATTGCCGTAGCAAAAAAACATTTCGCTTTTGGTACATTCGCTTCTTCAACATCCCCTATCGCAGTGATTGTCTGTTGCAATTTTCTTTACATTCATAGGTCATGTCACATGAAATGAGAGGTAAGTAGTTATGAAGGAAAGAAAACTCTGGATTGATGATAATTTTAGATTGAAATTTCAATTGAAGCAACAACTGTGACGAAATAGACGAATTATGTACAGCTGAAGCATATAAAAACTTCGAAAATAATTTGAAGATGACTGTACAACAATCGAAAGGAAATTATTATTCAAACTGTGTAACAAATTACTTGAATACAACCAAATCAAGCTGGAAGGTGGCAAACGAAGTAGCAGGAAAATTTAGAACCAATATTATGATAGATAAACTTAAGACAAATGAAAATGAAACAAACGAAGGAACTTTAAATAAATGAGTTTATATTTATATATATATATATATATATATATATATATATAAAATTTCAATATTACTAACGAATACATCAAGATACATACATACATACATAAAAGATCAGCTGCTGGACCAGACAAAATTCAGACAAAAATTATAAAATTTTGTGTCAATGTATTAAGCGAACCAGTCTCGAGAATTTTAAATAATTGCTTTGAAATGACCACATTTCCAGAACAACTGAAAAAATGTACTATTGTACCCAAACACAAGAGGAGATCCAGATTAAGTATAACAAATTATCAATCAATTTACTTTGGTACCTATTGTCATAAAAATATTCGAAAAAACTATATTAGAACGAACGTTAGGTTTCACGTAAAAATACAATTTAATACCTGATACGCAGAATGTTTACATAAAGGGCGGATCAACAGCACGGTCAATATGTTTAATTTTAAGAAATATACTAGAGGCCATAAACAATAAATATAAGTGTCAGGAGTGTTTCTAGATCTGCCAAATGTATTTAATAATGTGGTTCAGGAAATCATATTAGAAGAAGCCATATTTGGTGAGATTTCAGAGGCCAATATATTATCAATTTAAGTCTTGTCTAAACAACAGAAATCAAAGAGCAGCATTAGATTCTAACACAGGGCTAGAAATCGGAATAGATATCGACAAAAATGGGTATTCGACAGAGCTCCGTTTTGAATCTATTACTGTATATAATATATACTAATGACGTCCTATATTCTGCAACATAAAGTAGAAATGTTTGCAAACTACATGTCTATAACAATTCAGGCAGACGATTAATAGAAACTTCAAAATGAAATAGACAGAACTTGCAACATCTAGAGAAATGGTATGGAATCAATTAAGGAAACAATAAGAAAGGAGTACATAAACAATCTTTCAAAAATATTATGTTGTTTTGTTGAAGCATTACGTCCTATATCAGATACGGTGAAAGTGTAGCTATTGCTTCTTATTAGGGATATTTTAATTCAAGAGTCAAATATGGAATATTATTTTAAGGTAGTTATATGGATGCGCAAAATATTCAAGCTTCAAAAAACATTCATACGAGCAATATATAAACTATAACGAAGAGAAATACAGATGGAAATCCTCAGGCATAAAGAAAATACATTGCCTAGTATTAACATTTTTAAGTGTTTGTGTTTTTGTCATTGTAGCGAACTATTCGATAGTTATGAAGTAGACCACTTTCACGATACACGCGACAGCAATCGAGCAAGACTAAAAATTCCATAAACTATAAACGCTAGCGTATACATATGTGGTGGCGCAAATATTAAAAATATATAACTATTTGCCGACATTATACCAAAGTTGAAGGAGTTTAAAAGGTTAATTAACAATTCTTAAAAAGAAATGTATTTCGTAGTATGCAAGACTACTTCCAATGTAACAAATTTGAAGAATACTTATGTATAATAAGGTGGGCAGATCTACATCTTATTCGTATCATTTTATTATAATTATATATAGTGCTTTAAAATGTAATATCTTTTTTCTTGTCTTTCATTGACATATTCAATGCGTAAGGGTCTTTTTGTTGAATAAATATTATTATTATTATTATTATTATTATTATGGTTATGAAAACTTGTATGTATCAAACAAATGAACATGATTGTTAAATTATTTGTTTGATGTATTAATGGAAGTTGATGTACTTTTACTTTTTTAATTCTTTAAAAATTGCTTATAATAAATCACTTTTCGCAAAAATAATACTGCAAAGTAGTAAAAAATACATTGATGATCATTTTTGCGTCGTAAAATTTACTGTTACCGCAATATATAGGCTTACTACTTATTAGTAAGGTTGAACAATCTGCCGGATAACCAGTAACAGGAACCAATGGTAGGTGAAAGTGCACAGGTATTACCGATAGCTTGCATCATGCCAGTAACGCGAAGATGCAAAGGTGGATTGTTAACTGCGACGGGTATAAATAAATTTCTAAATCATAAAATGGCACCTAATTGCATATTTATTTTATTTATATTTGTACCTTTTAGCCTTCCCTGTGAGAGTTTACGCTACTACGAACGTGGGGGTTTATTTAACATTACTTAGGAGAGATATTAATTAATTATTTAAAACAACAAAAGGCAATGCAAAAAGAAAATACGTTATATTCAGTTGAAAAAAGAAGGAAACACCTACAATAAACGGAAGGGGGACATCTTTACGAAAGGTAGCAGACCAGGAAACGATACATGAAAATTTATTAAAGATGAATACGAAACGCTACCAATACGTGTCTGCACCAAAATATACCGATAAGCAACGAAGCTGATACTTGAAAGTCGCTATGGATGACAAGAAATATTTCATTTCACTTTACTTAATGATTGCGTAACTGAATATGGTGGATATTTTACAAATACATAGAGAGTATTAATTTGACCTTTCTTGTATAGTGATAAAAATAACAAAAGAGGGATATGAAACAAATCTCTACTATACATTTCTTCCAGCACTCGGGCAACTACGAATACCACTAGAAAAGGAGACCTTTGGTTGCGTGTGAAGCTAAATTTGCACAATGTTCATCATTTTTTTTTAAGTTTGTTTCTTCTCAAGGCCTTTTCAAAATATAGTAGTCGCAGGCTGATATGTCTGGACCATATGATGCGTGACGTTCGAGCGTTCTTTCCGCAAAACGGGCAACATCGGCATTATCGTGAAGACAAATGATACTTTTACTCAATAGTTCTGTTCTTACAAAACCTCTAACTTTAGAAATATGTTGACTGTAATATTCTGCATTGACAGTCCTCCAGTCAGCTAGGAAATCTATCGGAACCGGGCGTTATATATCCTAAAATACTTCAGCCAATACCTCGCCTATCGATGTAGTTGTTTTAGATGCTTTTATAGATAGAAAATTTAAGTAAGCTGGTCAGTTTACTTTCTGAAATGTAATAATGTATCCAAATTTATCAATGATAAGTATGCAAACTGGAAAAAACATGGCCTTCATTTTGAAGATACGACGAAGTTCTCGCGTTTATATCTTTTTTGTCATATAAATATTTCGGTGCACACCGTGCACTATAACTCTTAAAATTCAACTTGTCATGTATAGTAACCTAAACAATGCGAACACATACTTTTAACAGACCAACTAATTTCCGAATTTTTATCCATCTTTCCCGAGTAAATCCGTTGAATCATCAAATTATAACTGCAATAGAAGCTCTTGTAGTGTCAAGGTAATTTGACGCATGCGCGCGACTTCCAATAAACAAGTCACTAAAACTAAATACTTTTTCACCAAAGTGTGTTTATAACTTATCATAAATATTTGCAACTTTCTCAGCACATGACAAATTAATAACAATTTGTTATGCAACAGCCACAACATCATACGATGACATGGTCGATACAACTATCATTATTTTTATGAACGAAACACAATACCTGCTATTCATAGCCTACATGAGAGCCTTCATTATTCTGTAGTAGATTCAGATATGTATATCTCAAAAATGGGGACCAAAAAGCATAGAATCGTATAATTTAGGACGCAAGTTTTATTTTCACAAGTACTCAACTGTTATTTATACAATATTTTACTATACGTCTAATTCAAAAGCCGTATAGTTGCAATTTCAGGATATACTCCGAAATAATTTTAATATGAATAACTTCGCCATATAACTATAAATCAAAAACATTATTAGTCGTTTGTTGTATATACTCTGAATGCAAATCAGAAATACAAGAAACGATAATCGTTATTTTACGTACTTACGATCTTATCTGGAAGTACATACTTCCATATTTACGTGACTAAGTCTATCTGTTTTCACTTTGTCCATTATGATAAAAATGTTTCTTCGTATAATGTGATAAAGTAATCGCGACCGTAAAAAATAGAGAAATAGTAGCGGATACCAGGTCTTTATTTTATCAAATTCACCGTTACCCGAGTGCACAGTGATACGTTAATGTCATTTACGTGTCCGATAATAATAAAGCACCATATTCGTTAAATTTTAGCTGTTCTCCAACTTAGTTCAGTCTAACATTTTAAAATACATATGTGTAACGATATGAATACGTTTAACTTGATGTTGATGTTAGAAATGATTTTAAATTTAATAAATTCTATCAATTTATGTTTTTAAAGTAATTCTTTTCAAATGATTTCAAAACATTTAAATTTCGCGAAACGACGGATATTACGATGACATACCAGGATAGTTTTATAACCAGGTGACCTAACAAAGAAAACACAAGTTTTTTGGACAACGAAACATTTTATTCTTCAATATAGTCCACTGCTCGCTGAATTCACTTATTTTAATGATACTCCAATTTAGCAATACCTTCACTTAAGGTCGATAAATCTAAGTCGTCTAAATTGCTATTTACAGTAGAGTTATCTTAGAATTGGGCAAAAATGTCTTTCGAGAGTGTAATAATGAGCTCAAATTTTATCAATACTATGTTTGTTATCTCACTAATTCGATATGATGAACTTATTCAATCATATCTAAGATAGTAGCCGTCTTTGGACGTTCACTGCGGAGATCGTCCTTTGTGCTCACATGACCACCCTTGAATTCGAAAAGTCAGTTTTTAGCCATTTAAAACGAAAGAATGGACTCTAATTGTGGTCCAATCTAACTCTACTTTGATTTTAAATGCTGTTAAGCCTTTCGAATGGAAGTGTTTTATTACTGCATGCAACTCAGTTTTTTCAATCGTTTCCAAAATCACGCTTTGGCGCATTGCCAAACACAAACTAATTGATAGATCGGTCTATACTGCAATATTTAACCCGATAAAGAATGGTTTTACGGAATGGTGTAGAAGATTTCGCTGAATTCACACCATCTCTGTGTTAGGCCACGATGTAGTTATCGAATTATCCTCGTAAACGTGATAATATATTAAATGGACTCAATAGATGAAATTAATTTCATATAGAAGAATAATTAAACATATACTATAATATAATTACAATGCAGCATATGCTGTTTTAATCTATCTGTGAATTATTGCTTATTTCGCTAATTTTATTAAACGGGTTCGCAGATGGCGCATTAGCTTTCCTATTTATAATGGACGTTTCCTTAGCTGAACCTAATCAATCGCGCGAAAGCAATGACATTGACATAGATGTCATTCTGACATTTTTATTTCATCTTTAATGAATTTAACAAAGATGTTAAATTTAAAAAATAAGCGACTTTATATTAAAAGTCATTTGAGTTAAATATCTTTAAAGAAAATCTTTTTTAAACCTTATTTAATAATGAGTCAGTAAAAATATTTCAATGAATTGAAGATGATATTTAGTAATGAGTTATACATTAACTATGAGCGTTTAAAGACCAAAGCGATTTTTTATACAATATTTCGTTTTGACCGTGATTCTTCTCAAAATTAGCTTTTTACCATGCCATAGAAAAACGATCTTATGCTATCTAAGTTATATTCAATTACTCAGCATCTTTCTATATGCACTGCCTTGGATCAAAGCGAGTAGATAGACATATTATACAATGATTCCTCTAAAACTTTAGATAGCATCGACCGTGTTTGGGTTCAATGATTCATTAGTATATTTCTTTATGTCTCATCTGTCTCACCGTTAACAATAGTGATGTACAGTGCTGCACTTCAAGTACTGCAGTGATGTAAATTAACGTTTCGTTAAATGTTAGTAAATGCAGAAATTAAAGATTTGGGTTCGACGCGTGTTGCAAGTTGAATTTTAGAGTCATGAAAAGAAAACCAGAGCTGCTGCTAGAAAAATATCTACAACTGTAGTTCTTTTACCAATATTAGAACGGTAAATTCTCTATATATTGCCCTGTGAGATCTTGCTTTGAATACACCTAAATTATCTAGTCTATTATTAGATTACCTATTATTATATTTACTAGATTCATATCTACCAGATTGAAGTGGTAGTAAGTTTTGATGGTTTCGATTCTATGCTAGCTTCCCGAGTAGATACAGATAAAACTGAGGTATTAGGGTGATTAAATCTGTATTCACTTTAATTTAGATTAATGTTTTCCATGTGACTTTGTACTAGAAACTTTGCAATAATCTTGTGGATTCTCCATTACTTCTACAATAATGATCCAGAATCTAGCAGCGCTATACGATGGCGATATATTGGTATTTTCTATTTACCTTTCATAAATATGAACTATCAGTTAAGTAACCGTTTAACGTAATGCAAGATCTTTAACTATCTCTTGCAAAACTAGGATGGATTTCTGCTTTTTAAATTTTTTAGATTATTTTTTATTTTAATGGATTTATAAGATTTATTTTTTATTACCATAAAACATCATAAACTAAAAGAAACGTATATAATGTTTCCTTTAGTTTATAAATTCGTTATATTGTTGGTTTCCTTGTGCCTCATAATAAGGAATATTAGAAGAATTATGGAAGAAGAAATATTACCGTTTGATTCAAGCAACACTAAACATTGATATGAAAGCGATTGATACCATTTTGCATGTTTATTTAAGTGTATTTATTCATGTAATGCACTTGTGTACACTTTGTACAACGTTAGTTTATAACAAGTAATGGAACTGTTTACATGAGAAACAGCAATAGTTGATCGATTAACTAAGATTTATGAAATGAATCCGTTTCAACAGAAATTTGTCGCAAAAAAGTCGGAGCAAGAAGATAATATCTTCAATATTAATGGACAGGTTGGAACCGTAATCCTAGATTATTACAGCATGATCAATTATGAAATGTATGATATGTTTGCTGAAAGAAGGGAATTATTTAGATGCCCCAAACGTTTAATTCAAAGATCACATAGTTCTAGCATCCAATAATTTTTTTTTATTTTCACTCGTTAAAGTTATCATTGCCTTCCAATGAGAGAGAGACGAAGCGTCATAACTTCACATGAAAGAATGGATTTTTAAGGGATCAATTTCGATAACCTATTTCGAAAAGGTAATATTATCTCATTATCTCAACACTTTAAGCATTAATAGAATGGTATACAAAATACAAGAATGATTTAACGGGATTAGGGCATTAAATTTTTCAACATATTTAACTACAACATGCTGACATACAATCATGTTTCTCAAGATCTTTAATAGTTCTTTCTAGGAGAAATTTACGCTTCTCCAACTTCAAACATTTCTTTTGTAATTGATATGGCGAAGCACAATTTGAAATCTCAAATTTTTTCCGAACAAATTAACTATTATAAGAAGTCGCGTTATCGTGATGAAATAGATATTCCAGGTCGTTTTTCAAAAATCGTTTTTTTCAACTTGTTAAATAGAACGAGGCAGTATGTTCCGGTAAGAGGTTGGCCCTTTGCAAGATAATTAACAAAAATTATCTCTTCGCAAAAATCATAGACATTATTTCACCAGCCGATGAAAATGTATTCTTTGGTCGAAATTTAGTATAATTTGTTCGATGTTGAGATTACTACTTGAATTGAAAAATAATGTGACGAGACCTGGTTTGATCAAGCATAGCAATCGTATAGTAAAACATAACTCGATTCCCAGCAAACAGCATCAAATTATCCATCAATGTTAACATACTTTCCAATTTTTGATCACAATTCAAGATTCGTGACATGAACCTTGCTAACATGTTTAATTTGCTTAATTCAACATGTAAATTGTGATGTACGGATTCAGACGGATATGCTCACGATAACTTTCTTAATTTTAATTTTTTCATCGTTCATTAATTTCGTTAATCATTTCTGGAGATTTAGTAGCTATTTCTGGTCCTGAACACACATAATCTTTGACGCTCATATCACTATGTTTTAACTGCATTGTATATCATTCAAAATTTCAGATGTGTTTATACGCAGTCCTTCAAAAATAAATATTTGAATATGCTACGTATTGTGTTTATGTATTTTAGAATTTTTCATTTAGATAATTCATTTACACTGCTTTCTCAAATAAAATGTTGTCATAAAAAGATACTAAATTTTTGCGAGGGATGGTGCTAGTAATCGGGCCTTAATCCCCACCAAATATTGCTCCTATTAAACTCAACATTACAAGAACTCAGTCTTTAAATGTGTAAAATATATTTATAATTTATTACACTAAACTTACTTGTTGAATACATAATACTCTAGCTATGTACATATGTATGCACATTAATTACCATGTGCCAAGATGAGTGTACGTACAACTGAAAGTTTCTCTTAAGCAATAAACTAAATAGTATTGTAAACTCTAATTAATTGAGGCTGGGTGAACATATTTTCATTTGTGTCATTATCGTCATCAGCAAAAGAATGCGGTAAACACACTGCCATTACTCATAGGAGCATAAACATTGTCATATTAAATAATTACATGCATCTATATACAAATGAAATAAATAGATACATTGGAATCTAAACGTTTTCGTGCATGCATTCACCTAAGCTATTAAATACATATGTTATTTAATATTGTATACACATGTTCTTTTAATTTCTTTCTAAATCTTAATAATATATTAATAAATGTGATTTCTACATGCCACTTGTTTCAAAATTTGATATCCCGAATTTATTTCGAATAGTTTGATGCTATGTTGCGTCTTATTAAGATCGCGACAATATCTAGGGTTCATATAAATATAATTGTAGATCCATATATTTCTGACAAATAAGTATCGCAAAAATGAGGCACCATAAAAAAAATAAAATACTCTAAAACAGCGTTTCGTAACCTTTTTACACACAGACTCACTAAATTTGTTTGTCCTAGTACCATGACCCAAATATGTATTTTGAGATCTAACGTGATTGAGCTCTCTTTTTTAAATATTTCACCCGTTGATGGCTAATAACAATAGCTATAAACATTTTAGCACCAATCGAAATTGAATCGCGACACAAATATTGAAAAACGCAGCACTAAAAGATTGCGAACTCAATTTAAGCTAATGTTTCTCAACCCATAAAGAGCTCAAATTCAAAGCAATGGTCTTCAAATTTTAACTGTAAATGTACGATTAAATCTATTTTACTACGGCTTTACGAAACATTAAGTAAAACTGTTTCTTTAATTATTAAAATATTCAAAATATGGGTTATTGAAAAATTATTGTCACACCTTTCAACCATATCGCTAACACTAGCATTCTTCTTATATGAAACGGATAATAGAAAGACTTTAACCGTGCTTAAATACGAGAGGAACTAGAATAGTTTTCTACCTAATAATGAAACAAAATATCTACAAATTCTTCCATAATTTTGTTTTTTAACGAATTCCTCTTAACTTCTGCATTTGTGTCACCTTGTAATGGTACGCGTAATTTTTTCTTTCAATGTATAATTATTGCATCTATAATGCATATTGTCTCCACTTATAATGTACACTTATAGGTAATGAACCAGTTATGTGCTATTCTGAGCCACGTGCATATAATAAAATAATTATCCGTCTGTGGACACAAAAGTGTGCGGGCAATAGGCACATAACTCCTTTATATGTAGGGGTTGTAATAAAATCTGTACTTATATAAATAAATTAGGAATTCTAATCAATCAAATTACCGGGCCAAGTATATACGAGGGTAGCTTGACAAGTGAGAATGGAAAAGAAAAACGAATTTTTTAAATACAAAATAATTTTTATTTTTCAATATATTCTCCTAAAAGAGCAATACATTTATTCCAACGGTGCTCCAATGCCCTTATGCCATCTCTGCAAAATTCTCATTTACGAAGATGATAAGCTCATCGTTAGACGAAAATTTCTTTCCACCTAGTGCCGTTTTCAATTTTTGAAAAAGGTGGAAGTCGGAAGAGGCTAGATCCGGCGAATAAGGCGCATGCGGTACTAATTGGAAATGCAACTCGTGAATTTTGGACATCGCAACTGTGCTGGTATGCAAGGAAGCGCTGTTTTGGTGAAACAGAATCTTTTTCTTTGCCATTCCTGGCCGTTTAGCGCGAATCTCAGCATTTAATTTTTGTAGAAGTTCTGCATAATATTGTCCGTTTATTGTGCCACCTTTCTGAAGATAATCAATCAGCAAAATGCCCTACGAATCCCAAAAAATTGATGCCGTCACCTTGTTTGCCGATAAAATGGTTTCCGCTTTCTTTGGAGGTGCAGAACCACGTTCTAACCATTGTTTCGACTGTTGTTGAGTTTCGAGTGTACTGTAGTGTATCCAAGTTTCATCGCAAGTAACAAATCGCCTACAAAAATCAATCGGATTCCGCTTATAAAGGTCCAAACACTCATTGGAAATGCGCAAACGAGTGAACTTTTAATCAGTCGTAAGCAATCGCGCCACCCATCTTGCCGGAAGCTTTGAAAGGCCCAATTCTTTCGTTAAAATGTGGTGTACGCATTCTGTTGAAATGTTTACCATATCTGCTATCTCTCTCACTTTGAGTTGTCGATCTTGAGTAATAATATTATAGATTTTTATAATCGTTTCCTTAGAAGTCACGATTTTGGGTGCTCCAGAGCGCGCTTCATCAACACAGCTTGTTCTACCACGTTTAAATTCATTTACCCATCTACTTATTGTGGCGGATGATGTAGCAGATTCCCCTAATGTTTCCCGTAACTCATCTTTTATTTCGGTAGCTTTCATACCCTTAATTACGAAGTATTTAATCGCCGCACGATACTCTGCTTTTTCCATTTTAACAAAACGACATGTTGCTTCTTTTTCAATCAGCTGTCAAAAATAAACTAATCAACCGATTTATCTAAATTTCGAAATGTAAACATATAAATAGGCAACCTAAATTATAGCGCATTTGTTTTACCAATTACAGCACCACCTATGTGTCATTCTCACTACTTGTCAAACTATCCTCGTAGAATTGGATGAAAATTATGTTGAAAAATAAAATCTACTTTTTACCCTAAAATAAGTATTTCATTGAAAAGTTAGTCTCCCATCAAATCACCCTCGTAATTAATTACGAAATTATTGTAAAAACTCATTCTTAAATAAATGCAATTGTCATAAATGCATTGTTCACGGCGCGTAGTTTCTGTTAAGCCAGTGCTTTCATTTCCCAATTAATTAAAAAAATTAATTTTGAGACAAGATTGGAATTATTGAAAGAAATTCAATGGTATTTAATTTTTATCAACATAGGTTGTAAATATTTCTTTTATTACAATTAATTCAGAAAGCGTTTTCCATGATATCCGACATGAAAACATGTAGCTTCTCAGATTAGAATAACCACTGTTTCATTTAATAACTATCTAACTAGTGTTTCTATTATTATACGATATTCGATTCACAGTATTTGTTTAACTTTTTAAATAAACTCCTTAACTAAAAAATTTTCATTTAACATTGACTTCTTTTAAATTCGTATAATAACTACCAGTAAATTTTTCTGTTTCTTTAATCAGTACATAATAACTTATTTTCTAATATTTGACACAATTATACAGGCATCTTTTCGTGCTAATTGTTACGGCATGAAATTCAAAGCGACGAGTGTCTCTACATAATTATTCGCAATTAGAAACGAGGATGTATATGGTATATGCATATGAAAACGATGTTAATATGAAGCTATTCGGGTACGAGCACGCAGTATAAATAAAGCAGTAGTCGGATGACTTTCTTTCCAATTACCATATACAGACGATGTCCACGCGTATAAACGGAATTGAAAAATAAAAGTTTCTCACTTGAATAACCGACCGTTCCTTGGCAAATTTGGTATTGTGTTAATATGCCAACGCACTTCGCGTTGAACAAAACTTTCTTTGACGTTGTAAGCGCTTCAAATTTATTACAAGTGTTTTGGGTTGATACGTTAATGTAGTATTTCTTTCTCTCTTCAATATTTTCGTATAAAAATAAATAAAACTTAAACAGAACGAATTACCATAAAAATCGTACTTCATTTTACTCTTAAATACTATAGTAAGATATTTCGACACCCTGAATGACATTTTTTACTGTAAAGATATTTCGGAATATATATTTTCTATATATTCTTCTGAAAATGAAAAATAGTTTAGCATAAATTTCCATTAATAGCTATTCTGACTGGAAAAGAGGTGAAATAAAAATTTTTTTAATTTTCTATATATTTTTCCATATAAATACGTGAATTTATGACAGCAATCAATATCTTGAAATAAGGTATTCAATGAATATATTTTAGTAGGAAATAAGGTTTACAATGCGTTTCATTTCCTTAATTACTAGATGACAGCAATATATTAAAGCGTATATGTAATTACAATAGTAAACATTACATGATTAACAAAACAATATCAATCGATTTCATAAAAATACTAAAAACGTTTTATTTTAATTCAGTAAATGTTTAAAAGATTCCCTCCATTGGCTACGACATCGTAAACAAATATAAAATTCATTTATAGTGTTGGTTATTTGTTCAGCAGTGACCCCGTAAGAGGAATCGTTTGGTGAAAGATCTAGTGACCTTGCCCGTCATTTCATTTACTTATTAAAACTAAATGTTTTCCCATCTCATTGGAACTACAGAAAATATCTCACGTTTTCAAGAAAGGTGACTCATCACTACTAACTAATTACCGATATATTTCGATATTATCAAATTTTGCAAAGGTGTATGATAAAATTCTCTATTCCACTATTTATAAAAACGCTTGTTCATTTTTATGACCAAACCAGCATGGATTAATACGTGGGCGTTCGACAATTACACACGCACTAATTACATTACTTCCTTTTCTCAACAAAATGGAGGTGGTAGGTTGATATTTTATATATCGACCTTTCACGCGCTTTCGACACTATAGGACATAAAACTCTAGCACCTCCTTTGATTCTAACTTTACTTTTAAAACATATATTAAATCTGTGTGCTGTGATACCTCTAAATCATTTGGTTTTATTATATGGACTTCTTATTACTTTAGCTATATTACTTACTAGTCCTTTTACTATGCCTTTGTTCTAACTAAGCTTGAATATACACCCAAAATGTGGTACCAATTGTATGCATCTCACAGTTTATAATTGAAACGCATTCATGGAAAATTTTTTATTTCTTTTTTCAAAGTGGATGGCGTTTACCCCGAGAGGAACTGTCCAATGTCTTACCTGTTAATCCAGTGTGGTCTTTTCGACGAAACCTTTTCTGTGTGAGATTTATAATAAGCATCATTAATAATACTGTGTATTGCTGATACCTTCTGCAAAAATATCTTTTAATGTGGCTCATCTACAGTCCAGAGGTGACAATACTTTCACAATACCTGTACCCAGGACCAGCTGCTTACAGATAATGGTCATCAAAGGGATGAGTATGTATTATGGCCAACGAAACCAAGAAAACAATTCTAATTAACTGTATTTAATTATTGATCTTTCTGGCTTGATTTTTTTTTATTAATCAATATAATTAACTAATTTTGCAAATGTAAATACTTTTTTAATTTTTTTAAAATATATTGTAACATTAGTTGTCTTATAATTAGGTCCCGATCTATTGGGCAATAAAATTCCTCTAATTATTATTATCATTATTAGTATTATTACTAGTTTCACCTCTACGCCCTATCCAACGATGTCGAATTTACGGTGTACGCACCTCTTTACGACTTAAAACTTCTCTGTCCAAATTATTTTTAAATTCTGTCATTTTCAACGTACTGCTTAAATTTGGAGCCTTTAAAAGAAGTATCCAACTGCTAACTGTAACATCCATGATAAAAGTATTGGGTTATTTTAGGTGTTATTATGAACATGTTATTTCTGCTTTCTTGTGTTTTCTGATATACTCGACTATAAATATTATAAATTATTAAGCTACGTTTTTATACAACATCGACTAGCAAAATTATTCTTTTTTAAGTGAAGAACTAGTACTGTTATATGACGTTTGAGTACTTATGCATACAACTGTTCTTTTCTAATGTCCTTAACGATAGTAGGTACGTAGAAATTTTCACGAAGTACAGTCTTCCTCTATTAGTATATAGGCTAACTACCTGCTATTGGTTGTATTATTTCCGTACTTGAACTCTCATAATTAAAAATAAAAGCTGTGACCAATATAGATTAAACACTGCCGATGCGATTGCCGATTGAAAAAGATGACGTTATGAACATATCCAAATGAGAATGGAATTCCAAGCGTAATATAGTTTTCAATGAATATGGGGTAACTGTAAATACGAAACGAATGTATGAAGGCAACGGCTGTTGTGTTCCTGTATATATTATTGTTAACTGAGTTTCAGTGCAGTAGTTCAGCCCTGAAGATGCCCCATACAAATGGGTACGAAACGTCGGCAGATATACTAGTGACGCGGTTTCAGCCCGGAAACCCAGAAGCAGATAGATCTGGAATCACTTTCCAAACGATTCCCTTGATTATTTCTTCATTTTAATATATGTACATAATATGGTCTCATCATAAATACGGGTGGGTCATAAATACATATTATATCATCTCTATTTTCGTTAAGCATTTCAGTAGTAATGTCAATCCAATATAGTCTGTTCATGTAATTGCTTTGACTCTTGACGACAAACAACTCGTTACATTTGCAAAGTATCACTCATAATTGACTGCGAAGGGACAATGGATATTTCACAAGATTCGGCAACGTATTTAATAGTCGATCAACAGGACAACCTCAAGACTGTCTCTTCTTAATTGATATCGACGGCTCTCGCTAAGTTATTTACCTTCAACAAACTTTTGACCATTTTTAAATTGTTTTCAAAGAACTTTTATAACATTTCACATTGTATTTTTTGCGTTACTTACACATCGTCGAAAACCAAAAAGGAAAAACTCTTCATATATGAGCAAAAGTGATGCTATAACTTGAAAATAAACGATGACAATGGGGACATTATTTCTAATAAATCTATAACAGAGTAGTTGCTATCGTCGACTGTAGAGAAAATATGTATAATTAGTAAACATCTGCATTAGTAATGATAACAGAATAGACAATTTATGGAATCTTCTGTTAATTTCAGATATTCAGTCTTTTGAACAGTTTTAAAAATGTTTTTTAATAGCCTTTTTAATAGACTCTTCAGATTCGGTACAAAATCACATTCTAGCTAGGGATATTCAAGAATTACTATTGAACTCATTTAGAAGTAGACAACGTCTTTAGTTTTGTTTTGAATAAGAGAATTTTTATTCAAAATAAAACTAAAGACGTTGTCTACTTCTAAATGAGTTCACTAGTAATTCTTAGTTATCTCTATAAACAATGATTTCAAAACTAAAATGGTACTAGGGTCTTAAGTTTGTCAAAGGCAATCTTGTTGAAAACAATCAGTCTTTTTCTAGAGTTTGCAGTTGCTTGTTTTATTCTTCCCGTTATAATACTATGTCTGAACATAACAAAAGTCAAAAAACAACAGAAATCTTTTACAAATAAAGTCTTTGTTTAAATATGTACCAAGTACGCAGGTAGTTTCCTTTTAAGACACAGAATAACAGAATAAAACTAGATCATGAACAGAAATAATGATATCTTTGTTACAATGCCATCAGAATTTCTATTAAAGTACTGTAATTTGTGCGTGTTTATTATAGGTTTGATATCGACTTTGGCGTGCGTAGAACTTTACACAAGATAATATAGGTTTAATTAAGAAATACTTGCAATTATGAACAGATCTTAAACATTTTTTAGATTTCTAAAGACGAGTACATAAAATGCGTAACACATTTCGAAGAATTAATCGACTTTATGGAACAGTATTTTGTTAAGAACAAGTAATATAAAATTTCCAGAAAGTCACAAATCTATGCATATTAAACATCAAGGCGATATGAGAATTTTTTCTAGTAGTAATTTTGTAGTAGTTGCATATCACGATTCCTTGAGTAGTTGTTGTTATTCAGTGTTTAAGGCTATCTAAGTGATTGGGCAATAGGGGAACATAAACTTAATCTTTTACACATCTTCTTAAGAAAAATCACATACGTTAAGGTATGAGGATTTCGCAGGCCAATTATAAAGAGATTCTGCGTCCCTTTCTGACCAAGGGATTGCTGGAGCACTTCTTCATTCGAAAAAACTTAAATCTCTAGATGCCACTGACACGATACATCATCTCTTTGAAAAATAAATTGATCTTGTCACTAATACGTCCTTGAACGAGCTGCAGTCTGCTAGCTATAAATATTTTCTTAGCACACGCCAGATAGTTTAGATTGAGAAGGAATCTAAAGTTCAGAGCTAGCTCAATTTGTAAACTGTCTTGGATTTGGCCCAAAGGTGAGGCGTATTTTCTACATACTCGTACTTGTTCCACCGACACTCGCAATAGACCTGGACTTTTTCTTTACACAGACATCTATTTTCTGTAAACTGTCAAATTCACTGTTGTATACACTTCGGGTAGGGTAGCGTAATATCAATTCGCCTTCGAAAAATATGCTGCATCTTAGCACCCAAATTTGTTTTCACCATTTCGAGGACGTAAAAAGCCTCTTATTATCGATTTGCTATTTTGAGTGTCGACAAACAACTAAGAGGTGCTATGGAATCAATGTACCTACAGCACTTGTGTAGTAACCATTAGAAGCCTATAAATCGCCTATTTCAATTAGTCAGTGACTGTTTGATTCCACGACAATGTTTGAGAAGCCAGAATAACTCTGCCCATATACATACGTATTTGCTTCTTTTCGACTGAATTGCAGTAATGCAATATATTAAATATTAATCAATTGAAAAGCGATATGACTTAATTTTAATCATTTCATTGCAATTTACTCTCTTTTATGATTATTTTAATAGCCTTATTTATTATTACTATTATTAAAACTAATCAATATAAAAAAATTGACTTCACAAAAATGAACTATGAAAAAGAATATTTTAATTCGATTATATTGATTTAGGGAGTGCTCAATATAAATTTAAGTGTTTTTTCTAAATAGTTGTTTGGAAATTTGTATATACGTAAGTATAAATAAACTGCTGAAGAGTTTCTGAATTCAGCCGTTATAATGTCAGTGTTATTCTTTGTGATAAAGCTTTTGATCGAATCCGTCTTTTTGAAACCTTATTTCTTATGGGTTTCTATTTGCAAAATAGGAGCAAAAAAACCCTTAAGTTCTACTAAGATATCTCAAAAAAATGCGTAAAATATCAATACGCTCTCTTAAGTCTAACCTCAGAAACAAAAATTCGAAGCCACTTGAATTAGAATATAAAAAGTTATCTATATAGTTAAATTTTTACAGTATGTTCAAGCCTTTTCTTTTCTTTCAACAATTGAAGCAAAGGAATTGACAAATCATTCAGTGACTAGTAGAAGTACTAGCAGAAGAAGAAAGACAAATTAGATATTAAAGGAAGGAAAGAAATTAGTAAAGGCAATAAGATTTAATGTATTTAGATGAATTGTACAAGTAAATCAAGCTATGATTAGATGTAACATTACTGAAATCAGCACTTTATTGAATATCAAATCTGGATGGTTAGCAGAAAATATTACCAAAGCTTGGTAACTTAACGAAAAATAATAAGAGAAACTGGTACGTAAACTTCAGCGGTCGTGATCCATACTATCTGCTTCTGTGCTTCCGGGCTGGATTCGTGTCACTGATATAACTGCCGACGTTTCGTACCCACTCATATGGGACATCTTCAGGGCTTAACTACTGCCACTGTCTGTCGCAGAAGCAAATAAGAGAAACGTTTAGAAAGCAATAAAGTGATTAATACCAAAGAAAATATCGAAGAAGTATATAATTTTTGCAAAGCGAATTATATCTCAAAACTTGCATGAATAAAAAATAATCTTAAACACTAAATAATAATAAATACGTAAATAACACCGCCAAAAGAAAAGTTGTTACAAACCTATCCAAACCTTCCATCTCTCCATAAAAAGGAGTCAGTCAAGGTTCCATTTTAAGTCCTATCTTATTGAACATATATAGAGAATGGATCAGAAGAAAGGCTACAGAAAATTGAAAGAGTGGCATTCTCGTAGGAAGCAAAGACTATGCAATCTGCGACATGCTCCAGTAAACAAAGAAGATCTACTACGTCTAGTTGAAACAATAGAAGAAATTAGTAAAGAGGTGAGACTAAAAGTCAACTAACATAAAACAAAAATAACGATTATAAACAGAAATCAAAAATCAAGAAACTGTAATACCGATCAATTCTATGTTATTGATCTGAGTTCAGTTTATTGGTAGTAGTAAAAATTTTATATATTTATGGACCCTACTAATAAATATAGACGGATTCTCAGAATAAATAGAAAGAAGATAGGAAGATAAAATCCGCAAACGCGCAGTTCACTGTAAAAATAAAGAAACACTTAGTAAGAGGGCCTTGTATTCTTAATATTGACGAATACATCAACATGTTGACAATAAAGAAAATCGATCTTCACTAAATAAATAGTTTCATAAGTTGGAGAGGACTGCTGAGGATATTGGAAAGAAAAATATTTAAGCATTCCATTCTCATAGAACCAAAAATCTCAATGAAGCTGAGCGCAATAATAAAGCGGCGAATACTTAAATACCTTTAAGACAATATAGGATGTGGCGGCGTACTAAAACTAAAGATACAAGGAATGGTCAATGGTGTCAAGAGAGAGAAAGTTTATCCATTCGATATACAGATGTCAATACAAAAACTACCAACATTTCTCTAATGCAAAGTATGTGAGAGTAGTAAAAAACAGTAACAAATGAAAAATATTGTCGGAATAGATTTACTGATTCATGAAGTAGTAGGAGTAGGAGATTAGTTATTTTAAAGTGAACCTCAAAGTAAGCTCGGAGCTTTGGCTCATACAAAAATGTATAAACTTTAGTAAAAGGGAATCTAAATCAAATAATCTATAAACAACTTGCAGATAGTTTTAATATTAACCATACTACAGTATTAAGGCATGATATATCACAGGCACGATTAAAAAGTTTCCAAAGTGAATGAACTTTGCATATGATGAAAAGTAAATATTATACGCCAATCACAGAGAAACATCTTAAAAGTCAGATCGACAAAAACTCCAAAACATACTCCAAAACGTTTTGCAAAACAATTAGGTGGAATATATAACACTTACTCATCCAATGATTAAAGCATAGCAGCGAATAGATATTGATAATATATGGAAGAAATGTAGAATAAATTGAAAGTACAACATTAAACCACCGTCATTAAGAAGGAATATATTTTGTTACAATTACATATACCATTCCCATATTCACCGGTCGTATCTCTAACAAATTTTCTTTTTTTAAACATTTGGATGCCTTTTAAAAGTAAAAAGAATTTCTCAATGAAGAAGTTAAAACAATATCAAAATCATCAGAAAAACTAAAGTTTATAGATTTACATCTCTAGAGATGGAATTATGGTCTCCTTAGTCGTCAGCAGGAAATGTGTTCAGGGAGATTGAAACGATTGAACTTTTTTTACATTTTTTTACCCCACCCAGGTATGTGGTTACAAAAATGAAATTAGAACCACATACCTGTTCGTCTTTTAAAATTTACTAACTTTTATTTTTAATATTACTTCGAGCGTTAGTCTGACCCATTACTTACTTTTAAATCATTTTAATTAATAGTGTTCATCCTCATCCAAAATCTAAATTTTCAAAGCTTTTCTTCTTTGATACAACATACAATTATTAAAATTAGATTTAGACCAGAAAATGAAAGCTGATAAAACCACAAGCGCAACAAATTGATTGTGAACTTTTCAAAAATACCTCAAGAACAAACAAAATGTGTAAAGAGCCAATCAAAGCAGAATGAAGATATATCGATGGGAACAAATTAAAAATTAAATAATACAATAATCATAGTAAATCAATTTATATATACATATTTGTCCTAGATATTAATGAAAATCAGATTTTTTGGAAGAAACTTAATAATAAATAACATTTTGAGTAAAAATTGATCCTTTTTATTATTTTATAATTTTATTTTTAGTTTCATATAAAAGCTTATTTCGAAATTTTTTTAAATTAATCTAAATAATGAATTATTTTCGAATTTAATTTTCAAATATACAATTTAATAAATTAATTCGTATAATTTAATATTTAAAATTCATTGCTATCGAGTTACCAAAAAAAAATTTTTAAATTTAAAAAGTGTTCATTCATAATATGATAACATAATTATAAGAGCATTAAATATAAATTCCGTCAATTTAACTAACCTTTCCGAGCTCCATGACTAAGTGGGAAAATTGCCGATAATTCGAATATATGCCGGTATCCAAAACAACAAAACTGCCGAATGCAGAGAACGATCGGCAGTACGGAAGCGATCTACTTGCAAAGGCACAACGGAAGAACACTACTAGCACAAACCGAGCACAACGCGTTTGTGACTGATACAGAGATGTGTACATTGAATGGTTTCAGCCACTTTCCACCTGTCGACCTAGATTCACAAACTGCGCGCAGCTAGACATATGTTGAATATAGTCGATGTAGATATGTATACTTCTTTCTACTCATCAACAATTTCTTCCAGCATAGTTGTCAAAAGAATGTCATAATTGCAATAAGAACATTAAATCCAATGCTTTAATGTAATTGTTCAGAAAGCGCCCGCTTCAGTTTCAGAAAATACCGAAAAGAATGAACTTTTTGAAACTAAATTTATTGTTGCTTAGATTTCAACTTATGTAGTTAAGACAAAAACGACATCGGAAACTGTTCACCCTTACGTTGGAAAAAAATGCTTTTAACGATTCTTGTTTGAAAGACAAGATTGAAGTATGTTAATAAATACTTTGTATTTCATTGAGCTGAAAATTACTGCCGTCTCATGTCAAAATTAACTTGTCATAGTGACTAAATAAATTTTTGTTCAAATGATTATTTATGGTTGACAATTTGGTAAAAAATGTGAAATTAAATTTATTATACAAATAAGTATTAGGTAGTGACGAGAATTTTCAATCTCTCATAATCCATTTGTCAAACTGGAATGTAAACTTCGGTTTACGTTCCAGAAACTTTAAAAATAGAAAAATTATTACCTTTTTCACAATCTACAGCAGGCGAGGATAAACTGCGGTCATATCTATCATTAAGATACATTCATGGATAGGTAACGAGAGATTCATTCGCTACTACTATACGCTACATCAAACACTTTATTAAATAAAGTTAAGTATTTGACAATACTTGTCCTAGAATCCGGTGTTCCGCATGTGGCACTGCACCGGTGGCTACATCAGACAGCAAAGTTCTTAACAGGCGACAAATGCGTATCACGTATGGTGTTGAATAAACTTACGTATTATAGTACTAATAAATTGATTCTTGGCATACGTTTTTTTGGAAAATTAGGTCAAAATAAATTCTCCGCCCGGCCAAAACTTCTTTCCAGCATGGAAAGTTGAGTTTGAAAAGTATACGGAAGTCATTCGGGTCTAGATCTGAGGGATAGAATGGGTAAGGTACAATGTGAAATCTCGAATGATGCAATTTTTCGCGAACGACTTGACGGATGTAGTAAATTGCGTTGCCGTGATGAAGTGGAGCTTCTTTTTTATACTTCTCCAATCTTTCAAGAATCGCTTCCTTCAATTTGTCTAGTGGAGTAGCATAATATGATTCATTACTGGTTTAGTTCTTTGCTAGATAATCTATGAAATCATCTGTTTGGAATTTTAAAAAAATTATAGTCATTATCTTACCCGCTAACAGAATTGTCTTGATGCTCTTTAAGAAGTACTACCACAATGTTTCCACTATTGAGATGCCGTTTAGATTTAGAAACACAGTGGCGAAGCTAAGTTTCATCAACTGTAACAAATCTTCTCAAAAAATCAGCTTAGTCCTTGTTAAACAGCTTATCCTTTCCATTTTTTATCACAATTCAAGACTATAATACTTACTTTACTGATAGTTTGAATATACCCAATTCTACGTATAAAATTAAATTATTCATTCGTTCAAAACAAAATCATTCATTTTATTGATCATTTCCAGAATTGTTTCAGTTTCGAAAATTCTGATCGCACCTCATCTTTGATATTCATATCACCACCTTTGAATTGCGTAACCCAGCGAAAAATTGTGGCTGAAAGAAAATTATCACTTGAAGGTTTTTGCATATCAGCCAAAAATTTCAGGTGTGCGTAGTTCTCTAAAGAATACATATTGGTTTGTGCCAAGTATCGGCAGTTCATGCATTTTAGAATTTTCCATTTAGACACTTTATTCACAAAACGCTAGGTTTTCCTGAATAATGGTTCTCGTCGAGGTTCATTTTTCGCCAAATCATACTCGTACATAAAACAAATCTTCCATACGAGAGATACAACTTTTCATTTTTACTAGTTAATCGTTGCCAAATTAAGAAAAATAGAAGAATAATTTGCTGGTTCGTTATACTATTCGTTTAAAAACTATGAGAACGTAGAAAGGATTTTTTAATTTTTTTCTTGATATTGACTTTTACTACAAGTAATCTCTTATTAAATAATGATAATATAACAGTAAAATGTAAGTGTATAATATTACAAGAGTAAAACGAATTATTCTAGGTCTGACACATAAATGATAGTCAAAGTATAAAGCGAGGTTCAATTTTTGAATCTCAATATATAATTAGTCTGTGAATTATCATTCATTGACGTACATTGAAGTTTTCGTTCGAATTTAAAGTAAACAACTTTGATACATTTTTTAAAATGAAATAAATGGAGTATCAGACGGTAATTAAATACTTCGTTTTGAAAAGTTTAAAATCACTTGAAATAAAAACCTTAATAATGATGTTATCAACAATAGAAAGATTGGCACCGGAATTTAGACGTGACTATAGATCGATTTAAAATGATTATTATTATTATTAAATTGTGAGAGCTAGTGAATACTAAGCAAAGTGAATACTTGGTTTCTAGGAAATGAGTGCTTTGAAAAAAATTGTTAGGTATATGTCAACGTTATCTTAATGCGTATTGTTTTATTAAATAGTTATTAAATTTGTGAATTTGTGCAACAATTATTTTAATTAAAAGCAAAAGGAAATGGAGTTAAGAGTTAAGGCATTGGAAGCCGCTAGAATCATTTATGCCGTTTACGGAGAAAGCGTAATTGGGAAGAATATCGCGCAGAAATGGTATTCTCGATTTAAATAGGGTCATTTTGACACAATTACTCTCAACAAAAGACCATAGAATATCGTCTAAACGCATTAATTCATGATGATTCATGCCAGTCAAGTCGAAAATTAGCCATTACAGTGGATTCTAAACAATCGACCATAATGCAATATTTACAATCCATTGGTCAAATTCAAAAAGTAGGTATTTAGTTCTCACGTGTTTTGAACGAAAACAATAAGAATCAGTTTGTCGACATTTGTAATTCTTTACTGACTCGTCATCGTTTCGTTCATCAACAACATCGTTGCTGGTGATGAATAGTGTCTTCATGTTCCAATCAAGAACAGAAAACAATAGCTTAGCAAAGGCAACTCCCCGAGCAAATGTTAGTACTAAAACTTCTTCTTGCTCGACTTTTGAATCAAACCTCAAAAGAGATGTATAATTTAAGAACCTCGAGGCTATTCGAGGTTCTTAAATTCTTCTTCTATACGAAGGATATAAAGAATGTTGACTAAATATGTAAAGTTAGAAAAAGTATGTGGAAAAATGAATACTTTAAAAATAAAGCTATGTTTCTTTGGTCAAGCCGGGAAGATTTCACTCCGACTTCAAACTACGTTACTGCATTGTCTATATCTTTTCCTTGGAAACATGCACTACTATTAGAACCTAATCGTTGTGTAGCTATAAATAAAGTTAAATCCACATTTGTTCTCTATCCAATTGCATTAATTTCTTTCAGTAGAATTTCTTTTAATTCTGTGGAAATACATTCATATTGTGTACACATAAAATAAATTGCCGCAAGAATTATTAATAGGCAGTATATTAGCGAAGTGAGTAAAACCTGGTTTAGGGTAATGGAATGCATTTCTGGGGATGCAAAGGGTATTCGTCTTGTTCCAAAAGACTAAACTACCAGAGTCGCATATTATGCAGGTCTTTTAGCCCAACTAAAGGAAAAAATTAATAAAAAGCTTCCTGGTTTAACCAAGAAAAAATCATTTTCCACCTAGACAATGCACGATGTTGTTGCTATAGCAAAAAATAACGAATTATGCTTCGATTTGTTGCCTCATCTATCTTATGCGTCAGATTAAATGCCGTCGGATTACTGTATTTTCAAAGTCTAAAGAAATAGCTTGCAGGTCAGATATTCTCAACAAACAATGATGTTAAAACTTCTGTTTAAAGAACTTGAAAGTTAAAATTAAGACATAGAGACTTTGGATCACCGCTGGTTCAAATGTATCGCAGTAACAGGAAATTATTTATGTTTAGAAATTAGCGTAATTTCATAGCGCAAAGTTATTTTCTTTATTTTTATTCCTCGAGCTCTTCAAACCATCCTCGTACTATCGTAGAAGACATTAAATACTATTGCATTTTTATGTCCAAAACTATAATCCTAGAGCATTGAAACTCTTAATTAGGAATAACAGGCAACGAATTTCAACGTAATATTAAATTACATTACAAACACAACGTTAAGTGTGTTCTTAATTTGACCTTGTATACTTAGTTCATTTAAATCACACCGAAAATAATCTTGAATAATAACTAATAAAATCGGAAAAAATGATAACGGTTTATTACCTTTGTACAATACGCATTATTATTTGATAAATCTTTAGATCAACAAGTGTACTCGAATCTGAAAATAAATTCCAAAACATTTTTTGATAATGAATTATCTAATATTATACCTGACATCTTGCGTAGCGGTAGATAGGGATAGTTGCTGTAACCCCAATGCCATAACAGAATTTCACGAGACTAATTTAAATAGTCTCGGCTGCGCAACACAATGTATGATCAAACTAGGTTTCCGAATATTAACCGAAGATAATATGGTATTAGCTCAAACACAATGTTCAACCGAATGCATTGGTAAAAAGGAAGGATATGTAAGTGATATTTATTTTCGTAATAAAAATAAATTTTCATTCATTATATAAACACCAATTTTAAATTTGGTAAAACTTATTTAAGAGCAGCTTTAGCCTAGTGGGAAAGTCACTATGGATTTAATTAGAATGATTTAATTCATGCTACAATTTCAAGTATCGATACGGCATTTTCGGTTCCAGCTCGGTTCAAATTGGTGAAAATGAATATCGGATATATTAAGTCATTCCATAAATGCTCGACTTTTACCTCACTAGTTTGAATGTGGAAGCCAAACACTGATATAATTTCAATTATTATCTATAATTAATCTGGTACGTAGATTTCCGCGGTCGTGGTCCATGCTATCTGCTTCTGGGTTTCCGGGCTGGAACCGCGTCCCTATTGCACTGAAACAGTGCAGTAGTTCAGCCATGAAGATATCCCATACAAATGGGTACGAAACGTCGGCAGATATACAAGGGACGCGGTTCCAGCCCGGAAACCCAGAAGCAGATATTATCTATAATTGTTTATCATCTATTTACAAAATCACAAATTCTTCGCCTATAAAATTCTGTGGGTTTTGGTCACATTTCATTTCATTGAAAGTTTTAAGTTCGTTTCCTTCTAAATAATTTTGTAAACTATATAAATGTGAAATCTGAGGGAGTATTATCAGGAAAATGCAGGGTATAGGGTAAAAGCCCCCAAACTAGCTTTTCAACTTCATCAGACTCACTCTCCGCGTATGAGGATACGCAATACCTTGGTGCAGCATCACGCGTTTTCTAACGATCAGTGGTGATCGCTTTGTCGTCAAGATGACACTTAGACGACTCAGCTATGTACAGTACTTATGAGCAACCACAGTTTTGTTAGTATTTCAAAATTTCAAGTGTATCGTGTGCATTATTACGCTTTTCCAATGAATTTAACTAATACGTATACAGTAAACCAGAATTAACGAACAGAAGTTTATTGAATTTGGATCAGAGCATCCACAAAAAAGAAATTTTTTGAATTTCGTATAATAAACACCAGAGTTTTAATGAAGAGAAGATCGTACGCAAGATATGATCGAAAAACAATAACTTCATCAAATGTAGCGCCCAAATCTACATTAAGAAAATATAGAACAACTGTTCTTTCAAATATATGTTAAAATATTGCAGTTGTGCGCATGTATATCCAGCTTATTGACAATACACCTGTAATTAAGCACATCTATTTACCTTTCTTAAGATTCGAATTATCTGAGAAAAATATCTTACGGCAATTGAGCATATCGTAAAGGTAATGTATGTACATAAGAAAAAGTAACGAACTAGAATCTTCGAATCTTCTACATGATTTACTTAGCTCAAATTGCAATCAAATATCTTTCCCAGAAACTTTACTAATCATGTTTGTTAAATGAGTATTACTTTTGTGACAATGCAGATAATAACATTGTAATTGACATACTCAAACAAGGTTTACCGCGTCCTGTGACTGGTAAAATACATTGCAACTCGATAGCGAAAGGTAAACAAATAATGTATGCAGCTACCAAGTCGAACGACATGTTATAACTGCCCGCATCATAGTAGATAAGAGATAATAAATTGTACCTACATAATCATTAGAACTTTGGTTTAAAATCGTAAAATATTTGTGCGTTTCAGTGTACTGTTGAGTAAACAAGTATCTAAATATATTAACCGAACATCTAAATCGCATATACTAGTCGTAATTTTTTATTTACCAATAGTTTTATGCATACGTTCAATGGATAGTATTTTTCTTTGAGAGGGGCAATGCTTTATAGGCAAAGGATGCTTAGGTTTATGCACAGTATGAAACTCCCGAGCAAGCTTGATCTACTCACTAATACCCCTTCATCGTCCATCATAAGAGAGATCCGGAATTATCTTTTAGGCATTCTCCCAAGTATCTTAGTCATCCAATTCCACCCGCTTCCTCCACATATTATGCTGTTATCCTCGTATTTTCTCGTATTATTCTTCTTATGAATTTAGTCACTACTCACCACATCTTCGCTGTGTCCATAATTATGCCGATAATATTGTCTCAGTTAATATTATTATTATCTGGGTTCCTTTACCCTCAGGAGCAACCTTCAAAGGGTACTTGTCCATTTAACAATGTGCTCAAGCGAGTCTATTTCTAAACAATATATCCAATTGTCATGTTGTCATTGTCAGTTTTATGGATTCTGTACGTGTACGAGCAAAAAGTGGACGTTAAAAACTGTGTGTAGTAGTGATCCACCTCTTTAAATTTGCAGCTCATCCATTTTTCCACGTTCTTCCCGCTTGGTCCATTTTGCATCCTCCGTATACTCGTTTCATTACTGCTGCTATTTTCTTAGAGTTTCCGTCTCTTTGAACAGTAATGAGACATAAATTTTAATATTATATAAAAAATTATGAAGCACTTACTCTTATGCCAAGCATGATCAATCTCAAAGAACTCGACTATACGTCTGCAGCATTTCCAATAGCATTTTGCACAGCGATGTATACCGCGCTGAAAAAAATGTTCTTATACAAAGAAAACGATCGTTCCACATCTAATGATGTAACTTTTGTATAGCTAAAATAATATTTGAAGTTATCTAAGAGATCTAGAGAAGTACTGTCACTTTCATTCCATATTTGTCTTAATCTGTTTAAAACACTATTTAACTTTTCAATAACTAGATGATTTTTTTCCTCATCTAAGGCGTAATTATAAATACCTTGTAAATCTGTAAATATTTGAGCATCTTCAAATTCATCGTTTAATAATTAGGGCTATATAAAATTCATTTCTTTATATGTTGAAAATATTTAGAGTAATAAAATGCTGGTTGTATTCATGTTCTCCAACGTGTAAGAATTAGCTGTGGTGATTGAGAGATGGCGTAGCACCGTCTAAATTCGTTTAGGAGATTTAAGAAAAACGACACTTATTTAAGCAATTACGTATATCATTCACATCTGCATAACAGTTTCTAATAGTTTCTGCTACAAGATGTAAAGTATGAAGTTTTAGCATTACTTGTATTAAGTTACTACACTTATTTTTAAGAGAGCGGATCATACATAACGTTATTGCGACATCGGTCATTATCATAAACAAATGGTCTGTTGAGGGTTGCAAGTTTGTCAATGTATTCAGCACTATTCTCAAAATTGTTTTGCTAGTACATTTCTCTATTTTTTTACTAGCCAGTAACAATAACACTAACAGTTTTAAAAGTTCCACTGTTCGAATTACAACATTGACAGAACTTACTACATTTTGTAGTCTCTACATTATTTATCTCGGATTTAGCATTAGCTAAAGCAAAACCGACACGATTTTATAAAGTTCCTCGAGATGGTAATACCTCGAAATTTTTCAAGATTGTTTATTAGCAAATAAAACAAACGGTAAATTACAAACAGTAAACATCAAAATTAAATAAAAAATAAAGTTAGTATAAGGATTTACGCCACTTTTTGCATAATTATGTTGCGTGTATTTTATAAGCAAAGCGGTGACAGGCGAACAAAAATTTATCGCAGAGTGTATATATTATTCTCCAAAGTATTTTAAGTCTGGAAATTCTTTTATGAATTTTCTTACATTACGCTTTCTACTAATTGTAGCACTATAACAACCTTCTGATGTTATTACACAATACAAGAAAACAACAATATAACAAATACCACAACTGTTCCCAGCGAGATAATGCGATGTACTAATTTCACTCCGTGAATTAACTAGGCTCAACGTGCAGACTCTCAGCGACTTTGATGCGGTGCCAAAAATTAGCAGTTCTAAAGATGTATGTAAAATTTAATGTTTAAAGTCAAAAATAATCATCAAATGAACATACAAGGTTTCTATACAACGCTCGAGTTTTATACAAGGGCTCGCAAGTTTTAGTTCTGTACCTAAAAAAACAAATGCTTTGATTTCTGTTTCATAAATAAGACTTACTAATTTCAATGCATCGCCAATTTTTCGTGAAATAATTGGTCTCTTTCAAGGTATCCACTACTGGATAATAATAGCTCAAATTTTTTTTCAAATATTAACGATTTTTGCATAACTTTTGCAACACTCTAAGATTTTTATCTTTCTTTCAGTATTTCGAAAGAGCTAGTCGTCCGAGTTTTTTAAAGTTTCCCTTCCATCCTTGCCCCTTTATTTCCCTCGTACTATCTTTCTCTATCTGTTATCCGACCCATTTTTATATCTTTGCTCCGATTTTTTCTTCTAATGATTCAATGTTATTATTATTCTATTATCTCTTAATGTTTTCATATCTCCTTTCTCTCACATTTTAAAATCGGTAGATGATTTTAATTTCCTTTTTGTTAAAATAAAATTTCATTTAAAACGTGCTCTTTCAATTTAATATTGCTTCGGATTTTGAATTATTACTTCTCTGAATTTATTTCACATGTCACGTAAATTTAGTGGGATTTAATACTACTGAAAATAATTTTCCTGCAGATACTCTGTCAAATATCCATTTTAACCTTTGTGTCTACAGCCAAAAATTTATATGTATGCATACACCCAGCATACCCAGGTATGCTACTGCTGTTTAACATTATAGTCTTTATACTCGGTAAAATTAAGAATGGAAATGGTCATACTAGTCATATATTGCCATATCGACGATACTTACTACTCGTTTGTGGCCATTTACAGGGAATTAACATGTTAGGGAAATAAAAAGGAAATCCCTCACTATGAGTATGTTGTTTACAAGCTTATTCATAATCATTTGATTGGAAAAGTTTAAAGTGTGTGCATAATGTGGTGGCGTGCAATAGAAAGAAAATCGGATATCTTTTTGATTTAAAAAACATATATACTATTTCTAAAATACGTTTTGTTTGCAATAATAACACCAAAAAGTAGCATCTTGTCTTTGGGTACAACTAGGAAAACAAAAATATTGGAAAAGGTAAATATGTATATAGTACATACATATGTATACTAGATTTATGTTTATATACTGTCATTTGTTTTTATATGCTGACAAATAACTAGTTACATAAATATATGTATGATGGCTAACTCCGCGGCAATTGCAAGGGCATTGCTTTGAAGAAAGACAAAGTCAAAGATTGGAGGAAATTTTGGAAGGTGATAGCGAAAATGAGCAAGAATTATTTGATAATTTATTGGCAAGTGAAGAAGATGCAGGAAAAAACATAAGGGAAATTGCTACATATGTACCAGAAGAAGGCCATCACGAAAGTCCTGCAAGGAATGCCAAATGCCAGTTTGCGCTGAACATTCAATAGATGTCACTTATTATGAAACATGCGCAACCTAATGTTACTAATTTTTGAGAAGTCTTACAATAAATTTTAAATAAAACAATTGAAGTTTAACCTAAATTCAACAAAAATATTTGTTTTGATTTTTACTAGCAATTTCCAATCGTTATTACGTGCATACCCGGGTATGCTGGGTGTAAATATAATGGGTTGATTTTAAAAATTACTCGGTAATTTTAGCTGCAATAAAGATTAAAAAAAACATTTTCATTATTTCATGAAAACAATTTTTTAGGCGACTACTAAAAATTTCATATTGGTACATTCTCTAAAACTCAAAATATAGCAATTTTAGAATGTAAAACATACCCAGGTATGTGGGTGTAGACATAAAAGTTAAAGTAGCTTAACAAATTACTTACTATAAGAAAATTATATATGTAATCAGTTACCCATACAACACTTCCGATTATTTGGTAATTAGAAAATTAAAAAATAGTCTATAATTAATACGCCTTTACTTCAAGTTTCACCATTTGATTATTGTAGTAATAATCGACGATTATTTCCCGTTGTTCATGCTGATAATTTTAGATTCTACTATTCAATATGATAATAGATCTTTAAGAAGTTGAAAACCTGAACAATGAAGCGTCTATCACGTGATAAAACAATAGAAATTTTTATCATTAATAACATAGGCCGTGCAATTTAATGATGTTTGTCTCATAATTATTTATTTTTACATTAATTAATAATAATTATACATAAACACTGGATTGGTAATATTATTATTAGCTTTACCATAAAAATACTACTTATCTTCATAATACTTAATGAAAAGCTTATGAAACATAGATAGTTAATATACTTGGAATAATTTTTTTGTATTTTCAGATAACTGAAGATGGGCGTTTCTTAATGGACCAATTTCTCAATGTGACCAAAGAACGTCTAAAACATGAGAAGTATGACAAAGCAATTAGTAGGTGTTTTAAGGAATACGAGAACGCAACCATGACAGACGGTCCATATAATGATATCGAACTCAAGCTTTTATATTGTATTTACAAAGACGTACAGCTAAGGTGTCCTATCATAAAACAGGATCATCCGAAGAAGTGCATGGAACTTCAAAAGTACTTAAGAAACGATTTTCAACCACTTCCGACGAAAGAATGTGATGACTCGGTCCTTAATAAATTTTCTTCGTATTTCGAAAAATTGATTGAGGATGTAGACTCAACGAATGAAGCTGATGAACCTTAAATTCCCGTTGCATTATCATAATAATTGAAGTAGATGTGTATATACTCTTTAGCGAAATAAAGAATTTCAATATTTTGAATAAAATAGTATGTATTAATTCATACACGAACAATAGTAAAACTATTACAATAAACACTCCCCTTCTTACGGCCAGGAGGTATTAGTTACAAAGCCATGGAATATTTTACGCTCACCAAATGCACACTCTCACTCCCGTGGTCATGGTAAGTTAAAAAAATTTACGACCCAGTTAAACATTATAAAAGAAATTATAATTTTCTTTTAGTTGAGAGTGTATTTGGCCCCCTTTTCTGCAACAATAATAAAAAGAAAAAGTTAATGAAATAAAATTTATTTTTTGTATGATGTCTTGTCTCTAATATACATGCATCTCGGTACTCGACCATATACAAATAATGGTAGAGATACATGCGAAACTACACACTGAGTTTACTCGCATTAACCCATTTAACTCATTTTTAGATTTAAAATCAATAAACCTCAACTTCAATACGTTTTTTGAACTTTATGGATCAAATTCAGTAGATAATATGGTTTGATTCTTATAAACAGTTACAAAAAATTACTATTATTTAACAATTATAAACAGCAGTGGATATCGTATTCATCTTCAAGTTACTGAAATCTTTTTGAATGCAAAAATATGGTCAGTATTTACTTGACCTTTTACAACACATATTGATATTCTTTTAATAACTTCTTGGCCTAAGTTTCTATACCTTAAAAGAATTGACACCCTTTTATACATCACGTCTAATAAGACAAAGTACCTAGCATTTTTTGCAATTAGTTACCATCTTTCGTATAATTCCTTTTTTCTGTTCTTCAAGCATGGTTGCTTCAGATATCATTTATTGGTTTATAATTCAATATTTTTCTCTTGCATCTAATATTGTTACTTACATTCTCATTTCTGCTTAAACTGTTGTTTTTCATGACCCATACTATTCCCTTTATTCACTGATGTGGGCTTTCTTTCATTGAGATCAGTTTTTATTTTGCTTCGTTAAAAAAAAAGGATACGTTATAAAAAAAAGTTAAGAAATTGAAAAGATTTAGCCAATATGTTACAAAGCAGAAGGGAAAGAAGCTAGCCAAACTAATGATCTAAATAGTCTTAGAGAAGCGCTAAATAATATTTAACATTTACATTCATCCGGTCGTTTCAGAAATTTACCAAAATTCATCTGTGAATACCTCAAACTATGACAATCTCGAAATAGGCAGATGTTCGGTGGCAAATTTTATACTTTAAACTGGATTTTTAAAAAATCCTTGGGAAAGCATATTTATTATAAATAAAATTATATGAATGACAACTTATTTTTTAAAAATTTTAAATATTGCTGGGAAACCCTTCTATTTTGGTTCAGATGTTTCTCTTCAACTGTACGAGAGCAGTCGCCTGGTTCGTGTGTATGACATTTAGTCCCATTGAAAAAGGACAATTCTGAAGTTTTCACTGAATAAATAGTTTATCATCTCACAAAATTGAGTGTATTAGGGACGCCGTTTTTCGAAGAAATACTGGCTAATGATTCATTTCCCGAAAACGATACACCAGGCAGAAATTTTAACACTGCAATGATTGTTAACACATTTAACTCAAGTTCTTTAGTCACCAATATAGAAAATTTTGTTTTATTCACACCAAGATAAAAAAAATGTGCCTCGTCACTGGAAAAATGTTTTGCAATCGTGTTTCACTAGAAAAAGTCGATAACATCGTATTTCCGGATACACTTTTCTCATTTCAAGGTCACATAGGTTTATTTTTTGAATAATTTGGATTTTATGCGGATGAAATTTTAGCCCTTTTTTTCAGTAGTTCGTCTAAAAATAACTTAGGCGTTTCAAAATCGATGAACGTTAGAGAAACGACATTCTAGGTGCCAAGTTTGGACTATATGGCAAATGATCCATATTTCAATGTTGTAGACATTAAATACTCAATCGTCCGAATGGCAATCCGAGTCCTGACGGTGTCGCGATGAAAGAACATTTATATTAGACAATTTTCGCAGACCCTTGGAAAAACTAAAGGCAAACAAACTGTAGTGTTCCATTCTGCATTAGCTGTGCCACTGTTCTCCAATGCTATAGTAAAAATATGTCCGTTAATGCCAAAAAATATGGCAACCATCTTTTTATTTCGGCTTTTTTTTCCAATTAACTTTTGTTGGAGCCGATTCATTTTAAAAGATCCGAATTGCCGATCGTTGCTTTTTTAGGGATTCTAAAGGTATACCCAAGTTTCATCAGCTGTCATGATGTGTAATAAATGAAATGACCTCTTTGTGAAACGATCTAGTGGAGTTTACAGCATCTCTTGTCAATCTGTTGTCTGTTTTCTGAATTGGGGACAAATTTTAGGAAATTCAACAGCAACAAAGTTTACGTACCTTCAAATGTTTGTGTATGACGGTGTTAATTGCCTTGGAACTAGTCTTTAGGGTTGCTCAAATACTCGTTACTATAATATGTTAGTTCTCTTCAATCAAGCTCCGAACAGCACCATATTTTTTTGATAACAGCCATTTTTTGCTTAGGACTTAGAACTGGTCGTTTAAGAAAAGTTGACCAAGTTTATTGCAAACTTACACCACCGGTTACTAAAGAACATGATATGTCACCAAAAACCCAATATATTTCTAAAAACAATTCTCACAGCTTAACTCATATTTAAGATTGCAGAAATCAATAGTTCAACAATGTTTTTTCTTCATTTACATAATTTCTTGTGCAAATAATTATTTTAAATCTTTGTAATTTAAACAATAATAAATAATATTATAATAAAAATAATCAAGTATATTTTTCGAGTGTTAGTACAAATAGCTACTTAAAATGTCAAAAAATATTTATAGCAAATTATCAAGGTTTGCTATCCTCTTAGTTAACTCCTGAATATTACTTTATCGACATAGACTTTACTTCTAACATAACTCCAAAAAAAGTTCATAAGTGATGTATGGCACAACCTCGGAGGGCAGTGTATGGCAGCAAAACGGATAATTATGCGGGCAGGAAATATTGTTTGCAATAAATCCCGTGTTTCTTCTTAAGTATAACAGGTGGCGCCATCCTACTGAAACTACGTGTTACCACTATTCATTTCGTTCAATTCAGGTCGAAAGGATTTATTAGCGTATTATACTATTTTACTAGATCTCTACAATAAGTATGCCTAATCTCAAACATTAGCGTCGATTGCGATTCCTGATCGTATACATAACATACGATGGATCGTAGGTGAAATTCAACCAAATTTATTGGTGAAAGTCGTTGAAAATATGGCTAAATCAAAGACATCCAAACTTTTTTGCCCACCAGACCAATATTTGGCTTCAATTTAGTGATATATAGCCTGAAATCTCCACAACCAGTGACTTTCAACCGATTACTTTTTTAGTAAGAAGATTGGTCACCGCCCTAAAACCTCTTTCCACAAGATATGAAGATAGAAAAGATATTGAAAACTTTCTTGCAATAGTTCATTATGCAGGATTTAAATCTATAGAACCCAATTTGTTTTCTCGCTGACATGGACATACGAGGATGTTCTGAAAACTTTCCGACCTAACAAAGATACAAGACATTTTTTCTTAAAATTTATATTTATTTTTCTACATAGTCTCCTTGTAACTCTACACACTTCTCCCAGCAATGCTTCCATCTTTTTAACCCGTCCAAATAGTATTTGTACTCTAAAATAATTGTTCATGAAGGTGATTGCTTCCTCATTTGACGAAAAATCTCTGTCCTTCGAGCGCAATTTTTAGTTGAGGGAACAAAAAGAAGTCGATTGGTTCTACATCTGGTGAGTAAGGCGGATGGTCAAGCAGTTCAAATCGTAATTGGTGAAACAGGATTTTCTTTTTTGCAAATGTGGTCGGTTTTTCACAATTTCTGTCTTCAGCTTGTCAAGTAATGATGCGTAATATACTCCTGTAATAGTTTTTCCTTTTTGAAGATAATCGATTAAGATAATTCTATGACTGCCCCAAAAAACAGTCGATATCACTTTCCCAGCCGAAAAAACAGTTTTTGCTATTTTTGGAGCCAGTTCCCATTTGCAGTTCACTGTTTTGACTGTATTTTTGTTTTGGGTGTATAGTGGTGTATCTAAATTTCATCTACAGTAATTAATCGGCGCCAAAACACGTATTTATTGCCCCTAAACTGCGCCAACAGAGTTGGAAATGTTCATTCGAACACGTTTTTCGTTTAACGTTAGCAATAGCGGCACCCAACGTGCGGACAGCTTTCTCATGCCTAAATCTTGATTTAACATGTGACGAACACGTTCTTGGACATATTCATAGCCTTTGCTATCTCTCTCACTTTAATTCGACGGTCGTCTAGCACCAATTGGTGAACTTTAGCGATGTTATCGTCAGTAATTGCAGTTTTTGGACGTCCCGAATGTTCATCGTCCCCCAAGCTCTTACGGCCACATTTAAATTCTGCTGCCCAAAATTTCACTGTAGTGAATGATGGTGAGTCCCCGTACACAGAGTCCAACTCAGCTTTGATTTGCGTAGGCGTATTGCCTTTCAAAAACTATATTCTAATATAATATTCTATTTTTTCCATTTTCACAAAAACACTCACATCGACTCACTCAAACGACTGTCAAATAACAACTGCTCGTCCAAAATGACTGAAACATTGGTGAGTACCCGACAATAGATACACAACTATATTCCCTAGCTTTTATTGACGAGTGCTGCCATCTTCACGTTGTGGTCGGAAACTTTTCATACCGCCCTCGTATAGACAACTTTGAACTCTTGTAATAATAGGAATGGGTATATATATATGAGATTCTACATATATCATTCTAATATCATAATAAATAAAACAAATACAAAAATATTTATCAAAATAATGATGAATATTCACTTTCTAAAGCAAAAAAATATATTATACAATATATAATAATATAATTTATTTATAATATATAATAATATTCATATTTACAAATTACAATTCAAATTTTATTATTTATTATTTATTATTTTTTCATATTCAAAGCATAGCTTCATAATTTGATCATCCACTCTAATTATTCAAACAAATACAAATAAAATGATTATATTTTATCTAAAACTTATTTTCTATTCTTCTAATTTATCGTAAATGGAAGTAAACTCGATGTACTGTTCTAGACAAATCTACTCGTCTCATACGGAAATTAATCCAGTGCGCTACTCCAAATGGATGCGGCTGTCCAAGATAAAATTCTAGGGATGCGGAAGGCAGATCCTAAAACAGTATAGAAATGCATATATAAACATAAACAACACACCGATTAGGAAAATTATATTTTCTAAAGTATTGGAATCGTATAGTCGCAGTAGAAAGTGTAAAATACTTGAATTAATTTCAGCTTTCGCTTGTAATATCCGCTGACGTTAAATCATCAGGTGAACAGGTGAAGATGGTTTTATTAATCATTCTTGTCTCTCCGATAAGAAAAAGTAGACCATGAAAATAAGAACGGTATACGGTTTTACTTAAACGGCGTACATTTAAATTAGAATCTTATCCGTGCATGCATTTTAATATCGAAGAACATGTTGTCGTCTTAATAGATAACACGAAATTCGTTAAAAGTCTTTTGAACAATTTGAATAGTATAATTAATGTTTAAAGCGTGCGCATATTAAATATAATTAGCTTTCGTCCTTGGGAGAAAATCTAAATTGCGTGCAGGTATTTTGTTTGTAGTAAAACAATTACAGATTTATGTCAATAGTTACCATTTTCTCCTACCTCAGCATGCGATAAAATGAATAAGATATTTGATTTTATATTTAATACTTTGGCAGTAGTCACTATTAGAGGAAAAAACAGTCCTTTTTTACTTCTTCTTTTTTTGTGTTAATTAGATTTCTTTCTAAAAGAAAAAAGAATTAGAAATACTTTCAACCTGAAACGATATAATAACGTTGTTAATCAATAGCAGAACTTATTAGATTTTGTTTTTTGTAATATTAACTGCTGTCTACTTGTTTCACTGAATTTAGATCCTGTAGTATGCTCAAATACTTATCTTCCAGCTGCTAACACAATATTCAATTCCAATTTAAATAATAGATTCAATTTTCAATAAATTTTCTAAATCTTCCGCTGTATTGTAAAAGATAGCAGAAACCATTGAAGAAAGAGTGGAAGAGTTTGATGGCGAAGTGAAGATCACACTCACCAATGTTAATTAGGATTGGTTGAATAAACAGCGGAATAAGACGTAGGGTAGAAGTCGTAGAAGTGTTTCAGATGTTTCGGCTACGGACATGGATAGGCAACATATCCGGGACCAGACAGACGAGCGCAAGGCCTCTATATGAACTGCGGAATGAAAGGACACAAACGTAAAAAACGAAGAACAACGTGACATGCGTCCTCTACATGGGAGCGCCTGCCGAGAGGACTCATGTTCCAGATTTCGGCGCATGTTCGACATTCAGAAGGTATTAGATCATGAAAAGACGAGTTAATAATCGAGAGGTACATACATCGATGTAGAATAGCAGACGATCTCATTACACAACCCCAACTGGAGACTTAGATCGACCACCTACTATCAGTAAACAATTCCGGTATATAGAAGGTGCTGCGCGGTACAAAGACACACTCGGTACTGCTGCTGTATGGATTCCGGATAGAAGCAGAGTTCTTCGGATGAGATGGAAGATTGGACCCTGAACGACATTTCACTGTTTACCGAGGAACGGTGAATTCGTTGTAGAACAGGAAAATGCCTATACCAAACGGTTTTCTAGTGGAGACCCTCAAGACCGTGGCACGCGAATATCCAGACCTATTTCAGAATATGTACAATCGCTGCCTTACAGAGGAAGTTTTTTGCAGTAGTTAGAAAGTCCAACGACTTATGTTGATAACCAAGGGCAGGGACGACCCAGCTACAGATTCGGTATTCAGGCTATTAGGAATGGCCGGAAAACTCTTGTAAAGATTGCTAAACCGAGTCTTCAACAATTATTACAAGAGTTTACAAAAGACCCGGTTGGTGCGGTAACGCGGGTAGTAGAGAGCTTAGAAGCCGTTCAACGGAGAAATCGTTACTCGAGACCTTTGGTTATGTTGGTAACGTTGGACGTGAGGAATGCCTTCAATTCCGCGAGGTGGACCGCGATCTTGGACGCCCTAGAGAATAAGTTTAACACACTATTCTATCCAGTTAGGATGGTACGCAATTACTTTAGTGACAGGAATCTTATCTACGAGACCGATAACGGTCCATGTACTAAAAAGGTATCAGTTGGAGCAGTGCAAGGCTTCATCTTAGGTCTCGACTTGTGGAATATGACCTACGATGGGATTTTTCGAATGGGAACTGCCGCTATATACCTATATCATAGGAAACACGGACGACATCACGTCATCGTTGCGCGAGAGAAGATGGATATGCAGAAACGGCTCAACCAGGTCATGTAAAAGATAACTTCATGGATGGACGAACACGGTCTAACCCTGGCAATAGAAAAGGCGGAGGTCGTCTTACTGACCACAAGGAAAATCCTCAGGGACATAGATATGGCTTTAGGGATGGACACAATATCAATCGAAGCCCCCATAAAGCACCTTGGATTGTGACTGAATAGCAAGATGACTTTCTGAGAACTGATTCAGTCATCAAGTGGTCAACGCTAGAGCGCTCACTCAACTGAACGCTGAAGAAATGAAACGAGAGGGCAATGGACGAGGAGATTGATCCGTAACATCACGGATTGGATAGACCGCGACTATGGTGAGGTAAACTACTGCCAAGTAGAAAATAAATTGATATACGAGAGTGATTTGACCAGATTTAGCTTTTCATGAAATACGTTTGGATAAAAAATATATTTTATTTAACATAATTTCCATCTAGTTTTATATACTTAGCCTAGCGATTTTTCAATTTTTTTTAAACACTTTAATGGTGTAAATTAATCTTTTAGAAACTCGTCAAATTAGGCATTTTTTAAAGTTTGGGTATAAGACGAAATCACTTGAAGTCGAATCGGGTGAATATAGTGGATGAGACAGAATGTCCTAATTCGATAAATTTAGCGGATATTATAGCGGATGAATAAAGGAGCGCGTTATTCTGATGGAACAAAACATATTTCTGAATAAATGCTAAACAGCCAATGAAGATTATGCCGTTGGTATCTCAAAAAATCGTGGCAATTATCTTATTGGCAAAAAAATGATTTTAGCATTTTTCAGAGCACATTCAACAGAGGAAATCCATTGTGTTAACTATGCTTTTGTGTCTGGAGCATAAAGATGTATCCAGGTTTCATATACTATGACATATTGACGAAAACATTGTCTTTGATTCTTTAGCCATAAAGTCATTTAAAATTGTAACACGAGTTCACATTTGTCCAATAGTAAACAAACGCGGAACACTTCGCGTGGTTAGATTATTTATATTTAAATGTTGATGCGAAATAGTGCGTACTGACTCGGTTGAAATGTTTACAGCATTAGCCAATTCACACACTTTTTATTCGGCGGTTCACTGCAACCTTTTCACAACCTATATCTCATCTGGAATCGCTTCGCTTCTTTGCATATGTATATTGAAGTTGGCTTTGCTTACAGCATGTTACAGATTATTAACAGTTGATAGAGGCCGATGCCTAATATCGCCTTCTTAAAACGTTCTATGGTATCTTCGTGCAAGGTAGAAATAATTATCCATGCTTTTTCGTTCCCCGACAACTTAACACCAATTACAAGTGGCATTATCAGGCAATGAATTGTATTCCCTAAGTGACTTAACATCTTTAGCTGTCATTTATCTTAAACGAGAAGGAAAACTATTGTGCGACCAATTAAATTTGGCCGGCGGAAAAAATGTGAACTAATACGCGAAACTCTTTACCTCTCACCTCCTTAACCAACATATTCAGCTGAAGTACATTCAAGTACAATATCATATCTATTTTGATCTATTTGTTGTTTGAGTTTATAGGTTAGTTTGTGTGTTTCTTGTAATGTGTTTGTTGTATAATCTAATAGGCTGCAATCATAACCCCACATTTACATGTCAAACTTTTGAATTAAGCGCCCCAAACTTTTGCTTGACTGGCCAAATTGAGTTGGTTGCAGTATAATTATGAATTAAAACAAAACTTTGTTTTTAATTACTTAATCGCTTGTAATATCATTGGAGATGTTAACTTCAAGGTGCGCTCCACTAACGTGACGAAGACTTTATTCCAGCGTGATAAACCAGTAACTATTTATTAATAAATTAATATTTAAATATTTAGTATCTCTATATTAGCTTATTTTTGAATCAAATTAATTTAAAATAATCTTAGAAAAAAACCATTTTGAAAGGAATGACCTACCTTTAAATCAATGAAAGTACTAACGATTTTTTTTCGATGTGAACCTTACATATTGAATAAAAGACAAACAAGATGAAAAAGATAACGGCGATGAAGATTTTAGAAATAATAATTGGTCTTCAGACATCAAAAATTGAAGACCAAAATTTATTGATAAAAAAAATATAAAAATATAAAAACAAAATGAAAACAATATAATTAAACCAAAAGGTTTTGCTCAGTTTTGAAAAAAAATAAAAATTATATAAATTAAATACAATTAATTTAAAAAATTAATTTTAATTAAAAAATACATGAAGTTGAAAATCAAAATAATTCTTATCTATTTCGAAAATATAAAGGTGTTCTTGGAAATATATATATAGCATATCAACTACACACCTACTTATTTAATTTAATGCTTATACAAAGCTTCTAAATATCAATTGACAAACAGTGAAACCTACTGGAAACACATAGCTTCAACGAAAAGTAAAGTTTCTTTTGCATCTGTTAAGTGTATTTTTATTGCTTAGTGAAAACCTTTGTAATGCATACATAGAAAGTTTGTAACGGTTCGCGCTATTTATCGCTTTTAATAACACTTAATTTCGATTGTGTTCTCCGGATTCATTCCTCATATAATTCTCTCTTTATTTACAGAATAATAAAATAATTGGAGGTAATTGCATGGTATTTAACTGATAATTTACGTTTTAACTAAAATCTTCTACTTAGAGAACCTTATTGCATCTTATAATTTTAATGTATTAATAATTGTATTTTCTTGATTAATATTCTAGGTGTTACCTACTTATGTGATCTATTTGAAACTATTTAATTTTAATTAATAATGTAAAAAAAACTGAACTTGAAAATAACATAACATACATATACAAACATATATACTTTATTATTTTAAAATCTATGTCTGTAGGGTATGTACGTTTATTTGTGCATAGTTATACTACCAGTCATAAGTGTTTGCCCAACCAAAAAATAAAAGAAAAATAAGTTTAAATACTTACTGCAAAATTAAAATTTTATTGCATAATTGTGTTTCAAGATCATTAAAAATATTATTTTAAATTCCTTTAAATAAATGTTACAGATACTAGATGCTTCCGGGTTTCCGGGCTGGAACCGCGTCACTTGTATATCTGCCGACGTTTCGTACCCATTTGTATCGGACCTTTTCAGGGCGGAAACTGACAGTTGCAGTGCAGTAGTTCAGCTCTGAAGATGCCCTATACAAATTGGTACGAAACGTCGGCAGATATACAAGTGACGCGGTTCCAGCCCGGAAACCCAGAAGCAGATAGCATGGACCACGACCACGAAGTTTACGTCTTAGCGTCTTTCGCCTTTGCTCACCGTCTTACTAACACGTTGCTGTTCCGCCTCGTGTTTATGTCGCTGTTGTTATAGCACAAACAATTGAATTTTTAATGCACGGATACTACACATATATATATATATGGATGTATATCATATTCGTAGTCATTTATTTTATTTTCAGTGGACTAACAATACAATCTTTTAAATTCTAAAGTTTGTACACGAAAATAAGTCAAAAAAAAGTAACAAAGCATTTCTAGATCTACTGTACCATTAAGCAATTGCAATATTCCTCCAATGGGTATGGCTCTATACTGCAAAGTAATTTATACAATTTACCTTTCATTGCATTGTAATTTTCCAAAGATTTTATTTCCCGGGGCAATTCATTAAATAATTTCATGCAAGAGTAGTATGCTCCACGGTGATATAACGACAGTCTATGGCGAGGATATAAATATTTTAGGTCGTGCCTGGTATTGTAAGTTAATGTTACAGTTCTGGATTCAAAAATATATATATATATATATATATATATATATATATATATATACTTAAAAGTAATAAATTAGGTCAATTTTGGAGTTTAAGAACAATAATTAAAGTACAAAACAAAGAAGAAGTGATGAAAATGAATGTGCAGAAAAACAATGTTATATTGTAATATTTTTATTAACCAATATGTGTTGAGATGTAAGAAGTTATTTTTAAACAAGCAAATACTTTAAAAAAGGTATAACTTTCAAACAGTTGAAATGGATATGACAAATATTAGATGAAAATCTTATATTGAAGTTAATAAAAACAAAAAGCTGTATCAAAGTATTTAGTAAATTAAAGGCAAAGAATAAAAAGTAATACATAACATACCTGAAATGCAAACAGTGCTTAAATATATTTATAAATAAAAGTGGTTAATTTTTATTACTTCTGGCACAATCTCTACATCCTCTCTAATAATTTTACCAGTTTTCGGTTCTATTATTAACCATACATCCTACTGTTAGGTTCATAGTAATTTTATGGATGTTGGTACTTGTCTGTCTAGTTCATCCCATAGCAGTTCCATAGAATTTAAGTCGAGGCTCCAAGAAGGCCATTTTACAATAACAATTATTCCTTCCCGTTCTAATTCCTCTAAATGTCCTGGACACAATTCAGAAGTGCGTTTAGAATCGTTGTCTTACTGGAACGCAAAGTTTTCTACAATTAGTCGGATTCCAGAGGAAACGGTATTCTAATCCAATATATCTCTGTACCGTTCTTTTCTTAGAATCCCGATTATTTTAACCCTAAACAACCTTGAACCATTACTGACCCTCCTGCATGCTTGGTGGTAGATGCAATGCATGATTCAAGAACTCACTCTTCCGCTGATCTTCGGACAAACACTCTTCCGGCATCCAATTCTTTGTTGTCTTGTCCAAGCTAACCGTTTTATTTTATTTTGCTTGCGCAAAAGCGAATTTCGCACAGCAACTTTCTCGAACAATTTTTCTTTGAGAAAATGGCATACAATCCCATGTTTATTTAAGAACCAAACACATCTAAAATTTTGGCTGATCTGCAACAAACTTTGGATCATAATGCTTTGAAAACAACAATTTGACGCTGGGCGATTGTTGAGAAACGACTTGGAATAGTTCACAAAACAGCTTTCTTTCATCGCGATCGCGAAAAATGTATTCAGTTCAAGCTTAAGTCCGTGCCTCACCCATCCTATTTTCTTTTACTTCTTTCCCACACTCGAACACTTCTTTACTAGAATTCGTCAGATTCAACCCCAAGTGACTTTCACTTATTCCACAAACTCTTACTGAAAAAGGTTCACTCGAATAAAGAACTTATTTCAGAATTTAGTGTCTTAAGGAAGATCATTACAAAAATAGAATGACACTTTGGCGCTGGTCCAAATACATCTTGAAAAATAGTAAAAAACTTGAGACTCTAACATTTGTATCATTTTTACTTTTCGTTAAACCATTCTCGTACGTATATTATTTTTATAGTAATAATATTCAATTAAAATAGTTATTTTGCTATTTCCTAATAAGCAGATTACTTTTTTCCTCGGTGTTATAATTATTAATATTCTAATCTGTTCTCATTTATATTTATAAGTGCGATATAATGTATAAACAGAAAAATATCCCGGTATACATCTGTTTCTCTGACATAAGGCCTTGTATCACCTTACAAATAACTTTTATAGAGCATTGTTTAAATGTAAATAATTTTCATCTAATATGCAAGACAATATCTCTCAATACTTCTCAAAGGAGCGACATATTACAAATGACGTGGTCGAGTAGTTAAGTGTTGGTCTCTAGAAAAAGAAGAACCGATCACGATTGTACTCATTTGCAAGTTTTGCGTTTTACTTAAAGCACAATGAATGTATGCACTACCTACTAGGATCGTCAAAATGGAAAGATAACCCTGACGTTGCACGTCGCCAAGTCGTTTCCTAAGGTGTGTTTAGCAAATTATGCTATACCCACATAGATATTGAATACATACATATTTGTGTTTTGAGTAATAGAATAAATTGTTTATATTTTTCTGTTAAGCAACCGTTAAATGTTAAATTTGTTGAAAAGGTTGAATACATTTTCATAGATGCCTTTAATGCAATATTTTTGAAATTATATCAATATTATGATGAGATAATAGCACATAATTTATAAGTATGAGGTCTATATATGTAAGTTTTAACTCTCTGCAATTGAATACGTATTTAAGGATATAATGTTACTTTGGCATCTTTTCCATATATAAATTTCTTGAATACTTCTCTGGCTTTTCTAATAAGAAAATTGTTACTATTATTTACAAAGAATATTGTATAAGTATTTGTAGCTAATATTACTATTGTATAGATGCATACTTGTGATACATGCTTGTAAATCTGACAATAACACAAAAACAGAAAAGCAGATTAACAAATATAGAAATGTGATTCTTGAGGTGAACAGAAGGAAAATAAGAAACAATAAAATCAGAAACCAGGTATTTAGAGAAAACCTGAACATAATCCCTGTCGAAATAACGATACAACAAGATCAACAAAGGTGGTTGAACCATGTTATGAGAAGCGATGAGAACAGACAGAAGCAGACCAAAAAGAACATCGAAAGAAATTATGTGGGAAGTAACTGAGAAAAGAGGAATGAGGAAGGGAAAATATAAAAGTGTTAGCAAACGATAGAAGAAAAAGGAAGCAAATATGCAAGAAAAACAACTCGACGCCAAAAGGTAATGAGTTCCTAGGATTAGATAAGTACATGCTAATGTATGTAAAATTATATTATACTAATTCCGTATTACAAGAGTATCGTCTAGGAGTATTTTCTCTCTAGTAGGCCGTGATATTTTAGTACAAATTTTGTTAGACATTTTAACCCAGTTATTTGCGACTTAATGAAAATGAAAACTGAAAAACATACATACTTTTTTAAAAATTAATGTTTGAAATAATTACTTTCACGAAAGTCACATAAATGAACGAAGAGCATTATCGATCTAAAATTCTTTACAATTCCAAGTCGCAGTGGTCGACCAAATGAGGTGACGACTCCAGAAATGGTGAAGAAAATCTACAAAGCGATACTGGATAATCGTCGACTGAAAGCGCACGAGCTAGCAGACATAGTAGGCATTTCAAAATGTGGCTTAAGCCGTAAAGTTTTAAGGAAATTAACACGGTATTTGATGAAAGGGCATGTTACTTGGCTATTGTAAAAAGTTGGTACAATGTATTTCAATATGGTCGACTTTTCTTAAATAGTACGTTTTAAGTTCTTAAACCAAAAATTATTCTTATTGAAAAGAATATTCTTGCTCGGGACATTGATTGAAGAAGGCCAACATACTACTGTAAGGAGTAATCAAACAACCTTAAAGATTTTACAATAACATTCGAAGATATGTAAGTTCTTTTTCAATTGAATTTCTCACGAAAAATTCGGCTAAAAGAAAATATTTTGAATAAATAAAATAATTCTCTTAACTATATCTGTCTTTGGTGCTATTCGGATTATTTATTACACAAAGTATATATACAAGATTACCTAGAAATGTCTTTATTAAAGCAAGAAGCATTGGTTATAATATCTAGCAATGATGGATCTTCTGACTAGCTAACAATCTTGCAAAGGAAATATTTAATTTCGTGTCACAAAAGGAAGAAAAAAGCATGCGAAACTATGCAAAATGACCTAGAAGTGCCTTCATTAAAGCAAGAAGCACTGCTTATGATATCTAAAAATTATAGATAATCAACCAAAAGTAAAATAGCAATGTGACAAACACCTAAGGACTGAAAAGGAAAATTGCAAGGATCAAGCGGGACGCAAGGTTAGGAAGGACAATTGACATAAACATTCTGACAGGCAAAATTTCTCAGAACTTCCTTCGATTAGGTAATAATCTTGCAAAGGCAATCTTCGATTTTGTAATGCAAGAAGCAAGAAGTAAGCAAAACACATCCTTGACTTGCTATCCATAGAAAGCTCTTTCAGCCCTTATTTCGTATAGTCTAGTTTTACAAATTTTCTAGTCAATTGTTTTAAAAAGCGTCTAAAGACAGATAAACAGCTACATTAATACTTATCTCTCCTTGGTCAACACATATCATCATCGTTACTACAAAATAAAAATGACGTCGCGCTACTATTTTGCGCGTTGAGTTCAAAGTTATTGAATCGTCCTCGTTATTATGCCTACAAATAATAGTAGTACTTCTAAGAATAATATATGAAATTTTACTTGACATTAATTCAAATAAAATTTTATTAAGTTATTCTTCTGCCATCTACAGAAAAACTTTTTAACACATCTGAAATTTTGGCTGACATCGACTAAATTTTGAACGACAATACTCCTTGGAGAGTCGCAATTTGTTAGTGAGTTATACATAGAAATTGACATCTTTAAGCTATCACAAATGTGGATGCTACAAATCTTGACTTACCTATGATTAAAAATGCGAATTAAAATGACGACAATTTAAAGTTGTTTAACAAGGAACAAACTCATTTTTTGTGAAAATTTGTTGCAGTTAATGACACCTAACTTAACTATTATGTTCATTATTCTAAATAGCAATCTCAGCAGCGGACATATCATCATAAACCTAGAAAAAAATTCAAAACATTTCCATGTACGGATAAGGTATCGAATACGATTTTATTTATGTTTCAAAGCTAATAATTTTCAAACACTATCTTGCAAGCGGGCGAATCGTTAATATATCGTACTAGTCAAGTTCTCTGCAAAAAATCGAATCAGTTGAGATTTAAGATTGTGCTTCGCCCATTCTATTCGCCAAAAGTCCAGGAGTTTTTCACTTATTCCCCAAATTCAAACTTTTCCGAAAGAAGTTTCGGTCGTGTGAAGAACTTATTGCAGCAATGGAAGAGTTTTGTGCGTTGAAATTGAGGGAGAAAATTTGAAAAAATAATAAAAGAACTTAGTACTTTAACCCATTCATTTCATTTCTAGACGCATTTTCTGTTAAATAGTCCATGTGTAATATAACATTCGTAAATAAGTAAAAATAAAGAATTTCTTCAAATCGAAAAATCAAAAAACGTTATCGATTTTTTCAAGATCTTGGTTTTAACGTATTTTCCTTGAGATTCAATATGTTTACACAACTTGTGTTTCTAAATTACTTAAACCCATCTCTCTATATCACTTTGTAATTTAAACAATATGATGACATCTTCGATTCAAATTCATACCCTTCAACTATGTGGTAATATCTTAATTATATATCTAAAACGACACACGGTACGTATGATGAAAGTAAAATTCATCATACGCTCTGTGAAAATATCTATGTGTTTCAAGAGCAGCAACTACTACACGAATTCGAAATTCACTTCAATACGCGATTAGAATTATTTATGTGGGTATGTACCTGCCTACTTAGCTGTACACATATAAACTAAATAGTAATTATCGCGGTAATGCATAATCGTTTTGAAAACAGGTTAAGTATTCGCAAGTAAATATAGTTATCTAAATTAGTTAACTATAGGGGTATTAATAACGACACAAAACAGAATTTCCAAATATATTTACATGCTAAAAACTTAATCAAAAAAGGTAAATAAAAACTTCCCAGATAATTAATCACTATATTACACCTGAATCCGTGGTAAAACTGGCACCGAATAATTCAGCACCAACTTCAGCCGCTAACAACCAAACACACTGAAATTTGTTTCACGCAATTTAATATATTTCCTAGTCTTGAAACTAATACAAAGTACACATCTGCTTCTACTTATGGATCTTTCTACCAGTCATATCTTTCAGCAACTCAAAAAGACAAGAATATTTATCAGGCCTTTTAGTATTTTTTAAGAAAGCTAATCTTAAACTATATCATTAAAACTGAAGACGCCGATGGCACCACTGTAACCATAAATGGCGAGCATTACAGGCAGATGCTAAACGAGTTTTTTGCCACAAATTGCTGCATTGGGTCTCGATCATTGTTGGTTTCAACAGGACGGAGTAACCGCTCACACAGCTCGAGTAACAATAGAGATTTTGAGACACCAATTTCCAGGTCGAGTGATCTCCCGTTTTGGAGATTTGAACTGGCCGTCCAGATCGCCAGATCTAACAGCACCAGACTTCTTCCTTTGGGGCGTTTTAAAATCTCGCGTTTACCACAACAAACCACGAACTGTGCAAGTCTTAAAAGCTGAAGAAGAAATCGACAATTCGGAGCCAGATGTTTTGCGAGCAACAATTCAAAATGCCGTACAACGAGCGCAATTATGCATGAACTCGGGAGGTGGCCATTTGCTCGACATAATTTTTTACAATTAATATCATCAATTTTACACTTTCAAATAATCTTTTTATGAAAACAGAGCTCTTTTTTTTCATTTATAACAAAATGGGAGCCAGTTCAAATTATGACATTAGTTTTACGCCACCCGTTATCACGCGTCACACATTTGTAAACAATAGAAAACATAAATCGGCCATGAAGCGATTACATTATATTTACTTTACATTTTGAATATTTACACTTCTCTTTGTTTTGCCATATTTGGATTGCTAGTTGCTATAAATTTACTCACTTCTTATTTCATTATGGATATTTTTTCTCCTCGATGAAAGTAGTTTACCATAAAATAATCATCTTGATCACAGCATCAAAGAAATCGTACATCTACTTCAAATTACATTCCAACATACTATTGGGTTTAAACAAAATGCGATCTTTTAATCTGTGCTATTGGAGAAGACCACAATTACCATCCCGAAAAATTACAATAAAATTTAATATCTCAGCTACAATGGTGTATAACGTTTTAAAAAAACATAAGAAAGTATCATAACGATAACGATTTTATTAAAAATTTATTTACGGACGAATCTTCGTCTCCTTTACATGGTCGTCATAATTCAAGCATTAAAAAATTTTGGTCCAAAAAAATAAACCCCTTATTTACAACGCTCTAACTCATTATCCGCAAAAGTTATATATTAGAACTGACTTTTTGGGCAACAAATTAATCGGTCCTCAAAATAATTCCACAAAACTCGCGCCGCGTAAGTTGTGCAGAATTATTCTATGCAAATTTTACCGCGTATACAACTGCGACACTGTGATTAATTATCTGCTGATGATAACAATTTGTTGTTCAAGTACGTATACAGAATACGAATATTTATATGCTAAGAGGTTTTATTTATCTTTTTCGATTAATTCAATTATCATAGTCTCCATTAAAATTTACCTTACCGACGTTAATTACTAAACTGGAGAATTTGATCATGTATGGCTCACTATTACATTTATTACATTGAATTTAATCCTATTCGAATTGCAGAATCCATTATGATGTTCCATAAGAAGTCGCCTTGACTCAGTTCTAGTTATAATTTTTAAAAATTATGTTATACAATCTTTTCCCTCAAGTTGTTGCCTACTTTATGATGATGATACTAAATTGTACCCAACTCAGTTAAATTATTTATTTAGATGGTGCACTACCACTATAAACCAAAGATATTCGTTTGATAAAAAATCAATTGGTTACTTGTTAAACAGTTTGAAATTATCACTCGACATTTGCATTATTTAGAAAAAAAATGGACTATACAACAATTATAGAAGGATGTATCAACAGTTTGAAAATACGACACATTTCACTAACCATGCTCCCAGGCATATTCCCAAAGCTTCATCTATAGGAAATTCTAATAAATTTGGCGGAGTATTCATGCTATAGAAGAAAAGTCCTTCTTATCCTAAGAGGAAAGTCTAAGAAGTACTGTTCATATACAGTGTGTTGCGTAGTAGTCATCTTGCTTATAACTGACGCTACTGTGCAGTGCTGGAGTGTTCTAGCAGTAGTATTCGAAACTTTAGAACATCCTCTTTCGAATGTAATTCAGAGAATTCAAATATAGCGTATATGTAGTGCGGGAAGTGTAGCCAATTGAAATTGTATCCATCTTCTTCAATCATATTTAATAAATGCACTCTATTACATATGTTAATAATTCCTCAAATTGCAAACAATATTTTCGAATTCAAATAATTCAAGCTAAGGAATAAATAATACTGCATCATGTATCATATTCATTATCAACAGATTATCATTTTTTTAACATTTTCTCCTTAAAAGGAAAATATTTTTTTATAAAGGTGAAGGTTAAGTCACTCTCGAAATTTCGTCACGCCCGAAATTTAAATTTTCTTTAATTGCGATTATCCCTTTGTCAAAATCAATATTCAAAAGTGCGTCCAAGCTGATAGAAATTATTTTGATTTAAAGAAGTCGTTTTTTAGAAGCTAAATTCTACAAATCCAACGCTTCATGGGTTCCTAAAATGTCAATATAATATTCCTAGAACGTAAATATAATGACAACAAAATTTATATTTAATACAATTCATTTTATGCTTGTCTAGTGAAACAAGATTTAAAGTTTCTATTAAACTATCTCAAAAAGAATAAATAAAAGAACATTTAATTGTTATTTATTGAGTGTATTGTATTATTTATTGGCTACGATGACTTTCATGAGATTAAAAGATCTAAACACTTTCATAAATTAGTATGCTTACTATTTTGATTTTCTTTTTTTTTAAAGTTACTGTTCAATATAACATTTAGATTAGAATGTTTGTTGTTGACTGCCTACAGCTTAAACCGAAGTTAATGGGGAAATGTATATGACTTGGAGAGAAAATGTTACTTAAAATAGATTTATTATGTTGTTTTGAGCTGTCCTAGATATATAAAAACCATATATCTTATCGATCTAGATTAATAAATATGTAAATAGAAAAAGTACATGTCGGCCCAATTAAAGTACAATTAATAGAAGTAAATTTTAATAGTAATTTTTACCGTAAGTTTTATTGCTTTAATATACTTCGACGTTCTTAATGACCTTTCTCTTGTTAACAGTATGAAGCGTCTTATCCTATGTTTATTGATAGACGTCACCTTAAAGTTATTATGTTGCTTTATACTTAAGATCTATGTATAAATTTTAGAAACACAAACCGTTTACTTAACACTGTCTTCTAATTTTAATAATAATGTTATATCCCACCACTCTCTTTATTCCCTTTCGAGCGCGAGAATCTTATTTACTGAAAACGAATCCTTGGATGACATAGAATTTAATTCGAATAAAATTGCTCGCGAATAAACAATGCGAATTGGCGATAATTATTTCTTCTATATTATATCCAACAAGTGGGCACAGAAAATAATTAATCACTTCTTAGAGCAACGATAGCCTACCTGCGGCTCATGGACCACATGAAATCCCATCAGACTTTGCTGGATTTTACATTCATGACAAGCAATTTAAATCGCCCTGTATATGCATTTAATAACACCTTAGTCTGGGAACCCATAAGTTATTTTTTAGATTTGGTCTATCGACTAAATAGGTTGTCCACCACTATCTTTTAACTAATTATCCCAAAAGCTAGTAACAGATATTTACTTTTCTCCTAGATGTGGGGTCTTCAAACTACGGCCCGTGAACGCCACCAATACGGCTCGCCTTAATTTATTTTGATTACATCGTAAAATTTACGTTGTAAGTAAATCACACAAAATAATTAGACGCTTTTATTCATCGACCAATTAAAGAACACAATAAATGACAGACATATTGAAAATAAGTGACATACATAGGTAATTCACATATTGAAATTAAAATAAAATCAATCATTTCCATTTGAAGATCTGGGGCAACAGTTTCTTTATTAACGGTAAAAGGATTTTGGAAAATCTTGATATCGTTTGCACTTACATCTGAAAAACGAGATTCGAAATTTATTTTTAAAACACCCAAAGCTTCGATTACGAAATCCACCGGAAGTAGAGGATCACTTTGCTCACTGAATATTTGACATACATTAAAATGCGTAAAACAGTTACAATACAAAAATGTACGCCTAATTCAAAACTACAATAGCTAGTTAGGTCTTGGCCGTGGGACTTAGTGGAGGAGTCGGTGTGGCCCTTAGGCTAATAAGTTTGAATACCCCTGTCCTAGATTATTATTCACGTATAAACGTTTCTTAAGACGTAATTGCTTTTTTATGTCCCCGGATGGTTTTCGAAAAGATGTTTTGTTTCTAAAATTCAATTCGATAAAAGTTTGGACATTTTCTAAGTTATTAATGCAAACTAAGTAAAATTATGGTGTATTGCACTAAGCTTACCGAATACAAAAATTACACAGAAATTCGTTTTAACGTTCTTAAGACCATTTCAATTAGAAAAATCGAATATCATTTGTGAGATGTATCGTAATTTTTTTGAAGAAGCACTCTTTGGGTATCTAGAGGATTAACCACCAGCAACGAGAAATATAATGTGGTTTATGCACGATAGTACATTGGTATATTCTAGTGTGGTCACATGACTTTTAAACACAACATAGGAAAATCGCTGGTTGAAGTGGACCTCACATATGGCCTGCTTGGTCCCCAGACTTAAATCCTTTGGATTTGTCCTGAGGCCACTTGTACACACTAGTATTAATAATTCCAGTGGAAAATGAAGAAGATTTGAGAAATCGAATTGATGGTTGTAATGCAACAAGAAGTGACCCTGATGCTTTTGAAAGAGTTTGACAGTCAATGGAGAAAAGATTAAATGCATGCATCCGAGCTGATAGTAGTCATTTTCAGTAGTTTTTGTAGATTAACAATCTTAATTTGTAGTAGTATGGTAAGTAACAAAGTACTGTTTTCTCGTCACAAATCTTTATCGCAAGAACAAAAAAGTCTAAAATAGCTTAAGAAATAACCTTCTAAACTTTTGCCACATGTTTAGTAAACACACTGTGTATTTATATTTGACTGTTAGAACTTATTTTGAATTCTTGAAGAAAAGATTGCTAAAAAATTAATACAATTACACTTACTACAAAAAGGAGAAACCGATATGGTTTATGCACGTAACGCTCACAATCCTTGTTAAAATTTTGCAGTTTCTTTTCGTAGAATTATTTGAAAAACCTAGCATACTTTGGCAGAAAAAACACATTTTCATTTCCCATGTTTCATACTAAATTAATTAGGCGAAATCAAAACCACTGGTACATACGAAATGTGTATAGCCACTTCGCGTATTTTATTCAACGGTAATCTAGTACATCATACTTTTTTAATAATTTCTGGAATACACCGTCTTTTTGGGATTGTTCAACAAATATACTAGTTCGGCCACGTTTAAACTCAGTTGTTCATGTTTTATGGTTGCAATCGATGGAGAGTGGTAACCGTAAACTCCAGCTGAGCTTTGATTTCATTGTTTGTTTTGCTCTTAAGAAATAAGAATTTAATCGGTGATCGGTACTAAACGTTTTTCATGTTTCTAAAACAAACTAAAAACAGTTCACTTTCTCTTCAAATAACAAGCGCTCTAACGGCCAGTTTAATTACAAATTTTAACAATTCTTTTTTAAAAAATTGCCAAGTTCGAAAATAAAGTTTTTTATTAATGCTGTATAGAACACATAACGTGTAGTTTCTTCTATAAAATTTTTCTAGTGTTTCCATAAATCGTTCTTCTCATAACTAATATTTTATGATCATTAGGAAGGAAATAAAAACGTGATATAATTAAATAATCCATTTATCCAATAAGATGAATTTCATTGAATTCTTTATTAGATTATTAAACTAAATCAAAATAAAGAAAACTATTTTTACTTAACTCTAATCATGAAACGAAGTTGATAACTCAACAAATATATCTTGCCCTTTTAGGTCCATTTTTAAAAATAAGCCCTAAGAGCTACGCCAAATACTTACAGAATATTCAAGAAATCGAAGAAAATATAATAGACTATTATAACAGACGTTACATTAGATTGATAAAATTAAGTAGAAAGTTAAATGTAAAGAAGTGCGTGATCGAAGATTAATTGAGAAGTGATTAATAAGAATTAAAGATAAATAGGAAAGTAATTGATTAAAAAGATAGAAAGGATCTTGAGAAGGAAAGCTTGGTTGTTTAAGAGAAGGATTCTAAGGGAATGGGAAGAAGATAACAACAATGGTAATAGTAAATAAAAAAAAAACTTCTCAGTAACTTATTTCCTATATCATTGTACTCTTATTTCAAAGATATAATGAAATAATCTTGGACGTTTTGTTACAAACAAATATTCAATTCATAGTATGATTACACCTACATATACAAAATGATAATAAACTTTGGAATAAGACTATTTAATCAGTAGGCAATCAACTATACATAGACCAAAATCTGTATTAATGTAAGATATCAGTTTTTTATTAGTTTAATATTAAAGTAAACCCAGTTTATTGAATGTAATACATTTATTAATTTACATTAAAACTATTACTCTCTATTCCAAAATTAATAAATATGGTCGCTTATGAAGATCCAGTTTCAAATTTTACCAATAGCTGCTAAAAAATATCTCTGTCATTATCTAAAATAGGTGGAATTATTGAAATATATGTATATTAGGCCAGCCACTGGTTGACATGAATAATATGTAAATTACAAACATACACAACACTCTTATTGTACGGTTAATTTAGATGCTTCTTTCCATTTTCACATCGAAACTCCTTACAATTCCCTCTTTTGACGGCAACTAACATTTTTCTTAATTCGTTGGTTTTCTCGCTTATGTTTGTTTTTCTAAAATTAAGATAGCGTATAGTGTATAGCATATATTGTATAGCACATATTGTCATGCGTCAGAACTCTCAATATCACATTGCAAGATAATAAGGAGATCTAATTTTATACTATTGTATTATGTTCTTTATGAATTTCAGTATAAGTGTTCATGGGTTAGAAACTACTACTTAATATGTTTAATGTACATAGTTTTTCTTAATCTGAATAATTTATATGTAAATTAAAAGTTTTGTAAACGTGTGATGAATTTATAGTTTATAAGTAATTAAAGTAGGAACTGCATATAATTCATGTTGTTGTATTTTGCCGTAGTTTTCCAGGTGCGACACTGTTTAATTATCTGCTGATGATGACAACTTAGTTGCCAAAATAGGTATATAGAATACGAAAATTAATGTGGAAAGGGGCTATATATTAACCTCCAGTGATTAAAAAAATATACTTTTAACCAGCATGAAAAAGCTGAAGATACTGGCCAAACCAAAAAACTGAGGTAGCTGCTAACAAAGTGTCTACAGCAGGTAAAAACAAAAGTGCATATATTGGGATTAACAATGAAAGTATTCGGCACCAATCATGTAAAACAAGATGATCTTATCTCTAAAACTCTCTTCAAACTGATATTGAAATGGCATTACACGAAGCGTCAAACTGAACAAGAAAAATTTAATTAATATAATAAAATTTAATTTAACAATACCGTAACTAATAATTTTACTATAATCATTAACGCAAAAACAGAATTAATAAAATAAATAGAAGGATCAGACAGAAAAACAAGAAAATTTAAATTGGATATAAATGAAGAGAAAACAAAATATTAACTGCACGAACACGGAGAGAAATAGTAAATGAAAGAATTTTAAACAAGTTCTACTAAAAAATAAAACGATTAGTATTAGAGTACACAAGGCTGATAAGATCAATATATCATATATATATATATATATATATATATATATATATATATATATACAACCATGCTCAGATGTATTAGACACCCCACGTAAAAACCCTTATTCTCGGTATTATAGAAGTCTGACGGAAATTAATCGTAAAAATAGTTAATGGTATTTACAGAAATGCGTTTCTGAATACCCTAGTTAATCCCCTATTGAAAAGAATAGGTGGAAATAGGAAATTGTGGATTTTAGAAATTTAGTATCATTCTAGCAGTGTGTGAGCAACGTGCGTTTGTGAGTTTGTGGTAGAGATCAATTAGATTATCCTATTTTTTCACGTTGTGTCAGTTATTTGTTGAAGAAAAATGCCTAAAACACGCGAGTTGTCGGTAGGAGAACGCGCCCAAATAGTGCTACTGCATTCCCAGAAGTCCGTACAACCATTAGTCGCTATCAGGAGAGTGGGTCGTTTGTTAACAGACCAAAAAGTGGCAGAAAACCCTGCACCTCGATTAGAGAAGACAGAATTTTACAAAGACTGGCTCTCGGTGATAGGAAAAAATCGTCGAAACAGCTCGCCAGTGAGCTGAAACAGCGTTATCGCGTAACAGTTTCTGCGCAAACAGTGATAAGGCGTCTCTAGCGTGCTGGTTTACGAGGGTGTAAAGCGCGACGTAAACCGCTTTTAACTGACGCTCATAAAAAGAAGCGGTATTTATGGACCAAACAACATGAAAATTGGACAATCGAGAAGTAGTCGAAGATTCTTTGGTCTGATGAATCGAATATCGAGGTATGTAAGTACATCTTCATGACTAATATTCTTATCGTTGTATGCAATTCAGTCTACATGTAACATTAAACAAAATTAATCCTGGCTAAGTGCTAACTTTCTTCTTTTGCCTGGCAGCTTTGGGGACTACCTGGGACGCTATACGTTCGGCGTAGGCAAGGGGAAGCTTATGAACCACAATGTATCATTCCCACAGTAAAATTTGGAGGTGATAGTATCATGATTTGGGGTTGTATGTCTGCATACGGTGTTGGAGAAGTATACCTGTGCGATGGACGGATGAATAGCCAACGCTATTTAGCCATGTTGGAGGAAGTATTAGAACCGTCTGTGCTAAAACTATTCGACCAGGATATTCCACAATACATTTTTCAGCAAGATAATGCGCCCTGCCACAAATCGGGAGCTGTAATGCGTTGGTTCGAGGAAAACACAGTGGAGGTATTGGATTGGCCGCCACAAAGTCCCGATTTGTCGCTCATTGAAAATTTGTGGCGTATCTTAAAAACTAAGATCACGGAACTGCTTGTCAAAAGCAGAATTATCCACAAAAATTCGCGAAATGTGGGCTGCAATACCACCGGCAGAGTGTTGCAATTTAGTAGCAAGTATGCCTCGACGAGTGGGAGCTGTCATTAAGGCCAAGGGCGAAGCGACAAAATATTGATAAATTGTACTATATTACTAAATAACACTTTGAACATAATTTTCACAACAGTTTTATTTTCCTCACCTCTCTTTTGACTAAACTATATAAACTATATGTATGTATGTACATAAATTCGTAAGGTGTCTAATACATGTGAGCATGGTTGTATATATATATATATATATATCAACATATGCAATGGAGGCAATAATTATAAATAAAAAAGAAGAAACTCTAACGATATTGGAAAAGAAAATGAAGGGAATAATTCTTCAAGCAAATATAACATGATAGACAAAGGAACAGAAACAACGAAATAGAATGGGAGCTGAGCGAATAAAATATAATGAGATATGTACATAAAAGTTTGTCATCTGGAATGGATGGGAGTTACAATGAGAAGAGCGCCAATATAAAACGACGAAATGGGGTAGAAAAACAGAGAAATTCTAAATGTAACTGACTAGAAAATAAAGTAAAAAAATATGAAGGTGAAGAAAAATAGTCGCTAGGATCCCCAAGATATTGTACTAAATTAACTATACCACCTTAGCAAATGGACTTAAATAAACGCTTAGACCGTTAACCACAAGCCTCAGGCTTGATCGGTAATGGTGAGCGTAATGCAATGATTTTTATTTATAACTAGATTTTTACTTTAAATATATCAAATTTTATATACCCCATTTAAAACTGATCGAGCTAAGGGTGTTTAAGAATGGGTTAAGAATAATAAATGATTAAATTGTTATTAAAACATTCTTATCCTTTATCAAGTTACCAAGCACCACGTTAACAAGTACATTCGCCTGGCCATGCTTCTAATAAGGTGTTCTATGGATACTTATGAAAGTTCATTCCAATTCCATTCATGCATATCAACCCTTCGACGTATTATAACCCAGGTATATTCTATTAGCGATAGATCTCGTAAAAGTACAGATCAATTGAGAATGCTAAAGAAGTCATACTTCTTGTGCTAATTCCACCCTAAATCATTAATCCTCCAGTAAATACAATCTCACGTGCTACGGGGAATCTTAAAAAACTGTCTTTCCTTCTTTGATAACGGACTCGTCGACAACCACCATCAGCTCACAAACAAAAACGAGATTCGAAAATACGATGTTATTCCACCCTTCATTCCAATCTACCCGTACATCTGTACATTACACCATTCTCATGTAAGGGCACGATGCCAACTAGTGAGAGGCAATATTAAGATCTAACGATATGAAATCAAGCCACGGGTGAATACGCTAATATATAGAACGCATTGTTATTCTATGGCCTATCTCATATTCCTTCGAATCCATTTAAATGCTCAAAGGTACATTTACGAAATTCTCGAACCATTTGCCTTTCCACATGTCCAAGGGCTAAATAGCGCAACACTCTAGCAAGACGATGCCCATTCTCAAGTTACAGCTGTTATACTACGATTCCATGAAGAGGTTATCATCAATATTCTCACTTAGCATGTATTGCCGCCAGATCTATCGCCCATAAACATGTCTAGAATATTATCAGTCGAAGGTATGCTTCTTAACTCTTTAAGAACTTATGACAGATATAGAACATCTTATCAGAAGCATGCCCGGATAAATAGCAGATTATATTCATTTACATGGAGCGGCAACTCGTTATTAAATTTTTTCTATAAAGGAAATTTTTCAATAAACCATTATTCTCAGCGCAGTAAACATTAATATAAAATTTGGTTTCAAAATATATACTGTTACTGTGTGATTCATTTTTTTTTGTCGCATAGTACATACCGTCAATTTTATGATTATGAAGATGCGACGCATGACAAAATACTGATCAAATTATATAACAAACTCTTACTGTTTCACAAACAAATCCAAAAAATTTTCAGCATATTCTTCACCATTTTTAGACAGACCTGCACTAAGCAAAATTTCACATAAAATTCTTTGTTCGCAACCTTTCTTCTGAAGATCAGCAACTACCTTACTGGAATAGATAAGTTGCATTTTGGTTCTATTTTCGTTCTCATTTATACGGCTACGACCTTGTCTGCACACAAAAAATATATAATCAAAAATGTGTTTATGCGACAATTTTCATATTCTGGAGTTAGACATAATTTATTAAAATCAAGCCAATACTTAGAACTTGATTCTAAGAGATTCTAAGTCACTCTAATCCACTCTTTATTAATTTACGTTTGTATAAATCGAAATCGTTTCTGAGATTATGTTATTTTTAGGGTTTTTTAATTTTCATTGTAGGTCCTTGCTAACATGTTTCTCTTTAATAGCAAAGACCAAAGGAAAATCTACGTGCTTTTAAAAAATAAAAGTACATAGAATATTCAAAATAAATAAATTTGGCTTTAAATAGGGTCTGCAATCAAAATCCTAACTATATTGAAAATCGTCAATTCAATTCTAGGTATGGAATTGTTGGTTATTTTGAACAATTTGTCATATTCTAGAAACAATAAATTGTTGATTCGGGATAGGATTACTGCCAATGAACAAATTAAAATACTTCAATGATGATAGCTATAAAGTCTTAAGAAAACTTGACATTTAAACTGTTTTCTTTTCTGCAGGTCAATGACTTAACATTAAACAGTCCTTGCAAATTATTATTCTATTTTTAAAAAATTAGTAAAATTTCAATACTTACGTTGCATTAGCAGATGATACATTTATAACAGTTGGTGTCAAAGCTCCTATTAATAAACCAATTGGTATGACGGTTGATAAAAATTTAACAATCTTTTTCCATGGCAAATTACTCAAAATGCTAGGTGTATGAAATTGAACATTTGGTGAATGAAATCGCTCGTCACTAAGGTCACTTTGATATTTTTTAATACCTGCATATTGTTCATTTCTGTGAAGTGTATCTTCGACATTCGAAAATTCGTAATGTTGATATGGTGGATCATTTATTGCAATATATTCATAAGATACACCTCCATTTTTCTCCGTTACCATGACATCTTTCACGAATGGGTATGGCTGATCATTTGATGAAAGAACGAGTGGTTTTTGTGTTGGAAATTTAACGTTAGTTGTCCAAGGTATTTCTGTAGTTGATAGTACTTGTTCTCGCCAAAGTGTTTCTTCATTAGAACCAAAGCTTATCGAATGTTTAGCTTCTGTTGGAATAGCAGTTGGTGGAAATTCATAATAAGTTCCCAAATGTAAACTAGGCTTAAAATCTCTTTTATCTTTACTTCTATTTGTGTTGTTAAATAAGTGTTCCTTTTCTTGCTGATTGCCAAACGTTACTTCCAATTGCAATGGTTTTGTAATACTTTCGAAAGTAATATTTTTCAAATCGAAATTGTTTGAGGTTCCATTCGCGGAAGTCGTTTCATTTGAATTTAATAAACTATCATAATCTTCAAATATATTATTTTCATCAGGGAGTGCCTTTACAAAAAGAATACATATGCAGAAAATGTAATACATCTTTTTCGCAACGATGCGATTTAAATGAAATAAATGAAAAGGAAGCAGCAGTATTTATAAAATTGTCAATAATAAAATTCTATTATTTTTAGTAAATTACCTATGAAATATTACTATTGTTCTTAAATATAATGGAAAGTATGCCTTCAGATTACCTAGAAAGTTTTTGAGATCATATATCTATCTAATGCTTACTGTACGCTCCACATACTTTAATATTAATTTTAGAATACTTACCTGCCACCTATTGCATTCTCATAGTATAATAGAAAAGTACGGTTTTGTGATTTCTTAAAAAGTCTCTCATATTTTTTTAAGAAAATTTGTGGAATATGTTCAAATATTAAAATTAAATTAAATTCTATTAAAGCCTAAATAATTTATATTATGGCATTCATCAAAAAAAATAATCCTATGCGAAAATCCCAGCTGTACGGATTATATTATTCCTGGCAAAATAATTAATTAGTCATCGTTAATATAAAATTTTCAAATAAGATGGCGCTTCTTTTTATCATCTTTACCGATCGAAAATCAGTTTCAGAAATAACATTTTGGTTGACGTTTGGGGCCAATGTTGTCATCAAATTTAATATTGACATGTATTACATTCTTTAATAAGTATTTGTTTATATAGTATTTGTAGTGAACCACATATTTACAATGAATGAAACTAAACTAGAGGTAATAATTTCTTTTATTTCCATATTTGGTAATAGGTAATATTATTTTCAAATGTATTTGCTAAATTATGTAGATGATTGATGATGTTGATGATGGTTATGTGGCGGGTGAAATGTCCATTCCACTCCGGAGATCAAATAAACCCGGAGAACCAGATTTTAATACTTTAGATGAACCAATACGTGAGACTATTGTAAGTACTTTTTTTTCTGGAGATTATGATATTGACAAATTAATCATTTTTGGTATCCTATGTGTTTTTTCGTAATCTCCTAGTAATATTTTTAGCTCAGGGACGTGAAAGCAGTAGGTGTAAAATTTGCACATGTTTTATTTCCAAAGGAAAAGAAAACCTTACTCAAAGAATGTAAGTAATATTTATTTTGTTAAATAACAAAGATTGCCAAACATTTAATTTTAGGGGATCTATGGGGGCCACTTGTTCTGTGCACGTTTATGGCAATGTATACATTGTCTATCCTAAAAGCAATTTTTACATTACAATCAATTTTAGGATACTTCAGGGATCAAATGATACTTCAGAAAGTTCCAATGATGGTGGTCCAGAATTTGCAGAAGTTTTTGTTATTGTATGGGTGGGATCCATGATTGTAACTTTAAATTCAAAGCTTTTAGGTGGAAACATGTAGGTTTTGTGATATTTTCTGAAATAACAAGTATTATATATATGTATATGTTTCTTAACAGATCCTTTTTTCAAAGTGTATGTGTTCTGGGTTATTGCTTACTTCCAACAACAATTGCATTGATTGTTTGTCGAATTATTTTATTAGCTAATCAAACAAATCTCCTATTCTTCCTACGATTTGGAGTTTCAATTATTGGATTTGCATGGGCAACATATGGTAAGATATACAAAAAAAGTTGTATTAGCTACTTACTAAAATTCTATTCAAAGAAGAATATTAAGAGAAAAACATTTTCACTAGAAAAAATATTTGAATATTGATAATAAAATATCTTACACAGGGGAATTTTAAACTATTAATATACAAAAGTAAAAGTAGTGACATAATACTATATAAGAATAGTAAAGAGAAGATTCCCATTAATTTAATGTGTTATTTATATTCAATGAAAAAAATGACAAACGCTGTAAGCAACAAAAAAATTTCCAACATAATAAAAAAAAAATTAATTAGAAACAAACAAGGGTGTGGGAAAAAAAGCATAATTCCAAAAATGATGAAAGCATTTGAAATCCATTTATAATGATAAGTAATATCAAATTAAGTGACCATAGGTCAATTGCATACATGCTTTGAAGACACGAGAAGAACCAAATATAGTAGTAAATATTTCAAAGGAGAAAACAAAGAACTACAGCTATTTTAAACTAAATTAAACAAAAATATTTTATTATGTCCTTTATTATTGACACTAATCATATATGAAGAAATAATGAAAGTATGTGAAAGAAGTATATAACTCCTTTAAATTTTGATTATGGGAAGTTTAAATAGGAAAGAAGGTTATTTTTAAAATTACATTAAATGGTAACAAAATTACAATTAGTGCTTCTTATTTATTTTAACAACTCATTATTATTTGGCATTGTGATATACTTAAATGCAAGTTATGTTTAATAATTTTAGAAAATTCAAGAGTTGGGACATTTCCTCTTTAATAGTTTTAATTTATTATTATCCAACATATACAAATCCTATTGCAGTGTAAAATACAAAAACCAAAAGTATTATTAATACATTACAAAATAAAATAATAGCTTGTATACATAATACTTAACAATAAATTAAACTAAGTAAGCTGTAATATATACAAAAAAGCGGGATTGTTCAGAAAATTAAAAGAAAAAATAAAATAAATAAATTTAACATTTATAGAAAAAATCATGGCACAGTTTATTGCATTACTACGCATGTGTAATAGAGGAGCTATGAATAAAATATTAGTGCATACTTAGTGCATAGTAGTATATTAGCACACAAGAAAATCCACATTACGAAGTAAAGACGGTGAATCAATATCGTTATTAATAATTTAAAAGCTATCCAATTTATAGAATAAAAATTTTCGAAATTGTTTCTACACTCACTTCATCGTCAGCTGTTGCTATATGTAATGTGGGTACCAAATTGATGATGCATTTCCTTGTTCATTCGATTATAGGACGAACAAAGAAATGAAACAAAGTAATAAAGATATGCATATTTGTAATTGGCCTACAAGTTCATATAAAGAAACCCAGAGACTTGGAGTTGAAAGAATATGATCAATAATATGGAGGCTAAAAGACATGTGGACGTCAAAAAGCACTTAAAAATCTCTAACCTGCAAAATTCTAGAAATAGTTTTCTGATAGACAGTATATTCAAAACTAAAACTTTTGTATGCCTAGAATAGGATAAAATTGAACATTCATTAAGTAGATTCCATTGTGAATGCACCATTCATTAATTAATGTTGGATTGCATGACTAAACAATCAGATGGCGAACTTGTATTAAAGTTTTTTAGGTTATCTACGTATGCTAGAACATTGCAATAATAGATCGTTGATATAAACGTTGAAAAATAACGATCCTAGAATGGATCCTTGCGGCACACCACTGGAAGCGATAAAGGAACTGGAAATGTATTTGTAATACATAATAAGAAAGAATTATTAAATATGAGCTAAAGAAGGCCACAGTTCTAGGAATAGCACCAAACGATTTCAACTCAGAGCATAATAGATAATGTGCTTTGTTAAAAATCAGTGTAGATAATATTCACCTGTTCTTCCAAAGTTGTACTTATATACTGTGTGATTTGGACTAAGTTGTTAATAGCCGATGAAAGTGTGCTGCTCAATTGAGAGGTGTAATTTAAAGCTGTTGTATAATTTTTCATACAGAACATATTCGAAAACTTTTAGAATTTGCAAGAATACTAATGAGTCTACAGCTTTAACTGTCACGGTGATCACCTTTTTTAAATATTGGTATCATTCTGCTGATTTTACAGAAAGGCTAAATTGTTGAAATTCAAAGTAATAGATTAAACAGCGTAATCGGTAGGTTTGAGGAAAAATATACCATTGAGGAAAAATATACATATTAAATTTATGAAAAATAAACAACGGTATTGGAAAGACAAAATGTGAATGGTACCTGACAACAATCCACGGCATTAATAAATTTAGTGAGATAGTAACAACAATAAAAACATTTAATTGTTAGAAAATAGTGGTAAACATTTCAGAAATCATGAACATTTTAAGTATGTATGTAATTATTTATTATATTCAGTTCCTTTCGACGCTAAAATGGTAAATTTAAAGCAGGAATTGCGACTTTCATAAATTTATACAATAGGCGCCACAAGCAGATGAAACTACAGATTTAAAAAATTATAATTTAATAATAAATCCATGAGTATTAATTAAATATTTAATAATTGTTTCCTATAATATGTTTTAACTGTTTTAGAAGACTAAAACTGTTACCAAACAGTTTTAATAAGATAATTTTTATTTTCAGCTTCCATGGTATTTCTTGGAGATACCCAGAAACCTGGCCGAAAAGCTTTGGCGGTCTATCCAATATTTCTATTTTACTTCATAATATCATGGCTTATTATATCACATACAAATACATAATATAGCTGATTAGTAATATTTATATTCATTGTAAATACTGAGTATTCTGTCTTGCATTTTTTCTATTGTAATCTATTGTACAAAAATATATTCACTATATAAGCGTTAATTACTATTAAGATTAAAATAAACTTTTTTAAATAAGTAGGAATGTAATTTAGATATGTTAATTTTGAAAATATTTACATTGGCAAATATTGCCATAATAATTTTCGGTTTTAATCATTTAATTAACTTATTTAATACCTTTTAATAATAATCTTGAATCTAGGCTTCATCATTTTGTCCCACATAAATAGATGATAATAAACAATAAATCATCAGTTATCAGAATTAATACACACTTAAAGCCCAACTCACACAACGCTTGTTCGGCAGTTAGATTGCCGCTTTTATTGCGCAACTATCTTCAAGCGCTGTTGGTTGCATATGATGTGCGTTGCTGGTCTGAGTCAGTAGATGGCTCCGATGCGTGCAAAGTGAAAATTTGGAGAAATAATGCGGTTATAGCAGAAGTAGTTTGTACAATTAGCTTTTTATTAATTGAAGAATCAAAGCACTAAAACAAACGTCAGAAATTAAGGTATAGGTTGTAGTGTCATCTGTGGCCATTGCGTCGTGACAACTGGCAGTGTTTTAAAAATATTTGACGAACTTGCACAAGTAACCTGAATTGTGGAATATATTTACTTAAACAAAAGGATTTGTTAAAAGGTTATTATAAATAAATGATACAATGTATATGATTTATTTAACAATTGAATATACCAACCATCTTTAATTAATGTTAACTATCGGCAGTCGTGGCAAACAGATGCCCACGCGTCAAAATGTGATTTCCTCGTTGGTTAACGTTAAAATTCATCAGAGAAATAAGCCCGAAAAATAGAATATGATTTGTCAGAATTTTAGCAAGCTAGGATACTTGTCATTCTCCATCACAATGCCCCGCAGACAATTCAGCTTGCAGGACGTTGTGAGACCAAACAAGCGTCTTATGAACCAAGGTTGTTACTATACTCTTATCTTAAAATAAGAAAGAGCGGTTCGAAAATACCGCCAAAACTTGGTTCATAAAATTTCAAATTGAATCACAAAATGATTCAATGACAGTAAATGCATAGATGTTTTTCATAATGCTATATTTGAATGTTTGTTTTAATAAATTGCGTAAACGATAATTTGATATAAATAAAATAACTAATGTGTGGAAATTACAAAAACTCGCGAATGAATATATTTTAACATCAAGCCATTCACAATTATAATTAAAATCGTACTTAACATTCCATTTCTGAAATTTTGATAAACACTAGCATGGTAAACATTTCAGAAATCATGAGCATTTTAAGTATGTAAATATATAATTATTTATTGTATTCAGTTCCTTTCGACGCTAAAATGGTAAATTTAAAGCTAGAATTGCGACTTTCATAAATTGATACAATAGGCGCCACAAGCAGATGGAACTACAGGTTTTAAAAAACTATAATTTAAAAATAAAATTAAATTAAATATTTAATAATTCTTTCCTATAATATGTTTTAACATGTAGTTTAACAAAAAGCATTGTAAAGAAAACAATAAAAAAAGATTCCAAAACTAATTCTGTTGCCATCTGCTATACAATGTGCGAACTTCTCTAAGCATGTAAAGTAGAAACGTTCATAAGTATAATGAGACATTAAAAAATTTATATCATAGTTACTAAGGAGCGCCACACATAAATTAAAAATCTTTTATGAATAGCAATTTATAATACAACTCAGTAATAAATGTATTTATTACAATGATATAGTTTCTAAATTATTTTCATAATAATAAGGCCAAAGAAAATAGAATTAATCACCATTTTTGAGAAAAAAAATTTTAAATGATGGTTTAAATTGTTTGCACATTTTAACAGTATATTTCAGAAAATTATTTCCAAGTAAAACTATTATTTGCTACTGAATGCTATATTATATGTATAGATACTAGTTTTCTGATATTTCTAATTTTTTCACTTAATGGCGTTATCCACTTGCCAGAGTACAAAATTTTAAAGTTCTAAAGTATTGTTCACATCTAAACATTTTATTTATGAAAGAAGAAGTTTAGGCTTTCAACTTACCAACTACGTGCTTAATTATTTTTATAGATAATGTAATAATGCAAGTTTATATTTTACAATAGAATATTACTATTTGGACACTATGTATTTGAAATTTATATCTCGAAATGTTTAAAATGATGGTTATGTATTTTAAATAAATCATATTAAATTTTCAATTTTATAAAGCTTATATATATTTAAAATAAAGTTATATTTTGCTTAGTAATTTTTTTGTGTATATACTACTTTGCTAAATTATTTGCATATAAATTTTTTTGAATCATATAAAAAACAACCTTATTTTAAAATATTCAAGAAAAATGAAAAGACTTGCAAGCAATTCAACGAAAAAAAAGAAAACCACTTTCCTATACATGTCACAACATTGGATAAAAACTTTAATCAATTATAGTCAATTTAAATCATCTTTTTAAATTGCTTTTCTCAAAGATAAAATGATTAATTCCCCTGTTTATATATATATAATGTATGTACATGGAATATGTATATCAGATTCTTTGTTTGTATAAGTAAAAGGATGTACTAACAGAGATGTCGAAAATTGTTTTATTAATACTTTTAACTCATTTTATTTCTATATCATTATCTATACAGTGCGTGGATCATAATAACAACACAGTTGATTGGTAATTATATTAACACAAATTTGAATTTTACATTTTTCAATTTTACTTTTAGGTACGTTTTGTATAAATTACCGTATATGCCGAATACAAATGCTAGTAGATTTATTAGATCAGGTTTTGCTTACACATTTATAACATCCAATAATGTAAATCCATGGAAATTGTCTAACATAGCAGTTGCATCAGTTAATTCAATTCTTGCACTTACATTATTACCTTTATACAATAGCAATGTAAATAATATTTACATGTGATAAATTGTGTTTATAAAGCATTTTTTAGGTAAATGACTTAATTTACATACTTTATAATGATGAACCACCTAATAAAAAAATTAATAATAATAAAGGGCATGCTAAAGGAGTAGTTATTGGTGATGATAATGGTGGATTTTGGTTAATTCACTCGGTGCCAAAATTTCCTCCAATACCTCAAGATGGTTCATATTCATATCCAATATCAGGTTCCATGTATGGACAAAGTTTTTTATGCATATCATTTAATTCTGACAATTTAAATAACATTGGTATTAATTTGTAAGATTTTTATGAATAATTTGATAATTTTCATATTCTAGGTAAACAACTATTATACTATGATCTAAATATGTATGCAAAAAACATGCCAGATCTCTTATCAGCAAAATTTCCTTATTTAAATAATGTTATTAATTCAGATACTGTTGATCAACCTCCATGGTTTAATGTTTTGAACATCACATCTGCAGGAAAAACTGAATTTACAACGTTTGCAAAAACTAAAGATTTTGGTAGGGATTTATATAAAGATTGGGTAACTCCTACATTAGGAAGTGATTTCGTTGTAGAAACTTGGCCTAATAGTGCTGGACGATTACCGTCCAGTTGTGGACAGCCTTTTAGGTATGTAATTTTTATTTCATTAATTACAGTTATTTTTTCAATTAATTAAACAATTTATTAAGTTGTTGATTTTTAGTACATTTAATATAAATTCAATTAAAATGGAAACACCTGATGTTAATATTGGTTTTACATCAACCCATGACCATTCCAAATGGGCTGTTTCTAATGATGATAATAAATATTGGATATGTATAGGAGATATTAATAGAGTCGTAAATAAGCTAAGAATACCCAAAATATTTTCATTAATCTTTACATTTTAGGATTCCCAGTTACATAGAGGTGGTGGAACAGTTTGCATGATCAATAAACTTGTAGCCACATCTTACAAGCAAAATGTAAACACAACAGAACCTTGTTCATGACATATAAAAGTTGTATTTAAATAAATTTAGACAATTTCAACTATAATAATTTATTTATATACAATATACATAAACTAATAAATACAAACATTGTGTTCTTATTTCTTCTTATTTGACGGTTGTGGGCAACGATAAGAAGCCATTTCTATTTCAGCTTCAAAAAAACTGTTTTTATCACAACAAAAGTATTCTGGGTTTTTGTAATTGCTATTCTTCGAAGCCCCCGGCCCAACTGGTTCCTTCGCGGGGTGTATTATTTTAGCACTAAGACCTTTTACATTTGTAATCTTTGGAGTATATAATTCGGTTGGTGATGCTTGAACAGTTGAATCCTTGTATATAATTTGACCCGCTGCAAAGCCTCTACGGATTGAAGAAAAATTACGTAAACTTGAAATGGTTTTTAATGTCGAATTCATTATATGAAACGGATGCATATTTAGGTTAAGACCGATAATTTTAGAACAATTTTGCACAATACTGCCAAGTTTATAACGCATAAATAAACCACACCATGTAACTGGTGTGATCATTGACGTTTGTTGGAAAGGAATTAATTGAGAACATTTTCGTTTAATAAAATAAATACTTAATTGTAAGTATAATAATGCACATGATGAGACAAAAGACAATATCGCTTCATAAGCTATTGTAGCAGATGCTACAAAATATGAATTTTAATTTTGTGTCCTATGTAAACATGTCATATAAGAAGATTGTTAATTCTTACGCTTTTATGAAGTAAGATATGTGAAAACAAAAATTATTTCACCAAAATATAATCCTTGTGTTCTCAAAATATTTTTCCTGTACCTTGTCTCAGAATAAAAAGTGATTCAAATATCCCGCTAAAACGCGGCACACATAGCTTAAAGATGTAACTTATCATAAAAATTAAACATAAACAGTTGTGAATGTAGTAGTTTGTCAACAATGTTGTCTTTTTCTATATTATATAAAAATAAATGAAAAAAAGACTCATTTAATGGAAGTATGATTGTACAAACGATACTTTTTGGATTAGTATGTACAACATATCCAATTTTAGATTAATATATACAACCTATCCAAAATTAAGATTAAATATTATTAAAATAAAACAATGTAAAAATGTAATTAAACATTTACAACATAGGTTCCTAAGCTTTTTAAAGCCATATCGCCCTTAATGTTGAGATTATTTCCGGCGGCGCCCTTCATATGAAGCAAAACTGGAGACCTGATAATTTTAAGTCTAAAATCTTAAATTGAAATAAATTCTATGCTATGATCTTTAAATTTAACATTTAGATTTTTATGACCTTAATTTTGTTTAAATACTTTGTGAATAGTTGTTAGTAAATTTGTTTTTTTAGTCATTGTAATAAGGAGAAAAAGGAAAACGTAAAGAAATCGAGAAATAAAGAAAGTCACATTTATTTTGAGAACAGACTTATTCATTAATTAATACAAAACAGAGAATCATTTTAAACGTAATTGGGTACAAGTAATAAGAGTTTCAAAAATGTTTTCTGTCCTAGTGAGAGTGATAGGCTTGTTTATTTTTGATCAGTTTCTGGAATCTTAGTCTTATTTTTGATAGAGCTACACGAATTTCAGGTTACCTCTACATTTAGATTTCATAACGGCAACTGCTGAAACCCACATTCACATAGAACGGGCAAACGGTATCAATGATCGAAGTGCCTTCTTGGTCCCTACTGGATACTCAACTAGAAGCGCACGTGCACATACACACTGACATTAAATCTAAAATTCAATATACAAAATGAATAGTATTTGTTTTGAGCAAATCATTGTTGATTATATTTACAATCAAGTGCAAAAAGCTGTTTAATAAATTCATTTTTATAAAATTATGTTTTTCAATTTTTTTTCGTTTTGGCGAGGTGTCGCGGCGCTCCTATAGATTTTGCGGCGCATACTTTGGGAACCCCTGACTTACGGGTATGAAAAATGGCGGATATCTGGCATTCATTTATCCATATTAAACTTGCCTGTTCAAGAACCAATGAAATCTCTTAAAAATATAAAACATTCTGGTGCAATTTTTGAATCACTCCTTCCTATTCTGAGACAAGGTATAGTTGAATCATGTTATTTCAATTTTTAAGTTTATGAAATGAGATGTGTGAGAACAAAATTATTTCTCAAGAATATTATTCTTACGTTCTCAAAATACTTTTCGTAGTTGAATCATACTATTCCAGTTTTTAAATTTGGTGCCTAATATGAAAACCTTTTAGATATTATGTGTGTTCCGTCCCAAATCTCAGTTGTTCTATTATGCTAAATCTTACTCGACGAATAAACTATTGTGTTTGTTTTATTCTTTATTACGTGATTACAACATAGCGAATATTTTAGTTACATTTATTTTTAAAAAATATTATTTATATTTGCAATTTCAATAATAAACGAAATTATACATGTTTGGAAAAATTAAGAAATAATAAAAAATGTTTTGCTTAAATATTTCTTAAAAATATTGTAGAATTTCGTTGTATAGCTTTAGGAAAACTAATCATTGAAGAAGTGTATGTTAGAATGTAAAAAATGAAACAAGTTTTGCTTCTATGTATGTAGATGTGCATACATGTACTGACAGTCTAAATAAAAATAAATACACTGCAGGCCATAAGTTTGGAATCAGTTCCAGTAAATTCATAAAAATTAAAATTTATCTATGTTACGTTCGTATTACTTTGATATAAGTACAAAGGATTATTCTTAAGTACATTATAAAGCTTTACATAAAAGATGTAGTTTTAAATGCATTAATAGTTGGAAAATAACCAGAGATTAAGGAAACTCTGCGTGCGGTATTATTTATTCGAGCAGGTAATATTTTTGCATAATGAACGATTACCTGGAATGGACAAATTTTATTGCAGACCCTTCCGCATAAACCTTTTGTAATTACATTTAGTTTTTATATTTATAAGTATTTATACATTTTGAAGTAATGAGAATATTTTAGTTGCTTCGTATCATTTAAAGTGTGTAGACACATAAAAGTGTGTAGAATCAGTAAACATCGTTTGATTATGGCGAAGAGAAAGCAGATATCGCTAGAAAAACGTGTAGAAATTATTAGTCATCATAATCGGGGAGATTCTATACGGGATATCGCGAAAAGAATGAAGATATCGTACAAAGGTGTACAAAATACAATTAAAAGATACCAGTCTACTGGAGGGTATACGGACAGAAAACGATCAGGAAGACCAAAAATTACAACTCCTGCAGAAGATCAGACAATTATATTGACGTCGAAAAGAGATAGAATATTAACGGCCTCGCAAATCCGCGGTGAGTTTAACAGGGAGCGTGAAACTCGGATCTCTTTAACCACAGTAAAAAGGCGGCTCAGAGCGGCTGGACTGATGGGACGTGTAGCAGTTCGCAAACCGCTTCTACGTCCGCAAAATAAAATAAAAAGGCTACAATGGGCTAAGTTACACAAAGATTGGACAATAGAACAGTGGGAAAAAATACTATGGACCGACGAATCAAAGTACGAGGTCTTCGGTTCCAGACGTCGGATATTTGTAAGAAGAACTGCTACGGAAAAAATGTTACTGCAATGTGTGGTGCCCACGGTAAACCATGGTGGCGGTTCTGTAATGGTTTGGGGATGTTTTTCTTCGGCTGGTGTAGGAGATCTGGTGAAAATCGACAGAGTTTTGAAAAAGGAGGGTTACAGACAGATTCTCGAACACAACGGTGTGCCCTCCGGTCTGAGATTACTTGGAGAAAACTTTATATTCATGCAAGACAACGACCCAAAACATTCTTCTCATTTATGTAGAGGATATCTCCAACAACAGGAAGCTGACGGTGTTTTACAAAACATTGTTTGGCCGGCACAATCGCCAGACCTCAATCCAATAGAGCTGTTGTGGGAAGAATTGGATAGAAAAGTGCGTGAAAAGTCCGACGTCCCAGACTCACATGTGGCAAGTTATACAAGATTCTTGGGCAAATCTACCCAATGAAACCCTTACAAAATTAGTGTCTCGTTTACCGCGATTGTGTGCTGCCGTCATTAAAGCAAAAGGAGGATATTTCGATGAAAAGTCCGTTTAGTTGATAATAAAAATAAGTGGATGTAAATAAATAAAATTTGCTTTTTTTCCTGCTTATTTTATAATAAAACGTTTTGGTATATTAATATTGTTTTATTTTTACAATGTTTGTTAAAGCCACTACAATATTTTCATTATATTCAGAAGTGATTCCTAACTTATGCAAGTGATTCCAAACTTATGGCCTGCAGTGTACATAGCATTGATTTAAACTTATTATTTCGTAAGGTTATAAAGAAGTAGTTCCATACAATTTTGAAGGAAACGGTATAAGTTAAATCTAATTCAATATTGTTGTTTCCTTCAGTTTTTTCACAAATATATTCTCCAGCCGTTTCGTTATTTCGATATATAAAAATTGCACTTTCATTTTTTAAATTATGTCAATAAGTTTCCGTACAAGTTGCCATAATGCCCTTATGTGTCCTTATAAGAAGTATTTGATTTACTAATTAATTACGTAATTGCAATTTGTTACATCCTTGCGTTAATATAACAATAAAACCCAATATGTAAACCCAACCTAAACCACCCAATGAAAATACCAAATGAGTGACTTGTTTTTTTCCTGAAATAAATGTAACTAAACAAAAACAACAAACCTTGCCATAAGCAGAGCCTTAGTTATTTTATATTCTTTTATACATTCGCCACCTATTGGCTTGTTCGGATATTTCTTGTATTTCATTTCAAATTGTACTATTACTTCCCATATAAGTGTTAAGCTTGCTCCCAGTTTAAAATATACCTTCCTTAGTTCCCCTACTTTATGTTGGTTGGTCAGTGGGTTCCCCAATATTGCTGGTATCAACTAGTAAGACCAACTATTTTGTGAATAAATGGTAAACGTACATATGTTGTGAAGTTTAGTTTGGTTTAGTTAAATTATGACAATACATAAGAAATAAATGAGTAGAGGTTAAGGAAAAAAATTGGCGGTAATTGTATACATTTCTGATAAAACGTAATATTTTCATTTCTACTACTATGGGAAAAGGAAATAAAAACAAAAATGCTTTTTATTTCTTTATGCAAGATTTCAAAAATCGACAAGGAAGAAGTTTTAAATCCATGGCTGAAGTGGCAAATGCTGCAGGTCCACATTGGCAGGTACTCGAGCACAATTATACCTGTAATTAGACCTAAATTTTACGTTTTCAGCGGTTAAGCGCTCAAGAAAGACGTAAATATGAAGAAATGGCCAAACTGAGTAAAGATAATCCTCAGAAGCAAACATCAGTAGGTGAATCGGTTGATGAAGTTTTACGAGAGAAAAAAGAGAAAGAGGATCGTGAAATGGCTATGAAGGAAGAAATTGATAATATTGTAAGAAAAGGAGTGAATACAAAAAGTAAGGCAATATGATATGCTTTTTGTGTGTACTTATGCTACATTTTTTTTAAATTTATAATTGTTCTTACATTTGTTTTTGTTTTACAGAAAAAAATCACTGTGTTAGAATGAATTTAAATATAGTTCTTTATTATAAAAATTTTAATTTTAATGTTTATCGAAAGTAAATGTAAGGAAGATCCTTAATTATTGAATCTTCACTTAAGGACCCATTACTGCAAAACAATATCTGAAAGATAATTGTTAATGTTTTTACATAATATATAGAAATTGTACTGAAAACAATGAATTTTCTTTGTAGCTATTGCTGATCAATATTTCTTTGTAATGCACATCAATGAATTTTGCTATTGTGAAAACCAAATGAGGTTTATTCCTGCAGAGATTGCTTTGGGAAAATTCAATTTAAGAAATGGGATTATAAATGAAGATGTATATGATTCTCTTGTACAGTCAGGTAAGCATTATATTTACTGAATTAGTCAGAAAAATTGAACAATTAGAAAATCAAGTATTTATGATTTGTTTATACATGTGATAATTGTGAAATTTTAAACTGATAGTATGATAGAAGAATTAGCAATTAAAGTGTAAATACTTTTCAATGCAATTTTATTTCAGTTTGTTTTATGTAGTTTGTATATTTTTTGAAGGTTTTATTATTAAAGTTCACAACAAATAGAAATAGTTACTGACCATCCATGTCATTTATGACCAGTGGCGGCTCGTGAGTATTTGACATGGTGAGGCAGATAGAATAATAAATATTCAAAATTGTTTACAATTGATTAATAAACTCTATATACCTACTACATATAAAAACAGTTTATATATATTTATATATATATATAGGGCTTCCAGTACAAACAGGGCTGCCAGACGTGAACTGAGCCCTATATCGCGCCCCATTCGATTTTTAAGGGAAAACGAAGTTTCAAAGCAAACCCTTGTGAAACGAAAATAAATATTCTAAAAAATCAAACAAATTCTAAAAACATTAATCGAAAATAAGAACTCAATCTTCTAGGATTTAAAAATAAAAAATAAATACATTCCTATTATAATATAAAATTTAATAATATAACAAATATATACATATATACATATGTATATATATAAATCAACAACAATCCAATAACAAAATTTCAAAATTACATGCAAAATGAAAATATTTTAAAATACAGAAAATTTCCTTTATTGGCATTGCACGTAGAACTACATTTAATAGATTTTACTTCTTGTATAGCAAAGGTATCCTCCGGTTTTTTGTGTTAGCAAAATAATCAATTACATCATTATAAAATCGTTCATCCCTCGTCATCGTTTTAACCAATTCCTTTTCGATTGCAATTAGTGCACAGTTACTAAATCTTTGTTGTCCAATTGTATTTCTAACATACGATTTTATACGTTTCAATGTGGAAAAACTTCGCTCAACGGACGCGGAAGTTACCGATATGGTAACTACTATACTTAGCAATTTAAAAAGTTCTGGCATACAGATGGCTAACTTTTGTTCGTGCATAAATCTTAACATTTCACATGGTGTTTTAGAATTACCAAGGAGTTGCATGTCACTATAAATAACAGCTAATTCATTTTTTAATTGAATTTGATCAAAAAATTTATATTGTTCAAACAAATTATTTAAGAGCCTCTGAGGAAATGCCTTCGAATATTCTTCAAATTTACTTTCTGTTAATAAATCAAAAAAAGCAAGTTTTTCTAAATCAATAAATCTAATTTCAATTTGACTAATAAACGTATCTAGAATTTCGAAAAATAATTTTCTATAATTTTGTTTAGTATCTGGAACGTCATCAATTCTACGCCTTTTATGTGCAACAGATTCGTCAGACATCGAATTTTCGTATACAGTACTGAAATATGTATCACACTCCCGAAATTCTCTAAACTTATCAAGCAAAAAACGTAATTATTATTATTATTATTGAAATTTCTGTTAGACTTACCGTGTATTGTAAGAGATTTTGATAAACCAGGGTTTGGTCTTGGAAGGTTTTTGACATATAATTGATCTTCTACCGATAGAACAACGAACGTATTTCTTATTAAAAAATCTACAATGTCTTGTGTATTTCTTACATTTTCTAAATCCATATTCACAATTTTTAAATCACTGAAAATATCACTAAACAAATATTAAAATATTTAACCTATCTTTGTTATTCCCCCAAGCTGTAATTTGCGATTCGGGCCGAGAATGTCAGCCTCGAGTATATTCGGTAGTTCGGCGATTGTGATTCGATGAGAGGCTCAGTTCAAATTGGCTTCAGACTAAATAATACATACATACATACATTGATATCTAAAGAATATCTACTTGAAACAATAAAAATACTCCTGTTAAAACTTAAAACATATTATTTGCGTGGAGGAAATATTGAGAAACTGTACAAGAAGAATGTAAACCTTTAGACATCTTTATATCATTAAATAAATACTTAATTTATCCTATTAATAATACTTTCTATATTATTAAAAAATTCAAAAATCTCACAATAAAGTTAGAAAAATCTATTAACTTTTTGAATATTTTTTCTTTGTTATCTTAAATATGTAGCTAATACTTTACTGTAATTTCCATAGAAATTGAGAATTTTTTTGACTGCTGTAGTGCGTTATAAATTTTCAATGAGAGGCAATGAGTGGCCGGGCCTCAAATATTCGTGTTTAGTAGGGATATACATAGATCAAGCATGAAGTTGGTCGGGGCAAGTATACGCGCTCGTACATTCGCACGGAATTAAAATGAAATGATAAATTTGTACTTTGCTTGTAATGCCGGTTTATTTAAAACTATTTTCTTATTGTTTATAAGATAAATTCTGAATAAAAGATGATAATTAATTTATAAAGAATTTTAAAAGTATACATATTATTCTTGTTATAATTCCAAGATTTAGATGGTGAGGCACTGCCTCACCTGCCTCACCTGACCAGCCGCCACTGTTTATGACTCCATTATAATAGAAAGTTTTGCTGTAAAATCATAGTGCAAGAATATGTTAGCTTCCTAGCAATATTCAGTAATCTAATTAGACTAGAGAGTAGTTTGATAGCATTATAAATTTTATAGGACATAAGTTGCTTCCCTTATATTCCATATTACAATGTTAGTTTACCACTAGTAATAGTAAAAATAATTAGTCTTTTTTAAACTGAATATCAAATGTTTGCTGTTCCAAAAACTAAATATATTCTATTGTTTAATTAAATAAACATGTAGTTGATTCAGATAAATATGGACACTTCTTCATGTTAGTTCTAAACCTGTTAATTAGTTTAGTGGCCAAGGTCAGTCAAATCTTGTCTGATTACTCTCACTTCCAGGGTATAGTTGATTATTTGAAGGTGCTGATGTTCCTAAGAAGTTTGTTCTAAAATTTCAGTTATGGAATTTTATGACCACATGAAGAGAAAATTTGATTGTCAATCTCGCTCATTCTTTGTTAGTTCTTTAAAAATATTTCGGAAACGCGACAATAGTACTTTTCACTGAGACTATGTGAATTGTATTAAATGGTAATTAATCTAGATGTTTCGTTTTATAGACTATCCACATATAAACTTATTAAGTTTTTCTTTAAGTCTTGTAAGATCGACATGTGCGTTTACAGAATGGTATAGTGTCAATCTTGATTGTTTCATACTCCAAAACTTTAATTCATTTTTCACGAAAACTTATTTGCATATTACTTTCTCTATTTAAATAATAATTTTAACTGTATTATGCAAATAGACAACAAATATATAGATATATAGGCATAATGTTCCAATTAATGAATTTTCAATTGAACCTGCCGTTTCTTAGATTATCACAATTGTTTAAATTCCTTTGAAGATATCTACCCAATACACATGGATTTTGGAGTAACTTAAATTGTCTGGAAGCTTCTAGTTATTACCGATATTAATTAGTTATTCATCATGTGTAGATCAAAGCGTTATCTTTGAATAGACAAATTCGCGCATTTTTTCATACACATACTTATTTCTGCTTGTGGTAAGATTAAAATTCTTCGTAAGTACAGCCCCCCCTTTTTTTAACAGGCTGTGATTAATTGTGTAATAAGAAGCAAGATATATGAAAAACTTTGCAAAATACGAAATGGTTTCACTATTTCAGGCAATTTAATTAAAATATTGGATATTTTATTCAAATCCGGTTTGTAGAGTTTCGTAGTCGATGTAGTTTTCTCTGGGCGTTCGGGTGGTAACTGCTTCTTCTAAGACACTATTCACTTGCCGACATTCCGGCCGTTCTAGCAAGCGATATCTTCGGGGCTGCTGTTGCTGGTTTATATCCAGCACAAAAACGTAGTATCATAAATTCCTTAATCTAAAGAGCCTTGTCCATATCAGCCTAATTCACTATCCCGAGAACTAAGCCCTGGAACTAATAGCTATAAATGACAAATATCCCTAGCATCATAAACCAATGTCTCAACTCAAGAGTGTACTGTTTCTCACTCCTCTTTTATTTCTAATGTTCATTTATGTTATATTCAAGCTGTTACCGATCGTATCAGTAGAGTTCTTCTGACGCACAAAATTGAAACCACCTTCAAACGCTGCTCTACGCTATCGGGTCCGTTTTCTCTCAAAAACTTAAATTCTTTAGACACCCTTGATGTTAACTGGGTTTAATGCTCGTGTACAGTGTACATCGGCTGGACAAAGCCTTCGATTATCATTTGTGTTGCTGAATACAAATGTTGTATTGAGATCGAAAACCAAATTCAATTTGATTTTATCTATTATCACATAACCCGTATTATTACAGCCTCAAAATTCGCGACTTCACAGTAAACTAAAACCTTGCCAGGTCTTGCTTCAAAACAACTCCATTGTAAACGCGATGTTCCACTAACCTGGAACAACTCCCATGTAACCCTTTCCCCAACTAACGGACCTTCAGTCTCAGTGCAGCAACAAGAAGATTTCGGGCAGTTCTGAGTTCAGACAACGTTGGCAAATGAAACCGCACTGACAGACATGGGTCCAGTCCGGAAGCCCAGAAGAAATTACTAAAAATTTAATAGTTCTATTACTACAAAATTTAAAATCATATAAAAAATTTAATTATTTTTGTACTCGGTCCGGTTAGCTTGAAAAAAATACAAAGTGCTTCACTGTGGCAGTGTAATAATATGGCTCTTTTGTGAATTATTAATATCTATGAGTTTATCTTTCTTTAATGGCCTCGACATACCGTAGTTATATATACATTTACTTATTTATTTATTTTTGACAAAACTAATATGCTGTATGTGATTTACAGTAAATGAGTATCGATAATCAATCGATAAACAAAAACGAGATTCGTCTGAAAACACGTAATTGTTCCAATCTGCCCGTATATTACACCATTCTAATCTAAGAGCGCGATGCTGACTAGCAAGGTGCAGTATTTGTCTTGGATGATACAGAATCAACACAAACGAACAAAGTCTGTGATATATGGAAAGCAATGTTATTCTCTTCTTCTAGGTCGTTCAGAGCCTTTTCTACGATGTTGACTACCTTCTTTAGACTAATCTCTTCAATGTCGAGTAACTAACATTATTTCCATTATAGTCTAGTATAGTCCATTGATACAATAACAACTTTGATATGTTATCGTTGACGTTTGATGCATGATTTGCTAATGTAAGAATTTTATATGTGTTTCAAGAAGTGGTTCCAAAGGATAATCAAGTGAATTTTAGTTAAAGCGGATTATTTTTAAAAACAAAATGACTTTCTTTAAAAATCTTGTATTTTTTTGTAGTTAAAATTTTCTATAATAGTTTTGTATTTGCAACAAGCATAAGAACTTATTTTTGAAATTTTAGTATATATACTAGATCAAAAAAGTATCCATACACAAGACAACTTTCCAGTTAACACTTATAGTTTAACAACTATAATATTTCTAACAAGAGCGGTCAAATTTTATCGGCGCGACATAATATCTGATGTAGTAAGTTCGTAAATACGTTGTACCAATGAACATGTAACTGAGCATTTATATTTCGGGAATAGCAAAAAAAATTTTTGATTATCGATAATAGTTTTATTGCTTTTCAAAATATTCTTCTTGAAAATCAATGCATTTTTGCATTCGTTTGGACCAATCTCCAAAATATGAGTTTCGAATGCCTCAACTGTCTCTTCCGGCGTAGAAAACCGTTGACCACGAAGTTTATTCTTCACGTGTGGGAACAAAAAGAAATCACAGGGTACTAGATCAGGGCTGTACGGCGGATGACTCATCAATTCAATGTTTTTGCCCGGTCAAATATTCAATTGTTTGAACCGACCTGTCAGAGCTCGCATTGTCATGGTGGAGAATGATCTGTCGTTTTCGGTTTGTTTTCCTTATTTCTTCAAAGACTTTTGGCAAACAAATAGTTGTGTACCATTCGGAATTGACCGTTCTACAACTCTCTAAAGCCACGGTTGCAACGTGACCACTTTTTCCGAAAAAACAGGCGACCATTTGTTTTGATGTGCTTCGAGCGAGAACAACCTGGTTGGTTTTGGCTCATATTGGAATACCCACACAGTCGACTGCTGTTTACTATCGGCTTCATACGTATAGATTCAAGGTTAATCACCTGTGACGTCTTTATAAATGTTCTTTGAAACACCGTCATTGTATTTTTTGAGCATGTCTTGGCACCAATCGACTTGAGTCCTTTTTTGAGCGGTTGTCAAATTATGTGGTATCAACGTGAACATAGCTTCTTAACGGCTAAATGTTCATGCAGGATCTTATGTACGCTGGTGTTATTAATACCTAGAGATGCCTCGATCTCAAGGTATGTCACATGACGGTCTTGCATTATCAATTCAGACACTACATTAATATTTTTCGAAACAATAGCATTTGTGGGACGACCTTCACGAAATTCATCGTCCAAAGAACGCCATCCAAGTTTGAATTCACTATACCAACGATATACTGTAGTTTTCTATGGTGCTTCATCACCATATAAAGAATTCAGCCCGTCGAGGCATTTTTGTTCAGATAATACACGCCGAAAGTTATGAAAAATAATTGCACGAAAATGTTCGCGAGTTAATTTCATTTTTTCGCCGAGGGCGAATAGGCAAATTCATAATTGACTAAGGAAGAAGGAAGCTCATTCAGAGCACAAACTGTTCATAAATCATATGCCTTGATTTAACACATAGTAAATAGATTTCAGAAGCTGCATGTAATCGAGAATAGGTTCCGTTCGATGTGGCCATGAAATTGAATGCAGTTCATAGACGAACCATTATAGTAACAATAAAATAATAGAGGATGATTATAAAATCAAAGTTGTACAAGAAACAGGCTTTCATGGACAAGTTTCCAGGAAAAAAAAACCATAGATTTGCAAAAACAAACTGTTACTGAACTCTCAAAAACTCACGTTAATAAATCTTCAGCGTTTTAAGAATCAGTGGTTTATATTTAATGTCGCAAAGTAACTTCATACACCTCGCCCTATATAAAATCCTATTGAGCATGTGAGTGTCGAGATAGGAAGAGGGGTCCATAAACGCGGCATCGAAAAACAGAATAGTTTAAGGAGTTTATTTCCAAGAGTGCAATTCCATTACAGAAGTGACTCGAAAGTTAGTACACGGAATGCCGAAATGTTTGTTAGCAGTTCTACATGTTAAAGGTGGTAGTACAACTTATATATCTATATAGGTATATCTTTTTGTATGTAAATTATGTATGTTCATCTTTTGTGCATGGAAACTTATTTCGACTCTGTCTTTAAATGTGATTAACATACTCATTTTTTCTGTATTTTTAATAGAATAAAACACTATTTTTGTTATACTCATACGTTTGCTCACTTACTGTAGGTACGAGGATAGTTTGACAAGTAGTGAGAATGATACATAGGTGGCGCTCTAATTGGTAAAACAAATGCACTGTAATTTAGGTTGCCTATTTATATGTTTACATTCCGATATTTAGATAAATCGGTTGATTAGTTTATTTTCGACAGCTGGTTGAAAAAGAAGCAACACGTCGTTTTGTTAAAATGGAAAAAGCAGAGTATCGTGCGGTGATTAAATACTTCCTAATTAAGAGTACGAAAGCTACCGAAATAAAAGATGAGTTACGGGAAACATTAGGTGAATCTGCTCCATTATCCGCCACAATAAATAGATGGGTAAATGAATTTAAACGTGGTAGAACAAGCTGTGTTGATGAAGCGCGCTCTGGAGCACCCAAAATCGTGACTTCTAAGGAAATGATTATAAAAATCCATAATATTATTACGCAAGATCGACGACTCAAAGTGAGAGAGATAGCAGACATGGTAAACATTTCAACAGAACGCGTACACCACATTTTAACGAAAGAACTGGGTCTTTCCAAGCTTTCGGCAAGATGGGTGCCGCGATTGCTTACGACTGATCAAAAGTCACTCCTTTACGCATTTGCAATGAGGGTTTGGACCTTTATAAGCGGAATCCGGTTAATTTTTATAAGCGATTTGTTACTTGCAATGAAACTTGGATACACTGCAGTACACCTGAAACTAAACAATTGTCGAAACAATGGTTAGAACGTGGTTCTGCACCTCCAAAGAAAGCGAAAACCACTTTATCGGCAAACAAGGTGATGGCATCAATTTTTGGGATTCAAAGGGCATTTTGCTTATTGATTACCTTCAGAAAGGTGCCACAATACACGGACAATATTGTGGAGAAATTTTACAAAAATTAAATGTTGAGATTCGTGCTAAACGGCCAGAAATGGCAAAGAAAAAGGTTCTATTTCACCAAGATAACGCTCCCTCGCATACCAGCACAGTTGCGATATCCAAAATCCACGAGTTGCATTTCCAATTAGTACCGCATGCGCCTTATTCGCCGGATCTAGCCTCTTCTGACTTCCACCTTTTTCCAAACGACGAGCTTATCATCTTCGTAAATGAGTATTTTGCAAGCCTTCCGGAATCGCATTTTAGAGATGGCATAAGGGCATTGGAGCACCGTTGGAATAAATGTATTGCTCTTTTAGGAGAATATTTTGAAAAAAAATTATTTTGTATTTAAAAAATTCGTTTTTCTTTTCCATTCTCACTACTTGTCAAACTACCCTCGTATATCCTATAATATTTCTGCCGTAAATCTTATAGTATCTAAATTAGAAGAATTGATAATTATCTCTGGTGTATGGACATTATAAAACTCGTAATTGCAATTGAATACTGGCATATTGGAGGTTATCAATAAATTTTCTCCTCATTTAATTTAACACGAGAATTTTGAATTCTTTATATCTTAATAGTGTTTAAACCGTATATTATATCGGGTTTCTGCTTATGTTATTTAAAGCTATTGTTTTGATAAGTTTTTTTGCGTTTATCACGTATTAAGTGCGAGAAATGTGATAGCTCCAAGAGTGTTTGAATTTATAGTATTTGCTAATCACCTGTTGTCATATAGTCGCGTTCTAATTAAAGGAATAAAGTGTAAATTTAACAATGAAATACATATAATATTAAATAGTTTTATTTTAAAATCGAACTACTGAACATGAATATTTTCCATTTGCAAATTCGTTTGGTGTAGTTGGTAGGATTCTTCTACAAACTTTTCATGTCAATATTTAATGTTTCTGTTTTTGTTGAAGAATCGAGTATACAGTGGATAAAAAAACTATTTGCACAATCAGAATTTTTGTTATGTTTTTCAAAACATAAAACTTCTATGTTTGACTAAGTGTTTCCTATTATACAAAGTGACACAAAAAAAGTATTTCCACGCCACTATTCATGATATATTTGTCTGCGTCACTCTTAAAAGTTGAATTAACGAGAAGAAAACTATATTACGATAACATACACATTCGTGTTGCTAATATTTTATTTAAATTAAACAAAATTTAGCAAGGAGCTTAGTAAAATCAGTTAAACTGTCATGTCTTCTGAAATAAGGGAACTTCTGGTATCCATGCATGAGACATGGATAACAGAAAAATTGTAGAATATTTAAATATTAATGTTTTTAAAAGAGGATATTTAGTAGACGTCAAGAAATATATTAGATGAAAAATAAACGAAGACATTTACTCTTTGAGCGCAACGACAAATTGTGCTAAGAAAACACTATATGCGCTAAATTGCTAGCTACCAATATTGCTACGTCAGACAACACGTTTCACTCCAAACAATAAGAAATGTACGACACAAAGCAAATTTACATGAAAAAACAGTAAAAAAAACGGATAGAAAACGATTCGAATGGAGAAAACCGAATACAGAGCCAAACTCTCATAATTTATAGGCAGTAGTAAAACATGACGGTAGACACGTTATGGTCTGGAGTAGCAAGGGATATATCGTAGTCGGTAATTTTGCCTTTATTGAAGGTAATATGAATGCTAGAACTCTTGAATTTTGTGGTCGTTGCAGTTTCAATAGGATAATGAGTTCAGGTATACTGCTTGGATAACTACAAAACGGATGCTGTATAATGTACGACGAGTACGATGACAATTGAAAACTGCAATTCCCAGGTCTTAATCTAATGGAGAATTTGTGGCACCTTTTGGATAAAGGTTCAAAAATACCAATTTCGAGTAAAAACAGCCAGAAAATTGCAATACGTGAAGAATGGCAAAAAATTTCAAAAGTGACGAGCTGTCCATGCCACGAAAGCAAGGCAATAGTCATAGATGGAATGCATACGAAATATTAAAACGTTTTGATAGACTATAAATTTTGAGTACGTGCAAATTCTTTTTCGCAATCAAATTTACTTATTTTGTTAACATTTTCATTAATTTTAGTAACTTTAACAATTTAGTTAATAAACTATATCTATGTAGTACTCTTTTTTAAATAAAATACTTTATCATTCATGAAAATTTTATATTTCAAGTAAATACGTTTTTACTCAATGTGTATGTAGTATATAATAATATAGCCAGGCTATACTTTACACTATGGAACATTATATTCTTTGTAGTAGTACTTTAAAGTTTGGTGAAAGGGAAAATCCTGTCATCTTAAAAAGAGGCAAAGCGAATAGTACTGTTCTCTTTTTCAATATGACTCTTCTAGCTACTGTAATCATTTTCATTAATCCAAATTTCAGTCGCTGCTCATTAACATGATGTTGCTATACTAGTTATGCAAGGAACCTGTCAAGGCTGACTAGATGTCAATGCACTCCATTCATTCAAGTGCTCGGGTAAGATGGCGTTGATCACTTTCACACCAATGGCTATGGTTGCTTAATTTGAGTGAACAGTAACATGCTAATTCTTTGTTGCTTATACCCAAAGTATTTTTGTAAGTGTCAACTGCTTTTAGATGCGCTGAGGTTGTGGATGATTATCGTTTAAAAATGTTCGGTATTATATTTCATGTTTTTTCATGGAGCAGTTGAATTCATGTGACTAGCTTCAAAACGTCGCAATATTTTCCCGGTTTGTCACTTTTCTTAAACTCTTAATAGATGATATTATAATTACCTCCTACGGGTTAGTTTCAGCATTATGAAATACTTCATCACGTTTGTTCTATAAGACAAATATTATGTAAATTTATTAGATCTACATATGTATCTAATGTTGTATTTCTAGTTGCATTTTTATGTGGTTAATTAGAAAGATATTGATTATTTAGAATATCCTTACACGATTCTTTTTTTTCAATGTTTTAAAATCGACTAAGGAGCTCGAATATGTAAGTTATACTTATTTTTATTAAACAGGACCTTTACCTTTGGGATATTCGGCAATGGCAAAAGTAAAATCGGAAGAGACGCACCAGATACAGCATATGGGCGACGAGAACAATACAGACGAAGTTTTAATGGCTATAATAAGCAAACTTACAGTTAGTTCAGGTATAATAATGTTATATGTTTTTAGTGTTAAAATAATTTTTTGCAGGAAGACGAAACCGATAATTACCCACCGATATTTGTTTCCGAAAATAATATACTTATAGTAGAGAATGTCCTTAACAACATGTGCAATGATTTCGGTAATCAAATTGTATTTAAAATATATTAACGTGAATAACACCAAGTATTTCTGCAAATCGTGATAGAGTTATTTCTACAAGAGGGTGTACGCTATAAGTTGTTAGGGAGTTGTGTGTGGGTGGTGTAGGGGTAATTCCTTTACCTACGCTCTTTCTATTCACAGAATAAACATTTCGTCAGTCTAATGTAATCTGTGAAAGTGAGAGCATAATTGTTAAATTAGCGCATTATATAGACAATAGGAAGCTATGTTTTGGTTATCCATCTAAAGCAATCTAGAATGTCGTTTAATGCGGCGGTAAACTACAGCTGATTTAACAAGATGGACACAATTTCAATTGACTACACTTCCGGTCCATGTATATGTATATTTGAATTACAAGCATGCTGTAAAGTTTCGAATTTTATAGCCAGAGCACTCTAGCGTCGTACAATAGCATCAGTTGTAAATAGGATGGCCACTATATAACATATGATATTTTTGTATTCGAGAGTTCAGTAAAAGTGAGTGCGACGGCGTAGCGCATATTTCGTCGTAAGTTTAACATTAAACTTCCAAAGAGGAAGAGCATTTGTCATTGGAGTAAATAATTTAATGAAACTAACTCTCTGTGTAGGGGTAAAAGCCTGGTCCGGTCGCGTGTATCAGAAGGGAACGTAGAGCACATTCGAGTGAGTTTTAAGCGTTCGGAACATGAGAGGGGTAGGCCGAAAATTATGTCAACGATAGTCGCGTGGAGAATGAAGAACTGGCAGTTCAGTTTTGGCTCAAGGTCTCCTGATCTCACATCTTGTGCTTTTTCCTGTAGGGATTTTTGAAAGATGTAGTTTACGTACCACCTATTCCCATGAAATTGAATGACCTAAGAAACTGTGTTATAGTTGCGGTGAACTCGCGATGAGCATCTAGTCTGAAAAAAATTCAGCTACCGTTTAGAATTATCTGTGCAGCCAAAAGTGTACATTAAATATCTAGAAACTTTATGTAATTTACAGAATTTAAATACAACACATAATACAGAAAATTTGTTCCATTGAAATCGTGTCTACCTATTTGAATCACCTAACACACTAAAGCTTCAAAACAGATTGATTGATCGAAGTAAAACACATTCTCCGCAATTTATCATTATTGCAATTAGTTTCATAAAATGGTGTCGTTAATTTCTGTTCTGTAATAAATTTAAAACAAAATAGCATTATATATCCTAAAACTAGACTAACAAAATTAAAACGCATTTACTTAATATTTTATCCAACATCCATTGTGTTTATTATTGTTGGATATTCGCAACATGCTTTCAATTATTTTTTAGCGTAATCGCTTGATGAATTTCTCGGTTCATTTGCTTTAACGTATTTAAATTTTTAGCAAAGATTCGCAACAATCCAAATTCATGTTTTGAGACCTCTCAAGTGTAAACTTCACAGGATCTTTTATCGTTCTTTGCAGTATTCTGTCAGTTGCCCAGGCTTTCTTAAGGGATCTTCTTATTCAGAAAGATTCACTAAAGACTACACTCATTCAGTCTTTATGAATATTTGTTTTTTATTTCATGTTTTTCTAACAGCAGGACTTTTTGTCTGACTGTCCAGTTTTGTGCCTTTATTTATTTCAACATGGACTATTATTCAGGTTAAAACCATTTTTGGGTAATATATACAGACATTTGAACTAATGTAAGAAAAATTTACACAATCATCTTAACTTGGTTTTTGGTAGTCGCATGTCTAGGTTTTTATCATAATGGTGTTCCCACTTTTTTTTCTAAAGCTTACAGATCTTTTCGTAAATCGTATACTCACCCAGTAGAAGTATATATTTAAAAAAAAGTGAGTTTTAAGCGCTGCTTGTACAAATGTTTTGTGCTCTACAAAGGTAGTTTTGTCAACAGGAAAGGTAATGGCAACTGTGTTTTGGAATTCTCATGGAAAAAAATAAATGATTATTATGCCAAATTGTGGCAACAATTGCGCGACAAAATCGAAGACAAAGAAAAGAACCTTATTCGACAAAGAAATAAGTGCTGTTTTTTCATCAGGATAACTCACCTGCGATCGTCATGGCCAAATTTATGAATTTGGATTTAAATTAGGACGTCATTAGCCATATTCTCCAGATTTGACTCCCAGTGATTTTCATCTATTTCTGAAATTGAAGAAATGTTTAGGCGGAAAGAAATTGTCGCCCAATTTTCAGATAATTGCTGCTGTAAACGGTTATTTTGATGGACTTGAATTCATAAACCTACAATGAAGGCATTCTTAATTTAGAGTATCGTTGAAACAAGTGTGTTGAGGGACTATATTGGAAAATAAAATGTACAAAAACTTGTTTACTTTTTGTTAGACCACATAGTTATCAAACCAATCCTTGTGTATTGTTTTTTTTAGTGTATAATGCAGAGCAATCTCATTTGATATCTTGATAAGTCACGAAGACACATAATTATTAATTTTGAAGGTTGGTCATATCTATTATTCAGATGATTTCATATTAAAGATGGACTTGATTCTACTTACTATATTCACAAATTTAATTATTTGTTTTTGCTTTTCATCCCTAACAATGTAAGGCATTAATTTACAGATTTACAGACACTTAAACACATGCTTAATATTTGCATAACTAGCATCTATGAAGCCAACTTTAATTTAGCGGTTTTACGCAAATGTTCACTAGTAATTAACAATATTCGCTCGTTTGAAAGTTTGAAATATTGACGGAGTTTTTGAAAATTTATTGATTCTGAGAGATTTTTATCTTGCTTGGTCATAATTCGTCACTTTAAGTGGTCTATCTTGTACAATATTATTATTTAACAAGAAAAACATTTTCTAGTCAAAACACAACTGGTTGTTTTAAGCAAGAAATTAAAAAAGGAGGAATTAATCAAAAATTCCTCCTTTGTTCAATTTACAGAAATAGCTGGTGTTATTTTTCTGTATTATTTAGTTACAATTTTAAAGTATATTTTTAGGACATGCAAATATTTTCACCATATATTCTCTGCAGTACTTACTGTTTTCGTTAAAAAATAATTTATCGAAGACTGGTACGAAAGTGTGGCCAACCATATCTGTTAGTAAAATGCAGTTGGAGAATGATGTTTATGATTTTTGTGCAGGAATCGCATGTGCGGTAAGTATTGGATATTATAGTGGTTATTATTAGTAGTTTGGGCTTGTAATGAGAATTCGAAATCAAGATAATGCCAAATGCATTTTATCTTTTATTGGAGATAACAGAAAGAAATAAGAGAGGTCGCAAATAACGAAAGGTCTGAATACAATAAGCCTAAGATAAAGATGTAAATGATAGTCGAATAAGGTTAGGTAAGAGAATTTGTGTGGGTGCAATGGGATTGAAGAATTTGTGTGGGTGCAATGGGATTGAATTAGGACTGTTAGGGAAAGAATCAAAGAAATCTTGTGAGGAAGTTGGAAGTATAGTGAAAAATCAACATTAGAACCATAAAAAGTTGAGTAAGTCTTTTGACTCAGAGGAAATTGTGGAAACTGCGGATCGGGAGTGATAAAGATGCGCGTTGACTTGGTACGTTAGTGGAGCGCACCTTGAAGTTAACATCTGCAATGATATTACAAGCGATTAAGTAATTAGAAACAAAGTTTTGTTTTAATTCATAATTTAAACATTGTTTAGTAGATTTAGTACTTCCAAGTATTACATATACATTCTTCAAATCGCAGAGTTAGTAGGGCGTTTTTCTGTCAATAGCTAAGTAGTTGGGATCTAAAACTTCTTAACTCTGTATTAGTAAAATACGATCAGTGAATCTTTCAGTGCGTTGTAGATTATTCAAGTTTACCAGATGATGTATACAATGGTAAGCAATCCTTACTTATGTCATTTCTTTTTGGTTTTCTAAGGCATTTTTAAATTTCGTAGGTATTTTAAGTTGTTAGTTGTGATAGTAAAGATATGATTTTATTTCAATTAAGAAATTATCAAATAACGTATTTCTAATAGATACGGATTTTATTTTTAATTTCGATTTCGTCTTTTAAGGAAATTATGCATCCTTTGTTAATATTCTTGCTGAAGAAAAACGAAATATAATTTTGTGTTGTTGTATTCTATCTTCAACTTTAAACACCGATGAAGTTTAGAAATATCTACTTTGGAAATGTTGCTGGTCATAACTCAAAAAATATTGATTTTGTTTTTATATTTAATGAATGTATTGTGCGCTATTGCTATATTTAATCAGCAACACTTTTCTTCACAGATTTATTATAACTAAATCTTGTTTTTTTTACTCCGTCGTACTTCATATTAAGTTCAACAAGGCTCCGCTCATACGGAGGATCTTGTTATGCAACAAATGAAGTTTATTCAGGTGGAAATTTGCTGGAAATCTCAGATAGATTGGGTCTGCGTAAATAGCAGACTTGTAGATAGCTGTGCGGAGATGCACGTTAAGTTTATTATTATTATGTAACAAAGGGAACAGCTGCATCAGGGCTGCGGTGCTACAAAAAATAATTTCCTGGACGTGATAATATGAGATTAACCTATGATCCATCATGGCAAGTGGTTTTGTTTTGCCAGGGGAGGTCCGAATGATACATGTGGATTTTAGGAATTTTTGGAGCCTTGTTAAAAAGAGTGAGATCATGTTGATTCTCCTTGTGTCGAACCAATTTTCGAAATTAGCAGTATGTCCTGCAATCTTTTCACAGCGTGGTGTCTCCGCGCCTGTGTAAAGATAGCGGTGTCGTTGGCATACAGTGCGAGCTGCACGACAGGTGGGGGTTTGGAAATGTGAATGAAAATGTGATATAGAATAGGGGAAAACACCGATCTTTGAGGTACGCTAGAGATAAGCAGTTCCTGTGTTTCACTCCAAAGAAACTTTGGGAAAGATACGAGGGAATGACTTGGACCAATGGAAAGGATATGTTGGAGGTTAAGAGTTTATGAATGAGTCTTTCATGTTATACTCGATCGAAAGCCTTGGCGGTGTCTAGAAAGAGGGTTGCGATGGTCATCCTCTGGTTGTAACTGTCAGTGATATAATTTACCACCCAGTGAATTTGATGAGTTGTCGAATGAGCGTTTCAAAAACCGCATTGTTCTTCTTGGATGAGTTCTTTTTCTTCTGTTAGCCTGATGATTTCCATAATCATGTAAATTGCAAGTAGTGAGCTTATCGGTTGATAGTTCTGCGGGAACTTCGGGTTTTATATCTTCTTCCCGATCATTATTATCTTCGTCTTCTTCCATGTATCAGCAAGATTTGACCTTAATTATTGAAACATAATCGTATAACGAACTCATAAAAATTTACCCGGCGATTCGATATGTTTAAGTAGGTGCTCTATTGGTTTTGATAGAAAATGGTAACATTTCATACCATAGCAATGATTTTTTTAAAAATTTTAGTATCATGAAAAAGCCGAAATACCAGTTCACTGTAGTCGATCTCGTGTGATAAGATGGTCCTATATTGTTTGCGACAATTGCAATGTTGAGTTAGATTTGCCACTTATAAAAGGACGCCATGTACCAATCAATGCTCTAACTGACGAACACTGTTTTACGACATGTGGAGAATCATCGACAAAAGGAGTAAGTGTTTGTCATTATACGTTTTATATTAAATTTACTATTCTGTGTATGTAACAGGTACCGTATGCGTGCCCTGCCACTAGTACTCCTAAAAGCAAGTTCAAATATAAAGATTCTGATTCAGAAGATGGTGCAATTGTTGCAAAAGGACGCCATGAACATGGTTTTTCTGCAGCATGTGGTGGGCCGTCGACAAGAGATGTAGTGTTTTTAATCGAACAATTTATATTAAACTTATTATTCTGTATATGTAACAGGTACCGTATGCACTCCCTACCACTAGCAATTCAAAAAGCAAATTCGATCAGAATGATTCTGCTTCAGAAGTTAGTACAATTGTTGATGAAAGTGACAGCAGTTCTTACCACGGGTTTGATAGTGATAGTCAGGTGGGCTTTATTAATTTAATATCACTTTTTAATTTAAAAAAATGTTTTCGCACTATTTGAAATTGTTTATAATTTTTATTGAATATGAAATTAACCTAAGCCAAATGATTTATCTGCTAATATTTCGTTAAAGATTTAAGAAGCTTGGTTTAGAACGATCTATCATTTTCTTTTTTTTCTTAGACCGCGAATGATGAAGACTCCTGGCATCAGCCAAGGCGCACTGTAAAATACAGAACTCCTATAAATCTGTCACAACCAAGCAATGATTCAAGTCAACTTTCACAATCTAGTTCAACTTCAGAGTATGTTCCCGGTAGAAGACCATTATCTCAATGTAAGCTCGTACAGTATTTTTATAATTTGGAATTTCCTAATACTTGTTCTTCTTTTTAGCTTCTGCTAATCCAGGAGTTGCCCGTAAGTATACAAAAAAAGTTATTTTATCAACTACACGAATTTTTTCAGGTCCACTAAGTTCAATGCGTGGTAGAGGTCGTGGTCGAGGAATTTTACAAACTAGGCCACCACTATAAATATTTTTACGATTTGTTGTGATTTTAAATATTCCTTAGTTTTTTGTAATATTTTTAAAAATCGGATATTTCCTTTTGTAACTCCAGAAGTTTTCTGACCTATTCTTATACTCATAAGTCTAAATATGATTTGGAACTATGGACACACTAAACTAGAAGTATCTTTGTTTAATGTTACTACAAATTTTGTGTTTTTAATATTACCAGTGCCCAAAACTATTTTGGATCTGTTTAATTTTAGAGATTATATTGTATAAACGTACATAGGCATTATTTTGAAATAAAAGAACTTTTCAATTTTTAAATATTTTTATTTCTGTAAGTAGTAAATAATACAATTATTTTCAGCATTTACTGACCACTTTAAAATAAATACAAATGAGATTCAATAAACTGTTAATTACAAGTATTTATTTTGTACTTTTGACAGATTGGAATATATGTTATATACGAAGTATTTCACTAAATAATTTGAAGATACTTCTGTCTTATTTACAAATTTGACTATTCCAACAATTACGATCTTCAAATATTGCAGCTTGGTGAATCACTCCATTTGTTGGGGGGTAAAATATAAAATTAAAAAAAAGCGAAGTTAAAAAACAGATTTTTAACTGAAAGAATTTATAAAACCTATTTTGTTTTTTATTCATGAACTATCTGAGTCAGATTTCTTTACAGAACTTCTTATTATATTTGGAAGCACTTTATTCACTGTAACATAAAAAAGAAATAATTATAAAAGCCAAGGTAATTTTTACTTATTCATTATAAATGTTAACCTTGTATATCACTTGGAGACTCAGCAGAATCAGATGATTGCCTTCTTGGAGATAAGACTTTCGGAGGGAATTTCACGATGTATGTACCTTTAGTTACAGAAGATTGTGGATACGTTTGTATCGGAGGAAGTAAACTCTAATCCAGAGGAGAAAAGAATATTAAAATATGCATGTCATATAACATGAAATATCTTACATCTCTCTGTAAATCTTGATTATTTTTTTCTGGTTCCTTCACACTATTGAGATTTCCCGAGCATTCTTCTAAAAAGTATGCGTGATTATGTACAATACTTACTTGAAATAATGAATAAAATTAGTGTACAGTAAATAACATATTTGGTTGTAGGAAGGAAGGAAACGCTTTTCAATTTTGCGTTGTTATAGGCAGCAAGAAATTTATATTTGCTATAACAGATGTATTTGTAAGTTATATCCGTTTCAATTGTGTATCCAAAATGACAAGACCACATCGTACTATTTTTCTAGATCTTGACAGAAACTTGCTCGGGAATGAATCGATCCTTTACCAGGCGATGTAATGTTTATGTTGTAAAACGTAATTTCGAATACACCAAAAGTAGGCCCAAGAATATGTATTTAGTTTTCCTCTGTAATACCAGACAAAGGTACCAGAGATAAAAGGAGGGCCTCTTCATTTTTTAGAAAAAGTACGAACAATATCTATTGAAAGTCCATTTTCTGTTCCGCTCCATAATAAGCATAAAATTTGATTCTATCCACTATCACCATTAATAGGCGAGATCCTAATAGTGTGGGTCAAATATAAATAGGTCTGTATATGTAGGTAGGTATAATAGGTACAATGAAAAAAGGTCGATGTAGTAAAGGACGAAAAATGTAAGGAAGTTCTGTACAGTGGTGTAATATATTATACACGATAATGTTGAAAATATTTATGAAAACATATTCACACAATCAATAACATTTAATGATATTGTATGAATCAATTATAGTGGCTCTTTCTAAATAATTAGAACTGCCAGTCTTCTTAGATGTAGTTTAATTTTGATAACATAAGTCTACATAAATTTTACATAAGTAATAATAATTCGACCAAGCATAAGACTGATCTTAGTTATCATTAATAAAGTGAATTTCTTAATCTACTTAATTTCACTGTTCTTGCAATCGCGAAATTTAAATGTTTATCAGTGCAGTTCGATCAACTTGAAGAATGTTTGTTCCTGAATACAATAAATTCTCACAAGATTCAAACAAATACAATATAATTTTTTAGCTAAATACCCCAAAGTACACAGCTCAATACTTTTTCTAACAAAATAAGAAATGCTTTAATATATAAATATTTAAGGGAAGGGTAAATAATAACGTCAATAGGTCATTTCAATGTAGCTAAATGTAATATTAGCTACATTGCATGTTTCACAAACAAGTGAAAATCTCTTCCCAGGACTCCAGGAAAATACATAGTGTTATCTGGTACAACGTATAAAAGCAACGGAATTTCAGTTTCATTTATCTTCACCACCTTATCATAAGTACCCAAATTTTTAACTTAGAATAATTGATAACAAAATAAGTCACTTACACTTACAAATTTATATGGATTATTGGTAGAACACTTATTTTTACTAGGCCAATAGGGGTTTATGTATCTAAACATGCACTTACAAATATATAGAAGTGTATTATTATAATACTATGTTGATTTGTAGGCGTAATTAGAGCTTGTGCAATAGCATGCTCCAATATATGCATTTTCAACTAAAAAAGATACTGAAAGTGAATATATTTACTCTAATTGCTGCAGTAACAGCAGTGTTAAGAAAACGGTAAACCGTCTTTTTCGATATTGCTGCTGTTGAAATTATTGATATAGATCTTTGCAAAGGATCTCTAATAATTATTTTCGCAATGTATTTTAAAATCTCATTTTCACATGTTTTTCATATTATGTGTATAATCGCTTACCCTCAGTAAATGGTTCCCCATCTAATGTTTTCAAAGTTGGTATGAGACTTTTGACTGTTTGTCTGTATCTCGGGTATGTGACTATATCTTCATTTTCACTAAGATTTATATGTTCGAGTATCGGACATAGGCTTAGAAAAGTTAATGCGGCTATATCAGTAATGCAGTTCCTACAATTAAAAGCTTTTCGTTTTGTGTATGTATAATAAATATTTTGCACAGAAAACTTACTTTTGTACGTCAATAACATTAATGTTGGGTAGATTGGAACAAGAACTAATATCTATGATGCTATTTTTGGTGGCGTACAGTTCTTCTAAACTTTCTAATCCAAAAGTTCCGTCTAAATGTTTCAAACCACATCTGTTGACCTTCAATATTTTCAAACATTTTAATCCACATCCCAAATCTCTAAGGGACGATACAACACTACCGTCCAATATCAATTCTCTTAATAGTGGAGTATGGTAACTTAAATATTGTAAACTAACATCAACCGCGATTACTTGCAATTTTACACGTGTAACCTCACTAATATCATCCAAACCAGTTGTTTTTTGCTGTAATACTTAATTTGAGTAAAGTTTCTTTCCCGAATGGTGAGCGATTTAATTACCACAATTTCCTTGAGTGTGGGTTCTCGAGGTATTTCTATAGTTTCGTACAGAACAGGCGATGCCGGAGGTTCACTTGAAAGTTCCGATACTGTTGTAGATATTGATGTAAAGTCAACCGGCGATGGTATATTTGAAAATGAAAACAATTCTGATTCTGACGTTGATGCATCATGCGGCCTCTCATTTTCAGTTAGGGGCATGTATTTTGATAACAAATTTTTGAAAGGAATACCTTAAGACCTGTTTTAGAAGTCAAAATATGTCATACTGTTGTCATAGCAACTTATGGGCGCATTTACTATTCAAAGAGAATGTGCTCAGGCTTTATGATTTTTTGTAGAAGTTTTACTAAATTGTAAACATGGTACCGTAAGTTATAAAAATAGGTGAAAATGCAACTATTAGTATATAAGAGATATTCATATTAAATGGGAACAAATCTCAATATATACTCAGTTTAGGATAGTTTAAAGATTGTATTGAAATACAATGTGTAAATACAAATAACAATAGCTTTTTAAATAAAATATATATGCGTTATATTTTGAATTGGAAATAAAATGACATATTCCGCGCCATCTATTAGCAAGTAGAATAATTACAAATTACTGATTTCTAGAATGAACTTTAAAGTTCGCTTTTATTTCATTTTATGTAATAAGTTCATAACAAACTGGCTACTTCTTTGTGGCAGTCACGTTAAAACTATAATATTTATAGAATTAATTTTCTATTGCTTTTTGTATAACAGTACGTGGACAGTGGATTAAAGTTGTTTAGCTCGTATCTTTGATATTGACCAAGTAAACGTTTTGTAAGTTCCTTATATTGGATAAGAGGTGACGCAAAATAATTCGCAATACAGAAATTAATAAAATGATGCATTCGTCAGTATTTTCTTTATATCCTAATTGCAAACAATAACTTACTTTAGAGCAATCGTTGAGGTTTATAAAACTATATAAGTATGTAGTTACATTACTTGATCATTTTCGGCTAATGAACTTCTAAATTAAGGAGAATGGTTTTCTTTTAGATTATGCCAATGACGAAGTGTAATATTATTGAATTAAATAAATTAGTCTCATATTAATAGAATACACTCGATTAATCAAAATCAAATTTTATGTAATTAAGTAATATAATTACATATGTTGCTTATCATGAAATAAATTAAATTGCTACGTTTAATAATTTTTTAAAATGCAAAGATCCAAGTAAATATATAATAGATAAATAAGTTTACTGCATTAGAAATTAGTTTATAATTATTGGAATGATTTTAAGTGGTGGTTAAGAATAATATGAAAAGGACTGTATATCAAAAAGTTTATTTGGAATTGTGTAATGAAAGTTTAGTTCATAATGATATGAAATCTTAGTGATACGTAGATGCTCATTGATATGGAATCTTAATGATACGTAGATGCTTATGTCTTTATGTTCGGAAATTTTATAATTTTTAATTAATGAAGTATTAATGCAGACAGTATTCACCATATTTAAAATACAAGTATTTAAAAGAGACGATTACACTTAATTCAGGGTGTGGAAATTGCATCTTTGATGACTTACATTAGGATCTCCAGACATGTGCTTCGTGATGTTTTCTTTATTTCATAAATTTTGATTTACCGATTTATAAAAGCTATGTAAAATAGACCATATGAAAATTGAAAATCTGACAAAGCATCATCATAGCTGGCTCCTCTTAGGACGCTTACACCCTCCCTTTGTGTATCTGTAGTCATGAATACTTCGCCTATGTCTGTAGAAATTATACCAATACTTTGGCTTTCCGTATGATGTGGCAAAGAAATACTTTTTAGAATTAAAGGAACCATATTAATCAAACTATTTGCAAAACTTGTTAAAACTTGGGGCATCAAATTCTTTCAAGATAAATCTGTTAACAAATATTTCCCCAAGAGAATAGTGCTGATGAAGTAGTTTAAGGATTGGTCATGCGAAGTGTCACGCAAAGATATTTAGATGGGGTTATTTTACATCGCCAGCATGCGAGTGTAGTGTCAATGACTGAAAACCTATAGGGGAATACCGGCAGCCATAACGAAAATCTTTTTTAATATATCTCTGAGCTTAAGATTGTAAACAATTTCGATGTAGATGTTTAAATAAACAGACTCTTACGTTTTGTTAATACTTGTTATTGTGCATATTTTTTTATTTTATATCAATTTATTGTCATTTACACTTTGTACATATCTTATATTCTGTGTGTTTTTAAATTCAAGATGCTGCACGTAAATGACCGTCAACCTTCTGCCACACGATAATCAAAAAAGAACTTAAATTTATTGGAATAATTGCCCCTAAATCAACGAATCTTCCCGAAATACGTACATACTTGGAAAATAACGTAAATCATTATAGATGGCGGAAGTAGTTCCGTTTTATAACCTTATATTTTACATGAATTCTGAATATTATGTTCCTATTTTTAAATGAGTTGATAAGTCGAAAAAATTCTTTGTAAGCACATATACACTCGTGTGTATACATATAAGGCATTACTTCTCTATTGTCTAGTTATATCGTAGCAAACCAATTTAATTTAATAGTGGTAATAGGTTTGATAAGGTGACAATGCGTCAGTCTATTTATAAATTATAAGTAGTTAGAATATTTTTCCCGCGGGCCAGGATCGTAACAAGGCGTGTGTACGAACAAACGAGCGACCTTGCGATGTATACGTTATTTATATCGCTTATGTTTTATTTTAGAAATAACACTCTTACATTATTTACAGCCGTTGTTGTGCAGCGTAAAATGGATAAGACTGACAAAATATCTGCAGCAAATTTCCACATTTGTCTCGAAGAGTACGCTGTGCTGAAAAAATATTCTTATATCTAGAAAATGATCGCTCGACATCTACGGATGTTATATACACATAATTTAAATAATCTTTAGAAATAGATAACGGATCTATACACTCACTATCACAAATTTGTTTTAATCTGGTACAATCGAAATCTTTTGCTTATTCGAACTTTTCTACAAGGCACATACTTTTTGTCACTTGTGGCACATAGCAGTGAGTGTACATTGTTCACAATTTGCCTGGACTCCACTAACGACAACCCAATGTTTTGAAACTTTTGTACTGAGTCAAGTAAACCTTTATAATTGATGTAAACTAGTTTTAAATGGGTTTCACCAGAAGTATCTTCAAATTTTTCTGGATTTTCTTAAATGCTGCTTCGTTAGGTTTAAATCGTAGACTCACAGATTTTAATTGTTGGAAATTCTCGCAGTAATAGAAAGCCGCTTTCAACTATGTTTCTCAACGTGCGAGAATTGGCTTTGATGGCTCAGGAATACGGGAGCACTGTTTATGGAATTCTTAAATTCGTTTGGGAGATTTCAAAAATACCCTTTTGGTATTTGAAATTATTGCAATCACCTCTGAATAACATTGTCGAATATTTTGTGCTATAAGGTGTAAAGCATGAACGTTACATGTAAAAGTTCCTCACACTTTTTTTTCTAAGGGAACGGTCTACATTACACATTGTCGCTGCACCATCGCTCACAAACATCAACAGTTGGTCAGCTGAAAGTTAATTTTATTAACTACCTTCATAATTACTTCGCCAGTGCACTTTGCTAATTTTTTGCTAGTTAATAGCATGGGAAACATCGCTTTAACAGGCTCTAGAACACACATTATAATATTCTAAATTGAATGTTTTTTTGATCTGTCGTTTCGTCGACATATAACTACAGCTTTCATCATATGTTCGATGTTACGCACAGCTGGCATATGGCTCTGTAACACTCACCGGGATGGTAACTTCTTATTGGGATTGTGTTTATTCCAGAAGTAATGAAACGGTTTCTTATCGAGTAGATAAAGTCTCAAATCACAGGCGATTATTAACGGCGAACATTAAATCAAACATAAACTGCAATTTTGGTACCCCCGGTTTATTATGTTACCGGAGATATCGATCTTGATCCGTTGGAAGACATCACAACTCTAACTATAACCGTTAAAGAGGTGCTCAGTGTGACTTTCTTACTTAGTGTTAGATGTTATTTTATTAGTACTATGAAGCGGTGAAGATGAGAACTTCGATGTCTCTAACAATCATTTATCGAGAACTATCTGCCACATTTATTCAACTCAAGTTGAGTAAATCCTTTGAAAGTGGCTCAGTTATGCTGAAGCAATATTGTCAGGAAGAATAAATTATTGTGATACAATTCAAGTGCTTGTATTATTTACGTTAAGTTTAAATTCAGTTTGTTCTACACACATTAATGGATAACCAAAAGTTGGGAAGAACTGGGCTTTGGAAATTATTAGAAAAACTAGAACAGATGAAGAATTAATTTAGATTCACAACATAATGGCTGATATTTCCACATATTATAAATTAGGATAAATAGTTTATGTTGAAATAAAATATAATATTTAAAAAATATCGTTCTTTTTTTATATTATGTAACCTTTATTTTGTATGCGAATATTCAGTTCTTTTGATATTAAATAAAAATTTTAAATGTCTTTGACAGTGATTGCAATACTGTCAACTTATTTGACAATTAGACGAAAAGTACACTTTCAATTAATTTGGTATACTCTATATACATATCAAGGGAATATCACGGGAATTTTTAAGATAATCTAGAATATGTTTTAGTTTTACTTATCGTTCGGTCTGTGGGCGTAGAAATTAAACAAATTTAGATTTAAGTATTTATTTATATTAACAATTTGTATACATATACAAGAATACACTTCAAAATATGCGAATCTTTATTTTATGTATGTACAAGTAGATATTTTGAAAATTTTGAACTGCAATAGCGTCATTTATTTATATTTTAGAATATTTGTAGCGATAATATTTTATTTCTGATCATAAGAGAACACTTTTTGGGTATCACTGTTAATATGTAGTGTTTATTAAATAATAAATTTTCGGACAGAGAAATTCATTACAGACATTTTTGAAACCGATCTTAATAACAATCAGTAACATTTCGTTTAATCAATATTATCTTTTCGAATGTTAGAAAAGATAGAGAAGTTGTTTACACTAGTAGATTATTATAAAACCACCTGAGATCAATTAGTAAATAGTATTTTATATAATTACACTTATTTTTAAGTTTTAAATGAATGTTACTTGAATTAATACCATATTTATCATAAAATGGATCCATTACACTCCAAAATACAATGGTCAAACATGAAAATCTAACTAAAATAAAATAAATGATTATGAATTTGAATTACTTTTACCCATTTTTGTAATTAAAAGTACGTATCTGTAATATTTTGTATTTTTATATTACTTACTATAGAAAAAATTACAATAGTGCCAACATTGAAATAAAAATGAAAAATGGTTATATGTGTTGTAAAATCAAGGGCTATTTTATTAAATCTTGTTGAACTTTTTTGGTTGATGTATTTTAGAGATGTGACGTATTCAGAAATACTTAAGAATATTGTTTTCCTTAAAACCAATTGTAATAAACATTTTAAAATATTTTTATAATTTGAATGATTTAAACTAATTACATTGAGTTAGTTGCATATTAGTGCAGTAATTGTATGATGGATGAGTCAACGCATATCACAGAATCTACTTATATGCTATTGTTAGTTAATTATGAGATACTGAATATTTTGGTATAAGGCAGTATAAAAAATTTTATTGTTGGTATTATATTACTATATTTGTCGTTATATTACTTTTCAACCTGTTTAGTGAATAGTCGACGTTTTTTAATTTCGTTAATTTATTAGAACTTCATTTTTCTCGCTTCGAAACATTTATCTAATTTTATTATTAGATTGTATTCATAATTTAATTTTTTCTATTTAGTGTTTTTTTCATAGTTAGTGTACTAGGATATTAGCATCTCTGTTTTTACTATAAACGTTTTTGAGAGTACGTAAAATTTTAAAAATTTCAAATAAAACATCTTTCAACATTGATGATTTTTATTTTACTATAGCAATAAGTAATAAAGGAATAATCGTGCAGTTTTGGGAACGATGGTATAACAAATCCAATGCATTTTTTTCCAACCCAAGAAAACAGCTTGACAGATTTAGCAAAGGGCTGCAAGTAGTCAAAAATCTTAAGAAATTTCTTATATAAAAGATATATATTACATTACTTCATTATATCTTGTGCAAATGGTTGTGCTTTCCTATGATTTGTACAGCTTCATATCTCCTCTTTTTTATTATTAAATTAGTAGTTTAAGTCACTTCTTAAATATTTTTGTGTCATGTATAATTAATCTATGTCGTGTTAATGAAAAATTTTGTTGGACAAAATAAAGTATGTATAATGCTGGAGGTGTTATTATATTAATAACGATGCAATGAATTTCAGGTCTGGCGTTGATAACTTAAACACAATTCGTTCGTGTGCATTCATTCTAAATAAAAATAACATAATTAACATTCATTTATTTTTTAACTCTTAACTCAGTCCGCAATTCAGTATTTCTCGGTTGCTTTAATTTTTTTCGGGTTAACATTTTTATTAGAAATTTTATCCAGAACTGATGAAACTATTATGTTAATAGTTCCGTCAGTTCTATATAAAAGTATAAACGTACATAATTTTGCTAGTTAGTAGAACGTTTGTCTTTGTAAATAGAGAATTTTCAAGAAAAAAATTTAAACAAATTAACAACAAAATAAAATAATTTGAAAAAGGGGGAAAATCACCCGAAACGTCGTTAATATGTTTTATTACCCCTATCCAAAACTTAAACACAAAACAATAAAATTTATAGTTAGAATAAAAAATCTAACATATTAAAAAAGAAAAGATACGTTTACATTTTTTAATTGCTAGATTAAATAATTATGTATATAATTAACAGTCGTCATCATTAATGCATTAATATTTGAACTGTCCCTGTATGCAGATATGTATGTATGTATGTAGGTTAAATACGAGTTTTAGTTCTCCACCTTAATGGCTGGTTATGGATGTTATACGAATATGCAATTACAATAGTGAAGATTAATCACTTCTGTGAACTCGGTTATGTTATTCTAATGTTTTGATATGTACGTAATTTTTTTAAACATATATAGCAACCATCACTTTATTGTTTCAAGCAAGCTATCAACGGGCTTCTAATTGAAGTAAAACCAAAAACTTAGTGCAATTTTTATTCTTACGTTCAGATTTGTGTACTTTAAACTTATGATCGTCCCTTAAAACCTAAATTTAATAATTATTTTCCATAGTTTGACCTTGGTGAAGCATACAATTTATATTGATGTGGAATATTGGTAATAAAAATAAAGCACTACTAAAATTAAATATGAATTTCTGACTTCCTCTATATTATGTTTTTTATTCCAACAGCAAAGACTCTTGTTTGTTTTTTTGTATATGTACGTACAAACAATTTGAAGTCTTTCTACTCAAGTAGAGCAGAGCTTTCGGACTATTTGAGAAACAAATTGTTTCATGATATGTTTAAATATTTTTCATTATTAAAAATGAAATTAAAATAATTGTTACTAAAACTAATAAACATATTTTATTTCCAATGATTCTGCCTGTAATGCATTTGTTGTTATCCCTATCCTGTCTCTTCTGCTACATGAGCATAAAGCCATCATAACAGGTATTTCTTTAAGTTACACTTCCGGTTCTGCATAGGTGACTCTAGTTGCAATTCAAAATTTCCATTTGGAATATATAGCAGTGCTTTTACATATGTATTATTATTCTTAACACATGTATCATCTTTATCAACTAACTAACTCACAAATTTTTTTTTTTGTCAAAACATGCGTATTATATGCATGCTTTAATCTTCCACATTAAAATACAACTTACGAGAGCAGGTAGGTACTTAGGGGTATTCCCTTACTTATAATCACATATGTATGTATTATATATGTATGTATGCTCACGCTTTTAGGAGAATAATATGATAACGTGACATATCTATACACACATATCATTCGATCATTATATCAATGATGTATAAATGAATGTGAAAATACTATGAACTATGTATTTTCAAAATTAGTCTGTATATTATCGACGCTTTCATATTTCATCAATGGCATACAAATCTCTACTACAAAATAATTTTATTTACACACATATATGTATATATAACGATTTTATTTTATTGTTCAACACATATTTACTCTTTAGAAATTGAGTATCGTCTTTTTTTCATATTGATTCATCAAGATAACATACTGTGCTAGAGAAGTCGCATAATTTTGCTTGTTTGCTTTTTTAGTTTCATCTTAATGGAAAGTTCCAAAATTCCGGCATTCCTTTTCATCTTGAAGTAGTTTACTCAAAGCTCATCTTATACGTTGTCAGTTTTGCCACCATTAACGAGTTCGCCCTTTTTCTTAATAAAATTGAACTTTCACCTGAAAAATAGAACGCTTGATGAATAGTGGTAGTTTTAATAAATTATTATAAAATATTCATACCAAACATAGATAAAAAGAAAGTAAGTTTTGCCATGTAGTAATGACAATAATCAACGTTTCCTTTTTCATAGTGTAAACTTTTTCAAGATTTGTAATTTGCACTGTAAGTCGACTAATATGAGTAAAACTAGGAAAGAAGGCTATTTTACTATGGTAGAAAGAACTAAATATGCATCGTCTAGTAACGTTCAGTAGTGATAACATTTTTCTACTTATCTGTCAAACTTGACTTCAATTCATTCATTATTTTATGTTTTTTAAAGCGTTTTGTAAAAAAAATTGTGAAGTTAGAACATGGTAGTGTCATCAAATTTCGGACAAAGGAATAGAATTCTCCTAAAACTATTCGCGAATGAATGATTGCAGTGTATGAGTATATAAAATACAGATTAACAAGTTTCGTTGGATGTGAATCAATTGAAGATGACGCCCTCTTTTGGAACTAAGCAGGAGTTATTCTTCTTGAATACATGTCAAAGCGGAATACAATAACAGGAGTTGTCTTCAGTAATACGTTAATAAAACTCCATTAGGCTATTGACAAAAAAAGTCCTGGTTTGTGTCACAAAGAAGTCCTCCTTCTTTAAGGTAATGCGCGATTTCACAAAGCAGTCAAAGTCCAATTTATCCGCCCTGAGTGTAATTTCTATGAGATGGACCAGACACTATATAGTCTCGATTTGGCAAATATCTATTTAGATTTTTGAAAAAGCACATCGGAATACGTCATTTTGCAGAGTATCCAATTGAAACAGGAGACTGATTCCTATTTAGAAGGTTAAAGAAATAATTTTTTTCCAATGGAATAAAATAGTTGCAAGATAGGTGGCGCAATTGTGTTGGTGTTAATGAACATTACAGTGAAAAATAAAATTATCAAAAATATTGTACGTCGAAAATTTTTCTAGCTGCCCCTCGTATAACTACCACATAGTGAAACATGGATGAAAATTGTATTACACAAGGCAATAAATTTTTAATTTCTTATTTCTTCTTTACTAAATTGTACAATTTGAGTTCGTTTTATAGGTTTAACAATAATAATAATAAATATTTCACGTCAGATACTATAACTATATATTGAGTGTGTATTTATTTAGTTCTCTTAAATTTTTTCTAATTTTGCGCTTTAGATATATTTGCTATCAATGTCCAACAAGAATTTGCAAGAACTTCGTCATTCTTCTTGCTCTGATTACGTGTTTTAAATACAAAGATTTTCATGTCATCATAGAACGTGCAAGTGGTATAGCCAGAATGATAAAATAACAGAGCATCGTGTACAGCTAGTTTAAACACCAATAATTGGCCTTGATTTCCAATTTTTAAATCAAAAGAGCGATAATATGTTTTATCTATTAAGGGTGTAATATTTCATAGCAAGAGCTGCGGGGATCGTTTACACACTCATGTACGTGACATTGTTGGTCAAAATACACATTCGACAACCAAAAATTCCGTTTTGTGGATTTGAACTATTAATTTTTTAATGTAATTGGTTGTCGAGAAAATAAGGGTGTGGTTGAAATAAGCCGAGAAAAAATGAGTTGTAAAAGTAAAATATATCTTTATATACCAGGGGTACCGGAAAGTCATTACCGGTTTTTCATAAAAAACTGCATAATTTTCAAGAAAATGGAAAGATTTATTTATTCAACGAATTGGCCATTTGATTTTACACATCTTGCCAATTTTCAGGCAATTTATGGATGACGTTTCAAAAAACTGTTTGTCCTTTGAGAAAACCTTATATAGAGCCATTTTCTAACTGCTTCGAAATTGGCGAAGTGCTGCTCTGCAAGCACGTGTCCCATTGATGAGAAAGGGTGATAGTCGGACGGAGTAAGGTCTGGAGAGTACGGCGGGTGCGGTATTATGTCCCATCCAAGTGCTTTCAAAGCTTCCTTGATCGGTTTTTCTGTATGAGACGACGCGTTATTGTGCTGTAAAATCACTTTATCGTGCCTTCGGGCCATTCTGGACGTTTTTCTATCAATGCATGGTTCGAATTGATAACTCGTTGTTGGTAGTAATTAGTATTAACTGTTTCACCAGGTTTCAATAGTTCGTAATACACGACGCCACTCTGGTCACACCAAATATAGAGCATTGTGCTGCAACCAAAATGATTTGGCCTTGGAGTCGATGGGTCGATTTGGCTAGGTAATAACCACAATTTCTTGGGTTTAGAGTTTTCGAAATAAATCCATTTTTCATCACTTGTCATTATTCGATGCAGAAATAACTTCCAATCATATCTTTGAAGCAGCATTTCACAGACGCTTTTTGGATTTTCTATTTGCCTGTTATTCAATTGCTGTGACACCCATTTCTCTATCTTTTGGATATTTCACATTGCTCGTAATCGAGCACTAATCGTTTCTTGCGCCACATTTAACGCTTCTGCCGATCGTTTGTCAGTGTGCTTTAGATCTTCATCCAATAAATCCTGCAGTTTCGCATCTTAAAACTTTTTCGGTCTACCAGAACGTTCTTTGTCTTGCACATCGAAATCACAATTTTTGAATTGTTGAAAGCACGCTTCATATGTTTTTATGGTGCGAGCATGCTCACCGCAAGTTTCTACCAGCAAACAATGACTTGTTTTTTTCTGTTGATTAAATAAGAAAAGTAATGCGCGCCGCAGATGCACTTTTTCAGCTACAAAACTCGACACTTTCAAAGAGGTATAAATCTATAACAGTGTTGCTTTCGCAAAATGTAACATAACTTTGAAGCTTGATGTCAGTAGAATAAAATGACATATGTGTCAAATCATAACATTGCATGTTGAATTTGATGGAGCCTGTGGTTGATTAACTTAATCACTAAGGTTGATATATAATCCCTTTCCACATTAAATTTTGTAATTCTGTCGAAATGCGTATACAGAATTACAAAAGTTAATGTGGAAAGGGGTTATACTATATATCAACCTTAGTGATTAAAACATAACATTGCATACTTAATCCTAGCGACATCTGTTAGAAAAACCGGTAGCGACTTTGCGGTACACCCGATATATTCAAATTAAACATATTTAGGAAAATCTATATAAGTAAATATCTAAAATCTTAATGCGATGGAGAAATTTCCTAACTAATTTCAGAATCAGGAAAACAAAAACGCATTAGATATATATACAAAGAAAAACGTATCGATAAGTAAGTAGTATTAGTGATACCAGCAGTGGGAATAGCAAAATATAGAGTGATACAAGATAGGGGTATAAATAATGCCATTACAACAGGTATTCATATTACTGCCAAGTATAATATTATAGTAGGACCTTGTTGGTAAATTCTGAAAATTGTAAAATTATACTGAAACAATATTGTCAGAAACAATAAAATATTGCGAGAAAATTTAAATGGTTGTATTAGTAACATTAAGTTTAAACACACAATGTTTGGTCAATAACTATCAGACCAATTAATAATTTTTGTTTAGGTTTAAGGGTTGACGGGAGAGCGATATCTCAATAAAATACTTATTTTACTTTTCAAGATAATTTTCGTCTAATTCTATTATGCACTTAGCTCAAAGACTTTTCGATTTACTTAATCCATCTAAAGAGTAAGCTCGTTAAAAGAGGTATTATAATTCATTGCGGCTATCACTGCATCATTTTATCTAGAATCGTTTGGAGCCAGGTCCCGTGAATATTGTGAGTGAGACAGCAATTCGCATCTTAGTCGGACAAATTTAGCGGTTACCATAACGGATGAATGAGGGTGCGTCATCCTGATGGAGTAAAACTTTTTTCTGAATAAAGGGTTTTTTTTTCAGTTAGGCATCAAAACGTGTCAATATATCATCATTATATTTCCCAGTTATTGTACTTTTCTTCTGTGAATGGTGAGTAAAGGTTACGCCTTTAGGATCCGAATATATCATGGCCATAATCCAGGAAAACGGATTTTAACATGCTCGGTGAACGTTCATCAGAAAAAATTCATTGTTTGACTGTCTTTGTCTCTGAAGTATAGTGATGTATTCAGGTTTCATGTAAGGTTACGTATTTGCTCAATATCAAGCAAATGCGACATTCATCTTGCGGTTAGCTTTTTCATATTTAAATGTTAATGCAAAATATTGTGCACTTCTTTAGTTGAGATATTGGATATTATCTCGCACACTTTTATTCAGTGGTTATTCTACAATGGTATGGATTTTATTAAGCATTTTTGGAGAAATTACTGTAGATAGAAGGCTTCGAACGTTCAGTATCTTGTATGACTTGTACGATCACTTTTGAAAGCAGCGATTTCTTTAATCACTTTCCACATAAAAAATAATATTTAAATAACGCAGGAAATTATTTTTTTTCCATATTAATACAAAAACAACAAGTTATTTGTTTTAAATAATCGTAAAAGATCGTATATTTAACAGATTTGGGCGAAACAGTACGCTTCTTTAATTATGACTGAAGTCAGCAATATATTCATTATGGCGAAAGGGGTGAAAGTGTTGCCAACTTTTGAAAAGTCACTTTCTTGTCAAATCAGTGTCTAATCTAAGCCAATTCTGTGTAAAAAACAGTTATTAAATTTCCATGTATACTTACCTACTGTTAATGCAATTTAAACTAATTTGATTTGAATTTGACGCTTGCGGAATATGGCCGGGGACAGATTCTGTTAGAGTATACCACTGAGCAACAGGTCTTCTAGGATTATCCAACATTTCTAACCAATGTTCACGGCCAATTCCGATGAAGCATGATCCAATAGCTGTGCAGCCCATTAATTCGTTTGACCCGATCCTGAAATTGATGAGAAAATATTTTATACTTGTAGAATTTTTCAGCAAAAAATATCTTTTCATGAAAATCAAAAGGTTTATTGTAAATCACTACAGTGTTTTTATTTTACTCTACAATAGCTTAACTAAGTGATGAAGGATTATAAATATAAATTCATAAGAAGGAGAATTTATATTTAACTGGTCATTTTTATTTAATTTACTTATTTCTAAACTTTCTAAAGCTTCAATTATTTACTCTTGTACGATATATGAATATACATAGTAATCAAAATTGTTCGTTTTTTGTTTATCGTTTAGTTTATGGAGTACAAAATTTATATGTATAATAATACAGCATTTAATTGTTGCTAAGAGCTACAATTCCTTTTACGGGCTCGAGCTAATGTGTCATACGTAAAAAATATGTAAAGGGCAAAGAGCGAGACCCATAAAATAAAAAGCAGAAAGGAATATGTGAGAGGTTCTAAAACTGCAAGCCAGAGAAAAATTAGCCAAGACTATTAAACCTGAACCAGAATTATCTACACAGATAAAGATACACGAAGCTGCGAGGGCCAAATGCTGTCGTGGAAGTGGATACAATGTCTGATGGAGAGACGAAATAATTTTAAGTCATCTGAAATTTCTAAGGCTATAGTGTAGAAGCTGGTGGAGCAGGGCCAATATTATATAGAATCTAAAAGAGCCGTAATCAAGGCCTTCTTTAACAGGCATTTGCAAAGAAACTAAGAGATTTTCAAGAAGCATGAGGACCACAATAGATCTGAAAAGATCGCAGTGGATTAAGCTTTATGGTCACCACCTTAATCTTAAAGCCTGCATTCTGTATTTTGTCTTTTATTTGGTTTTGTAAATTTGTTGAGTGTTTTTAGTTAAGTGAAAAAAACAAATTAATGTCGCAATTATACAGTACTAGTAGGAATTTGATATTGAATATTAGAAAATTGGTATTGAGACACTTCAGCACTACTAGTCTAAATGTGTTGAAGCTTCAGGGACATATCTATATCGAAATTGTTAAAAATTTAATAGGAATTCGTATTTAGAGGAAGAAGTGGCTGAAATATGCGGAAAATAAGTAACAATACAAACGAAAAAAAGCAAATAACGTGGTGGAACTTGCAAATAAAAGAAGAAATTAAGAAGAAAAAGAAATTATGGACAAATTATATATCTAAGTATAGAAAATGAAATGCAGTTTGCAATATATAAAACGCAGCGGGATAAATTTGAAAATAAAAGAAACCAAAAAACGATCATGGAAGAAATTTGGGGATTGAATGCAAGAGAGAATGAAATTCCACCTATTAGACAGAATATTACAAAATCTGAGGTGGGAGAAAAAAGATAACAAAAGCAAGAAAAGACAGATATAATAGGAGAAAATGACATATTAAATCGATGGAAAAAATATGGTACAGACTTATGGAAAACAGAAAACAGGAAAGAATATCAATACCAAAAGGGAGATATAGACGATAAATTAGAAGAAGTTGAATACCCTAAAAATAAGTGAAACAGCTGGAATCAATGACATAAAACCAGACATGATCAAATTTATGGGAAAAAAAAGGTATTTAAAATGATCTCAATAATATGGAACACAAAATAGATTGGCAAATAACAATAATCTCACCCATTTATAAAAAAAGGAAGAACAATGCATCTAGCAATTACAGAGATATTTCCCTATAATGTGAAGCTTACAAGATACTAGAGCTAATAATAGAAAAAACGCCTAAAAGTAAAGCTGGAACCAACATTTCTGGTCACATAGACAGGTTTCAGAGCAGGAAGATCAATTCAAGAGAACATATTTGTTTTTGACAAATAATTGAAAAAAGTGAAACAGAGAAAACTGAACAATATATGTCTGTACAAACGACCTAGAGAACGGTTTTGGTAGCGTTTCAAAATTAAAGACATGGGAAGTTCTGAAATCAAGTAAAGTCAGTAGTAAAATGGTAGCAGCAATGAAAAGCAACACGCAGAAACCTTAAACATCGTGCGTGTTGGGAGACTAAAAACGGAACAGTTTAGAACAAAGAAAGGAGTAAGACAAGGACATACACTCAGTCTGCTATTTTACATAGCATTAATGGATTAACTAATATTCAAAACTAAGAGTAGATATAAGGAAACACATATAGAATACAGAAAGCGGGCACCTGTTTTTGTAAACTAACTCCTGTATGCAGACTTTTTAATAATATTGGTCAAT
>JAVIWB010006327.1:0-92247 GCA_031893035.1 Dermolepida albohirtum | reverse complement strand
CGCCATTTGAGATTATTTATTTAGAATTCGCTTTAGTTTTTTAATTCATTTTTATTAATTTATTTAATTCAATAACGTCATTCTATTTACATTTAGAATTCATTATCAATTTAACATAAAACATATAATGTTATAATGTTTTTATATGTATATAATGTATTTAAATAAATGTGGAACAATAATAGTTCAATATAGTTTTTTATATGAATTTTATTTCTTAAGGTAATTACATTTGTTTCCTGAAAATAGAAAAACTAGCTTTCGGGTTTTACGTGGATCTGCACCAACCAACGATTGGGTTTGCTAAGATTTTGTTGAATGACATTAGAACATAAGTGGACACTTCCAAGGCTGCCGACAGTGATGCTTCTAAAACAAATAATGCAGCTATACATATTACTAAATTATATATAAAAACACTCGTACTCACGCGCGTTTGTAAACGAACTTAAGTTAAAAAATCAGCGTTTAGTAAATATTCAAATAAACTCCGTTCATATAGTTAGTAATATTAGAGATTTGTATATAAATAGTGTTTTTTTTTTGTTTTTGTAGAAATATCTCAAAAATGTGGACACAAGTTCGCCTTACATGTATGCAACACAATGTATTGCAACATAGATTAATATTAACTGGGTTAGTTAAGAATTCTCCCACTTGTGTTTTGCATTTGGTAGCATGGGGAGTTCACACTTATCCCCAAGGTCGTTTATTGTTGTAGTTCTTGGACCCTATTATATTGGCGCCGATTTTCAGGTTCAGAACTGAGCTACGTCGGCTGTATAGTTACCAGTAATTTATCTTGTTTTCGCTATTTTGTGATCTAACTAATCGACTAAGCTAACCTAACCCCAACAAAGCAACAGAATTTCGTAAACTGTTGAATTGTTGTGTGATTGTTGTGATTGTTCTCTTTGATTGTTTTCGTGCAAACATCGTTTTGTTTATGTATGGTTCATGTTGTGGTTTTTTAATGGTTTTGATTCTGTTTAACAATCTTTTTAATTCAAAGCTCCTTTTCAAAGTTGAAAACGAAAAGTTTATTGATATTTTACAAAATGGTATTGTATTGCGTCCCTGGTTGCAAAAGTTATACTGGACAAGCGAAAATGCATCGATTTCCATATCTTGATGAAGAGGTTAGCCATATTGTTATTGTATTTCGTGTTATATTTGATTTATTCTTTACTTTTTGGAAGTGAGATATATATCGTATATAGTTATCCTTTGATATTTTTTGCAATAGTAAATGTATTGATATTTACAGGTGTATAATGAATGGATAAGAAGAGTTGGTAATCCGAAGTTGGAAAAAGCAGATCCTGTCCGTGTATATGAAAGTTATAGGGTATGTGACAAGCATTTCAGCGAGTACTCACGTATTCCCTTGCATTATAAATCTAAAACCGGACTAAAGAAAGGAAGTGTTCCAACACTTCATCTTCCAGGTATTTATGAACATACAGTACTGATTTCCGGTACCCATAATTTCTGTTACGACTTCTAATTTAATGTGAATTTGCTTATAAACATACGGTTATGGTAGGATTTTTTGTATTACTATTATTATTATGTAATCTAACTTTTTTAATTTGAAGCAAACAGAAAAAAAATAATTCTTATTCAAATTAGCCAAATTATGCCATATTATGTACTATAAGTTTATTCCTATTTCCAGGATTCACGGATTTACCTACACCAGAAAATTCCTTGTTTCGATATATAGTGGGAGTGTCTTCAGTAATCGTTGGGTTGGGTTTTATATATATATATATATATATATAATATATGTATATATATATTTGCTTTGCGATTAAGGTTTTTACAATTTAATTTAATTTAATGTGACGCTCATTTGTGTGACTAAACTTTATCAAAATCTATCGGCAATGACATGGTTTGGGTTTGAAACTAGAATTGATACCTTCAAAAACGTGTACAATACTTATTTATTATATTGTAGTATATTTTTAACATTTAATACAATCAAATAGTAATTGAAAAAATGTGGCGCCACACAATATTTGAGCTTTTATCGGCGTCTTTTTGAGAACATTCTCTGAATTTGAATGACTATCAGTAAGTGATTTTGATGGAGCCTATGGTTGATTAACTTAATCACTGAAGGTTGATATATATAACACCTTTCCACATTAAAGGGTTATATGTCAATCTTCAGGGATTATGACTATCAGTAGTTAAATCAATTAAGGTCAGTATAACCCCTTTCCACAATTATTTTCGTATCTGTATACCTATTTCGATAACTAAGTTGTCGAAAAGGATTAGATATGTTAACCTTAACTGATTAATGTAATAACTACAGCCTCCATTAAAATTTACCATCAGTAGTTTATATTATATTTATAGATGGCTTCATTGAGAAACTGAAAATTATTTTATGTATTTTTCTAAAGTAAAGTATAATAATAAATTAAAATTATTACTCTCCATAATATTTCTTAGTATCTAGTGTATTATAATAAATTGTATTACTAAGAAAAAGGATATGATTATAAATTATAAGGTGTTCAAACAGTGTTCTTCGGTAAAAGTATCAAACATATTTAACATTTAAAAGTTGGTATAGTAGTAATTAGATAGCGCCACAAGCTTACATTAAAATTATTTTTGAAATGTTTGACATTCAAATTATTTTTTGTAGCTATTGAATAAGAATTGCAATACTCATTATTTATATTTCTAAAAGCACAATATAGTAAATTGTATTGTAAGAAAAAGGAATTGTTACCTAAACGAAGAAAATTATGTAATACTACCTTTTGCTAACAAAAAATATTTCAAAAGAATACCGGGAAAACTAGAAAGTTTTTCTAGCCATGAAACTAATTGTGCGCTGTGTAGTAACACTTAGTAGTGACAGCATTTGGTTAGTTGTGTGTCAAATTTAACTTCAATTTATTTATTATGTTGAGCTTTATACATTGTTTCGTAATGAAAAAATGAATGATTATATAATGTATGGAGACGCCATATTTGAAATTGAAGTGTTGGATAAAATGGATTTGGGGGGATCGTGACCCACCGTCTTTTATGGACCAAATAGGAGTTATTCCTGTTGAATACATATCAAGGGAGATTACAGTAACAATAGTTAGCTACGGTAGTATGTTAACAAAATTACGTATGGCTATTCATTAAAAATGTCCAAGATTGCGTCACAGGGAAGTCGTCATTCTTTATAACAACGCGTGAGTTCACAAGGCAACCAAAGTCCAACCCTTCTTCAGTGAGTGTAGCTTCTTTGAGTTGCACCACCCACCATATAGTCCAGATTTAGTTCCTTCTCACTTGGTTTTATTTAGAAAATTTTAAAAATACCTCAGAGAACGTCGTTTTCAGATAACAAATTAGAACTGTAGATTGACGTCTATTTGGAACAGCAAGAGTAATAGTTTTTTCCGGTGGAATAAAGTCATTGCAGGATATGTGACACAAATGCGTTAAAGTTAAAAGAGATAAAAAATTAGACAGAAATAAAATTATCAAAAAAAAATTGTAGGTCTTTTATTGTTAGGTAGACAATTTTTCCAGCTCTCCTTGCCTCAATAACTTAACGCTTCTATTAAAAGACGAAAATAATACCTTAAATATAGGAAATTTTGTCAGAAAAATCGCAAATTGTTATTTATGTATTTATTCTATATTTCTTAATTTTTTAGAAATTAAATACTGTTTAAATTTAAAAGTATATATGGAGATGGTAGAAATGGTGAAATTATTAAAGCCAAAAACTACAAAACATATCCAAATTATTTACAAACCGAATTTAGTGATAATAGTTTAATAAAATTAATAAATGTGCAAATTTGATTATTGAATCTACTATTTGGTTTTATCAGAAAGATAATCTCTATAATTGATTACAAATTATTAATATCTTCATCAAGGAAAAAGAGCCAAGTTATAGCGACTACATACTTATTGACAAAGAAGAGTACCATGCAAAATCGAGAAAATCTCATGTTTATGGGGAAAGGATTTTTACGGAAATGCTATAAATTCTATGTATCACAGCTTTTAGGAAATAGTCTACACATTTTCTACATATTTTTGGAGCATTTCCAAATTTTCTAGAGTCCTCGAATTTATTTTTAAAGTGAATTTATTTGCTGCTGGAAATAATATTTAATAATGTAAATGCATTATCAAATGCAAACGGAGTCCATTAAAAATAAAATAATCACAGACGTTATAACATAGTATGTGGTTTATATTTAGAACGTTATGTCGAGAAATAGAAGTGCATCCAACATAGTTAGCTTCAGTTGTTTTTTCTGTTAGATTTGCTGATGTATGTATTATTTAGTGGCGGCTCGTGAGCTTCTAGAGGTAAGGATGCACAAAAAGTAACTCTAAATTAGTGGTGGAAAATAAAGTCCATGCAACAATTTTGTAAATAGTAAACTTGCCTATAACTCAAGAATTAAAATTTTTAATATTTTTAATGAAATCCTTTTCTACTGTTAACAGCTAAATCATTTAACAATACTTCGATATAGAGTTTGTATGGGGACCACCACTAAATTTCTATCTAAAACATATTTATTTTCCACCAAACATCTTACTAGTTATTATATAATTAATTATGCTCGAATTTTGTTAAAATATTTAGAGGAATTTTAATTTAATTTTCTTTGGTATAACAAGTCAAGGCTCGTGACCTCCTTGATAATCAAAAACCACTTCCGGATTATTATTTCTTTGGTCGCTAATCAGTACGAGACTGAGGAACTTTACAATATTTTTGAAAATATGAGATAAAAAATTAATTTATGTTTGGAAAAGGGTGGTGTATATTTCCAGCATTTATTGTGAATTATGGTAATCTATGTCCTTGAAATGAAATATTATTTTAATGAATATTGTTTTTCTTTATACAGAGTGATCGCTGAAAGACTTAAGTAGTTTGAAAAAGTTATAACTTGTTTATTTTCAATCATTTTTTAGAGGTTACAGAGCATTCCTTGAAGATTAAAATGGCTATATGTTCGAACTCGTTGAGGTGTTGTCTTCCAATGAAAGATCAATTATTGAAACAGGTAATGCCGGCTACATTTTAATATCAGAGTGTCTTTTAGCGATAATATGTACTGTACGTTTTGACGCATCGGTGGAAGCTGTACGGGCAAAATGTCCTTACGATTCCATCCGCCTTTATCCGTCGTCGATTTGTTCAACAGGGCATTGCTTCAAAATGTTCTGAAACTGAATTTGAAAACGTTTCCGCACAAGACCCAAATAGTTCAAGCTTTGCTACCCTCAGATACTCAACATCGCCTGCAGTACGTCAATTTCAACATCTAGTCAGAGATAACTTTTTAAATAACTTAATGAGTGATGAGGCTTATTTTCATTTAAACGGGTACATCAACAGACAATACTTCAGACTTCGAGATACTGAGAATCAGCATCAATTGTATTCTCAAAAATGCACCTTAAATGGAGAAGGTGAGAATGAAAGAATTGAAGGGGCTCTATATAGAACAGTGCGAAGATAATCAGGAAGTATGGTTCTAACAGAAGGCGCACACGTCAAGGCGACGATTGACTTTCGACGAGAAATTTTCGGCGACTTCTTTTTGCATGGCTACATGCAAGAACTATTATTTTTGTTCTATATTATTCGGTCTTTCAGTGGCTACACATTTTGGCGTTTGGCATGAAGGTGCGAATATTCAATATATTTTGTTAGTAAATAATAATTTAAAACATCACTAAAAATGTGTACAGGACTGACAATTTGAAAATGACACCAAAACTTTACCTTTTATCATTTTGTTACATTCTATATTTAAATATGTATAGAAAGAATGTCCAATTAGATTGAAATACATAAACAAAGGTCTTGTTACTAACACCAAATCGCGATAGAACAGAATTTAAAACATTTCATTTAATTCAAATTTTATGAAGTACCAAATAATTCTATATAGTTTTATTCACGCATAAAGTATAAATATAAAAAAATTAAGAAATTAATGAGCTATTAAATTAATTTGTTTATATTTTTTCATATAAATCCATAGTCGTCAAAATACGATATCAAAATTTCCAATAATCTTCTATTACATACAAATTAATGTAAAATACAGAAGATTTAAATGATAGATGTTCGATCGAATGTAAAGTAAAACGGCCAGGAATTCATGCAAAGGAAAAACGTAGAACCTGGTTAACAAAAAGAAATTAATTGACCATATGTGATAGAAGGTGTATCAGATGCTTCGTCTCACGTTAGTTGACAAAAAATATGACAGGCAATTACATACAGCTAGATTCAAAATATTGTTTCTTTAAAAATTATAGAATATTAAAGAACGATATTATCGCACGTGTTTAGGGACCGGGGAACGAAACGAGGAGTGTCCTAAAAGGCGAGTGTATTCACTTCTATCTGAGAAATGAACGTACGGTTCTGTCATAATATTATATATATATATAAAGGTGTCCCAAAATTAACGCAAGATTTGAATTAAATAGAAAACACAGTTTTTAGTCTTCTGATTGTTATTTTTTTATTGAATCATAAAGTACATAAGATAGGGTTAGTTATGGAATAAAACATCGAGCAAATGGCCTCCACGGCTTTACATGCACATACGCACTCGTTTGTCGAAATTTTCCATGCCCATTATGCATAAATGTGGCTGAATTTCGTTGATGCAGCGTTGAATCTCCTTTAATGCACGGGTGGCTGTGGACTTGTTGACATAGACCTGTTATTTCAAATAACCCCATAAAAAGAAATCTAATGGTGTTAAATCACACGATCTAGGGAGCCAATTCTGATCACCGAAACGAGAGAGTACACGACCTGGAAATGTCTCATGCAGTAATTGAATTGTTTCACGGGCTGTATGGTATGTGGCACCGTCTTGTTGAAACCACATATTGGCCACATCAATATCATTCAATTTCGGCAGAGAGAACTGTGTTATCATGTCGCGATATCGAGCACCGGTAACAGTCACTGCTTGACCAGCCTCATTTTCAAAAAGTATGGTCCAATTATGCCTCCAGCCCAAAATCCACACCAAACAGTGACACGTTGTGGATGCATTTATTTTTTGACAATCACATGTGGGTTCTCAGAATCCCAAAAGCGGCAATTTTGGCGATTAATAAACCCATCTAGGTGAAAATGTGCTTCATCGCTTAGGATGATTTTGCTCGGAAAATCAGCATCCATTTGTTGATGTTCAATAATCCATTCAACGAATTCTCTTCGCTGTGCATGGTCATTAGGCTTCATTTGTGTTAATTAAATTTTGTAAGAATGGAAACACATATCTTTAGTGAGTATACGCTGTAGAGAGCTTCTTGAAATTTGCAATTCTTATTCATGACGCCGAGTTGAGGTTCCTGGATTGTCACCGACACTCTCACGCACTGCTTCGATATTGACATTTGAACGGCTTGTTTTTGGACGACCAGTGTGTTTGGCGTCTCCAACGGATCCAGTCTCCCTGAATTTTTCAATTAATCTCTTCACAGTTGACGAAGTTAAAACACTGGTCGGAAGACCATATTTTAAATGAAATTTTCGAACTGCGTCTGCCAAGCTTTCATTATTTTTGAAATATAGTTCAATAATGAAGACACGTTGTTCTATCGTGTAACACTCCATTTTTACTAACCCTAAACTGTCAGCTGTCGAATTGTTTTTTTTAGGGTTACCAACACTTTACTGCACAAATGGGGACAAATTCAAATCTTGCGTTAATATTGGGACACCCATTTATATATATATATATATATATATATATATATATATATATATATATGCATAAAAGCAGTTTAGTTTTAAAATGTAATTATAACTAAACTGCTTTTATTTAAGACATAAAAATGTAGAAATAACAAAAGTGTTGTAAAGAAGATTTTGCACTAAGAAATTATTATTTCATTTTAGGCACTAAACTTCTTTTATTAAAGTGAAATAAAATGTTAAAATATAGTATTTACTTAAAATCCTTTTCTATTTTACCCAAGAGTGTTAGTTCCTGAAACAATTTCTTATTTTTAACATATGGTCGGTGCATTCTTAATACTTAATCAAAACAGTAGTTCAAACAATGTATTTTGCATCGACTGAATGTACTATTTCCCCAGTGTGGAATCAGGCCATTTGCACCCATCAATTCATTTGCTAGAATTTTTTGCTTATTTAATTGTACTGGTAGATAAAGGTTTCTCTCATAAACCATATAACTTTTGTTAATAATCTTGTAACATTCTCTGTTAAATAAAATAAGTTCTAAATGGTCGTGTTCGATTATGTTATTATTTATTTATAATTATATGGTAGGATATTATGTATCTGCAAGGGAAATGTTGGAATGTCAAATTGTTCGGTACAAGTATCAAAAAAGATACTTTACAAAGGGTACTAGGAAAGTTTTACAATATGACGCAACAATGAATCAATCGTAGGAAGCTGCTTGTTGCTGCATGTTGAGACATGTTCATACGTGCACAGTAGCCGCCGCGCCATGTCGATGTGCTCAGTTATTCATTAGCAGTGAGAGTGTAAAGTGCTTGCGATAGCATCGTGGTTACGAAGTGAAATAAAGGCAGTTTTGCATTATAATTTGAAGGTGGTTTAAACATAGACCAGTGCTTGGAAGAAATGACTCTTGCACTAGGTGATGTTTGTCCATATCGCACAACGATATTCATGTGGTATAGAGAATTCCAGAGGGGAAATTTAACTGTGGAGGATGCCGAGAGGCCGGGAAGGCTACGAACGTCAATTACGGACCAAAACGATACTACTGTGAGGAAATTGCTTGACGAGGACAGGCGAGTGGCCTACCAACAGATAGAGGGTACTTCAGGCCTAAATGCACCAGCAATTCGTTCGATTCTGCATGTACATTTGCACGTGAAAAAACTTTTCTCTGGGTGCCGCATCGACTCACTGAAGAGCAGATGACACGACGTGTGACTTGGTGCTGGGCGATGCTAGAAAATTTTAATAAGGGTTAATCTCGGTATGTGAATATCGTGACAGGTAATGAGACTTGGCTGTACTATTACGATGTACTAACCAAAGCTCAAAACAAAGTTTGGGTCTTTGATGATAAGGGCACATCCGTAGTTGTCAGAAAGTCCCGACCTGTAAAGAAGAAAATAATAGCTGTATTTTTCAAATCGAGTGGAATTGTGGAACGCGTCGTTTTGTACACATAGAAGACAGTCACAGTTAAGTGGTATACTGAACAGTGCCTGCCTAAAGTCATATAAAGGATATATGAAGAACCTGCGCCCAAAGTCAAGAGTGGACACCTGGTTCCTCCAGATGCTGGAGGCCTGCACCGAATATTTGACCATGACAGGATTGAAACTTCTCGAGAACCCTCCCCACAGTACAGATCTTGCTCCCTGCGATTTTGCACTGTTCCCGCATGTGTTCCAATGCTGTTTTCCAGTAATGAGGACTTTCTGCGGGCTTGGGACAACGAGTGTGCTTTACTCCCTAGTGAAACTTGGCAGAACTGGTTTGAAGATTGGTTTCGGAGGATGGAGAGGTGTATTGAGTGTAGAGGAAATTACTTTGAAAAAATTAAATGAACAAAGCTGTATTGCAAAACTTTCCTAGTACCCTTTGTACATGAAATCAAAACGTTATATCTCAAAATTGAAATATTTTTCAGGACTGGTCGAAACGATATACTTATAAAATATGCTAACCGACCGAAATGTATACCGTCTCTTTATGTAGAAACAAAAGTTTTCGTGGTGCACCTAAACTCTTTTGTTTCCTTAATATAAATAATTGTAAAGAGAAAATGAAAATGCTATAAATATCAAAACTATTTTTTTAATTATTTTCCGTGGAATATCACAATAATAACATTTTGGGCACTTGTTTCATTTAAAGAATTAGTTATAATAGTAGATTTTAAAACGAAATAATTTCAAGCATCATCAGTAGTTTTGGTCTTGCAGTCATCTGACGTATAGCTCTAAAAATACAAAATTTTAAATATAATTCGTTTCATTCAATTAATTTAGTGATTATTATATGTATTATAAATTTATATATACCCTGGAGACAGATACATTGGGCTCATAGTAGTCATAAAGTTTAATTGTTGCTTTACTCTTATTTTCAATAACAAGGTTTTCTTCTATTCCGAATGGTAGACAAACTTTGTCGGCACCCAACTGTGTCAAATAAAATATGACTTTGTTTTCTGTCTGTTCGAACTTTTTCACACCTGCAGAATAACATTTAGATTTATTAAAACAGTACATACATTTTTCTCAAGTAACAATATTTTAAAATTTTATCATAAAACATTAATTTATTAACAGAGTAAATTACATATGTTTATGCAACTTCTACTCCCTTCTTAAACTATTTAATTTTTTCATTTCTTCATTTTAGTTTCCAGCCTGAAACCCCGTCTTTGATACTTACGCTGTCGACGTTTCGTCTGCATTTATATGGGACATCTTCAGAGTTCAACTGCTGCTATTGCTTTCGCTGTTGCAGTGAAACCTAAGACGCGCATCATCCTGGAAGCCAAAATGCAAAAAGTATGGACAACGACTGCGAAACTCTTCGAGACCGACTATTTAATTTTTCGTTTCATTTGGCAGGTGATGTATAATTTTATTGCGTAGTAGTTTCGAGTACTTAGCTTTGAATATTATTTGATAGTGTACCACATACATGTTTTGGGCGAGCGTGTCATAGCTGTGGAAATCACTTCTGGTCTTATATTTAGTACTATTAGATATGATTTGTTCTCTTCTTTCTAGGTAGATATAATTTAATTAGTTTATGTGGTTTTTATGCCATAAAAAATAATTTTTCGAGAAGCAAATCACAGCACACGCAATCAAATCCCCTTGTTACTTTCCAGCAAATTAAAACCATGTTCTTTTTTTCATTAAATGCGGTGGTTATTTCTTCAATCAATCTTAATATTGCTGATGTGGCCTGTGCCCATGCTGATTGTTTGTGAATGCTCCAATTAGCATAGGCTTAATAGCCTCATCTCATCTAAAAAGACGAACCACCCATCTTGCAAACAGTTTCCGAAGTCTGAGATCGCCAATAATGATTGACAGTTGCTATAGTTTACTCAATTTCAGCAATAATTGATGGATGGTTGTCCTCGATTAGGTGGCTCAGAAAAATTTCATTAGTCACGTTCTCGGACAATGTGAATGGATTTGGGCAGCTACCCCTAACAGCTCTTGAAGCTTTTTCGGAATACCCGACGGTTTTCCGCCTTCTGTCGTAAGAAATTTTCTTATGTGTTGTGCAATAGATAACGGCACCTCTTTTTCGTCATAGAGCGGTGCGTGCATAGTGCTGAAGTTACCGACGCCGCGCATTCATATCTATAATACTATACTTGCAAGATGCACTCAGATCTATTTACTACAAGGGGCGTGATCAATTCCCGTTTATATTTAATTAACTCTTGTATCTTTGGACCTCTCCTAAATACTTTTGCTTAGTACAATAATGTATGAGTCATGTCATATATCAGATGGGTTTAAGACGTTAGTATATGATGAAATAGTTGCTCATAAAAATAAAAATATAAGTTAAAAGCTAGCGTGTTTTAGATTTAAGTACAAGTTAATTAGTTTTACTTACCAGTAGAATTGGAGCTCGTAAGTTTGTACAGTGATGCTTCATTAGGGGCATAGCCTGACAACATGCTAACTTCGACAATGGCCATATTTATATAACCAGGAGATGTATATGAAACACACGGTTTTATTTCAATCACAGAACATTTTAATTTTGGATTAGATGGTTTTAATGTAACATCCAGCTTGAGATCATCTCTTGCCAATGGATTATCTATATAGTAACGAACTGTGGCCTATATCGTAAGCATTTCATCATTAAATATATATCTAACTGATATATAGTATAATAAAAAATACCTGTATAGATACGCATCCGCTACCACTTATTTTAGCTTGTACATTGTTGGGATAGGTTTTCAATGGAATTACTTCAGTCTTTGTACTATCGCGTTTAGTAATTTTATACTCTTTTTTGTCAGTTTTAGTGACAACCGAGACTACCACATTTGGTTCATTCTTATTAACAAGTACAGCATAACGAGATATTGCATCCAATCCGGTTACGGTATCCTTAAAGTACATGAAATTTTAAAATTTAAAATCCTGTTTAGAAATAAATATATAAATAGCCTTGATATTCTGATTCTTTTTTTAATGACAATTAAGACACAAGCCAGGGAAAGAATTCGACAGGGAAAGCTCTTCGGCCCAAAAATACAAATTTCAATGAAATTTGGCAGCTACATACTATACAGCCGTTGTAGGACTTAAGAAGTAAGTAAGAAATATTTTGTTCACGTCACTAAAGCATTTTATGGAATAAAACGCGACTCTAGAAATAGACTACATATTACTAGGCAGTTCGTTTAAGAAAACTGTATTGCCAATATTGACTTTCAGGACGGTATCCAAATGTGTCAGAATCGGCATATTTATTTCTTGAAAAAATCATTATCTGCTATTCAACACATATTCTATGAAATATATATGATATTTGAAATTACATGAGGTAGTCATTATTGCGTCAATATTCTTATTTAACTTGATCTACTACCAGTGATGATTTAATCTCTAATTCTGCCAAACCTCTATCAATGATTATCAAACTTAATCACTTAAGATTGATATATAACCCCTTTCTACAATAATTTTCGTATTCTGTATACGTATTTTGACAAGAAAGCTGTCATCATCAGCAGACAATTAACAGTGTCGTATCTAGAAACCACAGCAAAATCCGCACGAAAGGAAGTTCGTACACGACCTGTACCGCCGACAGCCAAAACGCACATTGTGCGCACACCAGTGTGCGTTTTGGCTTTGTTTCCATCCATTCATTTTCAAAAAAGAGTGAAAACTCACATGTAGGTCTATGTATGTCCATTTCGTCCAACTTTGCCAAAGTCTATGACTATATTATTTATTCATGCTTATAAGATCTTACATTTTGCAAAATCAGCATGCTTGTGTTACTGATACTAATCTTGTTACAGAATACATTAGTTAAGATTTGGATATGGGAAATCAGGTCGTTGTTAAATAACAACGTACAAATGTACAGATTTTAGTAAGACATTTGATACAGTTGATTTTAGAATGTTACTTAAAAATTGTTGGCGTTTCGTTTTAGTCTATTACTACTACAACCGTTACATTCTTATTCGAGTCACAGATGTAACTATGTTTTTAATAATGGTTACACACTTTTTTGAGTTCATTCTTGGGACAGGTGTATCGTGAAAATCGAATTTAGGACCATTTCTGTCCATACTTTTCATAAATGATTTGTTAACATATTTACCATACCCAGTGCTCACATACGTAGATGATCTGAAAATTTATTACTCCCTCATTTGGTATTGTAATGACGTCCTGATTTAGCAACAAAACTTAAACACCGCTACTGTTTCTTGCACTGATTTAAATATTGGATCGAACGCAGATAAACTGAAAATTTTCTCCTTCCTTCGAAATGGGAATGACCATCTTGATTTTGCAACAAAGCTTTAAACACCATCACTCCTTATTGCACTGATTTCAATACTGGATTTAACACAAGCAAATGTTGTTTCCTTTCTTATACAAAAAAGAATCCATTAACTATCCCTTACTCAATTAGCAATGATTTATTAATGAAGATAAACACGGTTAGAAGCCTTGGTGTCCTATTGGATTCGTAAATGAGTTTGATACTGCATATTACTAATCTTTATAGTTCTGGACCTAAAGAGTTTGATATGTGAACAATGAGGGTACTATTTTTCAGACTTGTAGTTATCAAATTAGAATATCCACCTCAAATATAATCAGCACATTTTAACTAGATGCACACAGTTGAGAAGTTTCAGCGTGTGTTTCTTAAATACTTGTCATTTAGAATCGGTGGAACTTATCCAGTCAGGAATTTTATTAATTCATAATAATCATATCTATATTCATTTATGTATTAAATTTAGTTTGTATATTTATTCTATAAATGCTATTATTATTATTTAAAATAAAATATTCAATACTATCAGTAAATTTACTAAATACATTTTACAGCTCCATCCACTGTGGCTTTTGCAGATTTCATCTTTTGTTAGAGTATATTTTGTAGTTTCTCACTTTTAATTAGAACTGTCAGCTTCTAGAACGGGTTTTCTACATACAATTCCACTTTAGGATATTCATCTATCATTTGAAGAAACCCTATTCTCCCCAAGTCTCCACAAATCTTCGTAGCACGCAATTGGTCTCATTAGTATTTAGCATATCACCTTTTCGTAATGATTGCTCTCATTTATGTAAATGATTTATTAATTTTATTTTACTGATTTTACACTGTAGTTGCTTTTTCAGTATTCTACTGTCTTCGCCTTATAATATAATAATAAAATAATTTTTTTCTTTTTTAGTCTATCGGATGAAGTTCTTCATTCCTCAATATAATATTTACAGCAGTTGGATAACGTTTTGTAGAAAATTCTAATCCGTAAGAAACCTGAAATTGAAAGGCTTAAATATTTTATATCACTTAGACAGTTCCAATCTCTTTTAAATATCTTCCGTATTACTGACAACAATGCTGTAGTTACTATATGTATTGGTTACCTCCACTTAAATACTGCACGTAAAACAAGTGCCTTCCCTGAACTTTTTGGTGTCGCATACATATGTACAATATATACACGTATAGAATAGATTTAAAGTTTTTTGTGTTCTCATGGTATTTACACATATTCTCCTTTAAAATGGTTTCTTACTGAGAATACGACAGTGTGGGAATATAATAATATATACGAGGATAGTTTGACAAGTGGTGAGAATGACACACAGGTGGCGCTCTAATTGGTAAAACAAATGCACTGTAATTTAGGTTGGCTATTTATATGTTTACATTCCGATATTTAGATAAATCGGTTGATTAGTTTATTTTTGACAGCTGATTGAAAAAGAAGCAACACGTCGTTTTGTTAAAATGGAAAAAAGCAGAGTATCGTGCGGTGATTAAATACTTCGTAATTTAGGGTATGAAAGCTACCGAAATAAAAGATGAGTTACGGGAAACATTAGGTGAATCTGCTCCATCATCCGCCACAATAAGTAGATGGGTAAATGAATTTAAACGTGGTAGAACAAGCTGTGTTGATGAAGCGCGCTCTGGAGCATCCAAAATCGTGACTTCTAAGGAAATGATTATAAAAATCCATAATATTATTACGCAAGATCGACGACTCAAAGTGAGAGAGATAGCAGGCATGGTAAACATTTCAACAGAACGCGTACACCACATTTTAACGAAAGAATTGGGCCTTTCCAAGTTTTCGGCAAGATGAGTGCAGCGACTGATCAAAAGTTCACTCGTTTGCGCATTTCCAATGAGTGTTTGGACCTTTATAAGCCGAATTCGGTTGATTTTTGTAGGCGATTTGTTACTCGCGATGAAACTTGGATACACTATAGTACACTCAAAACTAAACAACAGTCGAAACAATGGTTAGAACGTGGTTCCGCACCTCCAAAGAAAGCGAAAACTACTTTATCGACAAACAAGGTGATGGCATTAATTTTTGGGATTCAAAGGGCGTTTTGCTCAATGATTAACTTCAGAAAGTTGCCACAATAAACGGACAATATTATGCAGAACTTGTACAAAAATTAAATGTTAAGATTCGTTCTAAACGGCCAGGAATGGCAAAGAAAAAGATTCTGTTTCACCAAGACAACGCTCCTGCGCATACCAGCACAGTTGCGATGTCCAAAATCCACGAGTTGCATTTCCAATTAGTACCGCATGCGCCTTATTCGCAGGATCTAGCCCCTTCCAACTTCCACCTTTTTCCAAAATTGAAAACGGCACTAGGTGGAAAGAAATTTTCGTCTGACGACGAACTTTTCATCTTCGTAAATGAGTATTTTGCAAGCCTTCCGGAATCGCATTTTAGAGATGGCATAAGGGCATTGGAGCACCGTTGGAATAAATGTATTGCTGTTTTAGGAGAATATATTGAAAAATAAAAATTATTTCGTATTTAAAAAATTCGTTTTTCTTTTCCATTCTCATTACTTGTCAAACTACTCTCGTATTGATGAGGATAAAAAATATCAATTTTATTAAGAATAAATGACGTTAAAAGTGATGTTTTTTAGGTTACTTTTCATTTCTTGAATGGTTTTAGTACTAGAATGGAAAAGGTTTTTTTTTATAGTCAGGTTAGCATAAATTTCGTTGAAATTTTTAGATAACACTTTTCTAGATTTTTAAATTCAAATATTTTATGGGCATGCAAAGTTTTTTTATTGGAATCGTGAATTACAATAAATGCAATTCGTATTTCCATTCTTATTTACAAATATAAGTTAGGTACCTGAGTCGAATAAAATCCACCTCTAGGATTCATTTGAGTTTGCAACCATCTAACAATTGAGTTCGCAGTTCCTAGATTTTTACTTGAATCATGCCGGAGTAAAGACATCAATACATAACTGGTCACTTCTACATTAGCTGCCAATGAATTTGCTAAAATATTTAGTATAGTTATAAATTTAGGTGAGTTAGTAAACGAATGCCTCCTCCACTCTTTAAGTCTAAAGTAGGAATGCATTTAAAACAAATTTGCAATTTTATTTTAAATGGTAATTCAATAGAGTATAATATATAGATAATTTTATTTATATGTGTATAAGAAAACGATATACAATTTCTTAGAATTTATGTTTCCATCGTGAAATATTTTGTAGATTCACATGTAGACTTGATTTTCCCTTTCACCCTTAATAAATAATTATCATTGCTTGGAGAACATATTTGACAATTATGTGAATATGCATATATATATATATATATATATATATATATGTGTGGTATGCTGGTAAATGCTTCTTTTAATGAAGATAATGGATGAATAATTACAAACGTTATTAAGTTCACTGTTACGAGTATAAGTCTAAAGTTTTGAAATTGCGATAATGATGCGTTCCTGACAAATTGAATGTGTCAAAGGTAACCATTAATTCTATGAAGTAATTGTATGACACCCACGTAGTAGGTCAATACACCAAATTATAACACAAGTTAGCAGTGAGTAATAGTATGATTCATAGATTGATCAACATACCTAATAATATATTCTAGCCAAAAGATGTATGGGAAGGCAATTTCAAATGTCTATCCAAAAATAAAAATTTTATTGCAAATAAAAAATAATTATTACTGCAAGTATTAAATTGTTAAAAAATTTGCAAATAAAATTCAAAAATAATATTCTTTCCAAATATATTAAAAATAATTAGATCATAAGTATCAGAAAGTAAGGAGCCCATACATTAATATGTACTACATAAATGTACATAAGTACATCTTTTGATAAATGTATGTATATTAAAGTACGATAATAATAAACTCATACATATACAAAGGGTACTAGGAAAGTTTTGTAATACAGCTTTGTTTATTTAATTTTTTCAAAGTAATTTGCTCTACACTCGATACACTTCCCCATCCTCCGAAAGCAATCTTTAAACCAGTTCTGCCAAGTTTCACTAGGGAGTAAAACACTCGTTGTCCCAAGCCCGCATCAGGTCCTCGTCAGCGGAAAACCGTTTCCCTTTTAGCTTCATTTTCACATGCGGGAACAGTGCAAAATCGCAGGGAGCAAGATCTGGACTGTAGGGAGGGTACTCGAGAAGATTCAATACTGTCATGGTCAAATATTCGGTGCAGGCTTTGGCGCGGTGAACTGGAGCATTATCGTGATGGAGGAACCAGGTGTCTATTCTTGACTTTGGCCGCAGGTTCTTCATAGATACAATGACTTTATGTAGGCACTGTTAAGTATACCACTTAGCTGCGACTGTCTTCTGTGTGTCCAAAACGACGCGTTCGACAATTCCATTCGATTTGAAAAATACAGTTATCATTTTCTTCTTTACAGATCGGAATTTTCTGACAACTACGAAACTACGAGAGTGTGTCCTCATCATGAAAGACCTAAACTTTGTTTTGAAATTTGGTCGGCACATCGTAATAGTACAGCCAAGTCTCGTCACCTGTCACGATGTTGTTAACATACCGAGATTGTCCCTTATTAAACTCCCGGCACACGTCTTGTCATCTGCTCTTCAGTCAGTCGATGCGGCACCCAGAGAGAACAAAGTTTCTTCAAGTGCAAATGATCATGCAGATTTGAACGAATTGCTGGTGCATTTAGGCCTGAAGTACCCTCTACCTGTTGGTAGGTCACTCGCCTGCCCTCGCCAAGCAGTTTCCTCACAGTAGCAACGTTTTACTCCGTAACTGACGTTCGCGGCCTTCCCGGCCTCTCAGCATCCTCCACAGTTAAATTTCCCCTTTGGAATTCTCTATACCACCTGAATATCGTTGTGCGATGTGGATAAATATCACCTAGTGCAAGAGTCATTTCTTCGAAGCACTAGTCTATGTTTAAACCACGCAAGAAATTATAACGCAAAACCTTATCTCATTTCGTGACCACGATGCCATCGCAAGCACTTTACACTCTCACTGCTAATGAATAACTGAGCCCATCGACAAGGCGTGACGGCTACTATGCACGTATGAACATATCTCAACATGCAGCAACAAGAAGCTTCCTGCGATTTATTGTTGCGTCATATTGCAAAACTTTCCTAGTACCCTTTCTATAAAACATGGATTCTTCTCGCGCCAATAATTTGATTAGTAATAATTATGTATCAATTTATGAATATAAAATAATGCATATACAAATTAAAAGATTTTTAGATACTAATAAAGTTCATAAATTAAACAGTTTAATAAATTAACGAATAGAAGTAAACGATTCACTCTTACTAATTCTGTTTGATATAATTTTTTAGCAGTCCCAAAAACAGGCGTTTTCTCAGAATTTTAATTTATTATAGCCTAGGTCATAGGTTTGTTACGCCTTATATAACATATGTTATCCATAGAGTTTCATAAATTGCTTTAGAATTTAGTTTACCTCAAGTATTTAAAGAAGATGACGAAATAATTGTTTTTACAGCAATTAATAAATAAGTAAAAATTTTAGCGGTCTCTGTATTTGTCACTAACAGATGTTATATAAGAATCAGTGTAAATAGTAATGTCCTAAGTAAAAGGAATTCTGATGCCGCAAATGCCGAAGACTTTCTAGGATATTATTGTTGAATGGATAAATACTTATTTTGTTTTAGAAATTTGGAAATACCTACCAAGAAATTTAGTAGTTTTAAATATATGTCAGAAAGTCATATTTTACATGCAACAGGAAAACACGCAATGCACGTAGAAACAAATTACAATGGACAAGAGATAGGTATGTATACAGTGTGCGACAAATGTCTAGAATTAGAGTGCGTGACAAAAGTCTGGAATAATATTCATATTTTTTATTGACATTTAGAGAAAATGCTTGGACAGGTCGATTTTTTCTTACGGATCCATTACTGATGAAAAATGTTACCTATCTCCAAAGCTGCCCATTTTCGGATTCATATTCAAAGTTTGTGACATATGTATTTTTTACGAGGTGTATTATATATGTGTGTATATATTTAGCACATCGTAAATATATATAGTGTTTCGATATGTTGACGTAATATCTTTCGTAGTAGATTTTTGTTAAGAAAGGAGAACGCATAATTTTAATGTTAATGATTGAATATGTTTGGAAAAGAAATTTAGAAAAAATTGTAGGTTTCAAATAAAAAATTTGCAATTTTCTTTTGTTCGTGATTTAACGACTTCGTTAAGCCTTTTTTGTCTTCAAAATAGTATATTATTACTTTTTGGGAATTTATTTTTATTTCTTAGTGTACTGTTTTGCTTTTTTAAATTCTTTTCTGTAACGTATTTTTTGACTTGTATTAACTTGCGAATTGTAAACATTACTACAGGGTGGGGCAGAATAACGAGCGATTTTAAAAAGCCCGCGATTCGCGCCTTGTCATTCGGAGGTGGTAGGGACGTTATCGGCCATGTTTCCTTGATTTTAGGAATTTGTAACAATGGAGCGTTGGACCCCTCAACAGCGTGCGTACGCTGTTAAGGCGTTTTATGAAAATGATAATTCTTACATATGCGCGCGTCGTGCCTTTCGAAATCATTTTAACATTAATCGCAATCAACCAGTGCCGTCTGCCTGTGCCATAAAAAAATGGGTTAGAAACTTTGAGGAAACTTCGTCAACGACAAAAAAGAAACCTAGTCGGCCAAAATCGGCCGTACGCCCGACAATATCGACCTGCTTTTGAGCGAAGCCCGCGTTGTTCAGCTCGCCGGCATAGCACTACACTGGGATTTCAAACCGAACTGTCAGACGAATATTACACAACGATTCTGTGAAGAGTTTTCAGATTTAATTAATCAACATGAGGATATTGTAAACAACTTATGGATGAGTGACGAAGCCTATTTTCATTTGTCCGGTTACGTCAATAAGCAGAACTTTAGATACTGGAGTGACGTAAATCCTAGACAAATGCATCAAGAACCCTTTCGCTCCACAAAAGTTACTGTGTGGTGCGCTATGTCTTCATCGGGGATCATAGGGCCTTACTTTTTTGAAAATGCTTGTGGCAATGCTGTGACAGTAACCTCACAAAGATACGCCGACATGTTGGAAAACTTTTTTGAACCACAGCTTGCACGCTACGAAGTTAACGAGGAAACATTTTTTCAACAAGACGGAGCAACCTCCCATACAGCCAGAGTATGCATGAATATTGTTAGCAGATTATTTCCAAATCATGTGATTTCTCGAAATGGGGACATCACCTGGCCTTCCCGTTCACTGGACCTCACACCGTGCGACTTTTTCTTGTGGGGGTACTTAAAAAGTAAAGTGTTTCAAGATAACCCACCACAAACAATTCAAGCCCTGAAAGAACGGATCCGACAGCAAGTGGAAAACATTCCCCTAGCAAGGCTGCAAAATGTAATGAATAGTTTCAAAACACGATTGGAAGAATGTGTACGCCTGAACGGATGTCATCTTTCCGGAGTTATTTTTAAAAAATAAAATAATTAATTCTTTTTTATGTTCTTTGAGAAAATAATGAATTTATTCCTAAATATTGTTTTTCTTGTTTTTTACAGGCTTTTTAAAATCGCTCGTTATTCTGCCTCACCTGTTATTAATAAAAGAATTTGGCAACATATGGATAAATTAATTTATTTTTATATTTGGATAATCTTAAATTGAAAGTGAAAAATGTTTTCTTTTTGTAATATACATTTATCCATGCCCATTTTTGTTAAAAAGCATTTGTAATTAAAACTTGCGAAAAACGTACCAGACTGTTTCCACCATATGGAACCATCTACTTTTTCGGCCAATTCTATAAGTTTGTCTATTCTTTTTTGCACTTCCAATGTTGAATTCATTAAGCTTAGAGCATAAGAACTAATTGCCAGTGTATATTTGTCGGAGGTTTTATCGTTTAATATACACTGTGTAGCATTAGAAAATGCTTTCTGGTTAATGTTTGTATTTGTTTCTAAAATGCTGATTAGCACATAAGCTGTTAAAGCTGTTGTCTGATTTTTGGAACTTGCTAATCCCTATAAAATATGTGTTAACACAGTAATTTAGGTAAATTAGAAATGAAGTGAGGCCTACCATTTCATGGAAGACATGACGTACTGAATCAAAACAACCATTTTCCAGTTGACGTTGTGTTATCCATGCAATAGCTTTGTTTATAACACCGTCGTCAATAAAAATATATTCTTTCATTTGTTTAAAAGTGCGAATAACAAAAGCTGTTAAAAACATTGAACCTTCTGCATCGTTCTTGCCAAAAGCTGAAAAAGATCCGTCAATATGAACGTAATTAAGCATTCGTTGATATCCGATTTCTAGGTTTTTCAAAATCTTTTTTTTAATGTTCTCAGTCAAAGCATTGTTAGCTTGTAAATAATTTAGAACGTAGAGATTCGGTGACAAAGTCGCCATAGTTTGTTCTCCACAACCAGTAGGGACCACAAGAATGTTTTCTAAATTCTAAAATTCATTCACACCAATTATAGATTTTATTACAGTACCTCGTATAAACCTGAAATACTGGTCCTAAAATGTCAGAATTTATGATTACTTTACCACTTATAGTGTCCTTTACGATATTTTTTGGTAAATTTATATCCCATTTAATATTATCAGGTCCCGAAGAATCTGAAATGCAAATGCACATAAAATATAATAAATATAATTAATTATGTTCATACTATTTGCACATAATAAAGCGCTCTTGAGAAAGCTACTAGGATATCCTTCTGGTTCTATCAATATTGTTTTTTGCACAGCATCTCTGTAAAAGACACCGTACGTATTACTAAAAATTGTTAGCAGTTAATTTTTACCTCCGGCGTGTTATTGACTCTGAACTACAATCTTCAACATAACTTGGATCAACATCTGCAGATATAGTTATTTTATTTTTTCCTATTTTGGTAGATTTAATACGATAATTATGGGTGTAGCTGTTGCCAGCTGCTAGACATATGCTGAAACTCTTCTTTTCTTTTCCATCTATTAGAACTATATCGTTGTTAGGTTCTAGAGTAATACGAATCTAAAATTAAATAATAACAATATGTTAATATTTGAAAAGATATATATTCTATTATAAGTCAGTTCATGAAAATAAATTTAATTAATTAAACGAAAGTACCACATTTTAATTTATTTTACTCACGTTCACTATACATTGGTCCCCTCTCTTTATTTTAAAATGAAATAATCACTTTTTATTGCTGATAGATAAAATCATTTTAGTTTATTTATTTATGTTCACTACATATAAGACCGATAGAAGAAATTATAATATTTTATGATCAATTTTAGGAATAATCCACAAAAGACAAATAGTAATAGAGGTTTTGATCAAAATAGTATAAACAAACTATATTTAGAATTTCGTCTATTATACAGTAAATGTGGTCTAGAGCTCATTGAGTTTCGAGAAAATAGATGGGGCGAGCTCTTGAGCAGTATTAGTTTGTCCTAGCTGTTATAGGTCTGCGCAATCTCAAAAATTAAAAAGACAATAGTACGCAATAGTACGATAACAGATATGTAAAAAAAATCAAAACGAAGTATAGTGTTTATTCAAAATTCTTTTCTATTTGATTGAAAGTATTAGTTGCTGATGCAATTTCATATTTTTAACATTTTTTAATATTTGGCAAACAGGCTCGGTACATTCTTAATAGATTATCAGAACAGTAGTTGAATCAATGCATTTTGTATTGATTGAATGCATTATTTCTCCAGTATTTGTACCCATCGACCTGGTATAGGTAGTGTCAAAACAATTTCGTAGCAGGTGATAAATATGTGGAGCTGCTCAAAATTTCAGCGTGTAATATAATCTCTCGTATCAATGAAGATTTCACGACTAAAGTTTAAATCTTATCTTAGAGAATCGTATCAAGAGTTTTCTTCTTATTGAAAATTAAACGAATTAAAAATAATTCCTCACTATTCTAGGCGCAATCTGCTTAAGTATATTTCACAAAATCTCAAAACAATTGCAAAAAATCAATTTTCAGGTTTTATATCTTGGCAAAAATGGTCATACAATTTAAGTATTGAAACAAATAATTTTGCCAATTTCGTTGATAAGTGTTTTTTATAAAATGTACTGTTAAATGTAAAGAATTAGGGACAGTAATATTTTGCTTTTTATTTATGACTTCATTATATTACTTAGGTTTTGACATTATTGTTAGAAGTACAAATATCAATTATTATCATTTAAAATATCAAACTACATTTTAACTCGAGCGGATAAGGGAACTGTAATTGCAAAATTTCAAGAAGAATACACTATTCGTGATGTAGCCAACATTCTTGGATAGGGAAAAAATACTATTTACACTTTAATGAGAAAATGAGAATAAGCAAGTTCAGTGGAAAGAGTTGGAGAATACGGTCATCCAAAAGTTACAACTATCGAATAAGAAATCGTTTTAGAAAAAGATTTTATCCAACATTCCTTCCACGATATTATAAAAACTATAGAAGGAACGCAATTTGTCGACATCTATTGTAGCAACAAGGTGGTTGAGGGAAGCAGGGAAAACATGTTACTCAGCTGTAAAGAAAGTTTTCTCGATTGAAGAAAATGAACAGGCAAGGTTCATTTTTGTTCAAAATTATATATGAGAATCTAAAGTTTTTTTGCGAAGCATTTTTTAATCGGCCGAAAATAAATACTAGTCGTACTTTTTAAGTTTATAGATCTAGAGAGACCTAACTGTTGCAGTCTGCGCAATCTCAAAAATTAAAAAGACAGTATATTAGTACGTAAATAGATGACAGAAATGTAAAGGTGTTTAAATGCGTGCATTCGAAGTTACAATCAGGTAGAATCGAATATATGTCTTAATGAGCGTCCGGTTGCGTTAGTTCTGCAACACGAACGTTATTTAATGAATGTAGCATGTATACAAGGTTACAAAGCTAGGCAAATGCATTAATCCACATTTAAGTGAATGTAAATGGGGATTAGATGAGATGATTTATATTCGAATCAGATTGTCGGTTTGGCCGGAAATTATGTTCTTTCTTTATTTTAAATGAAGCATCCTATATATTTTTTAAAATTTTAATAAAAATATGCTTTGGGAGTACAGTAATAAAAAAGTTTAGCCCTTTTGTTCAATAGAGATAGAGATATTTACTTAAAACGGATATTTTAAAATCATTTTCATGTTTAGTGTGCATGTGTGTTTACTTAATCTGTAGTAACTTAGAATGTAGATGGCCATCTATTAAGAATTTATCTTAACTGAAAAAGAACGTATTAATATTTTGATGATTGGTTATGGTGATCGTGTCAGAACTCATGAAGAAGTAGCAATTTACTTAATAGTTTGCATCAAGATCGACGTCCGATATAACGAACTGTAGTTGAAAATATTTTGAAAAGGTATAACTTGATCCACGATTTACTGAAAAGATCGACGTCCGATATAACGAACTGTAGTTGAAAATACTTTGAAAAGGTATAACTTGATCCACGATTTACTGAAAAGCCGACGATCAAAAGTCGTAACTAATAGAGTTATTGTTCAAGATATTATTATAGCATTAGAAGGATTACCACAGGCTTCTACTACATTCTTCAAAATAAACTATAATTTACGTCGCTGATCAGTGGCCGGAATATTAAAACATGAAAAATATCATTTCTATAACTACAATTACTGTAAGAATTATTGGGCGGAGATTATATATATATATAATCATGTATATAATCATCCCTTTCTACCCTAGTAGGTGTAAGGGTTACACTGTATACTTTCAATCCCCTATTAATCTCTTCCATCTCTCCCTATCTTTAGCCAACTTCTTTGCTTCCGTCCACGTTATTCCTTTTTTCCTAATCACTTGTCCCACTATATCTTCCCACCCCTGTTGTGGTCTTCCCCTCTTCCTCTTCTCAATCGGTTTGGACTCCCATACCATCTTCACTTGCGTTCTGGTCGATATTCTCTGCATATGTCCCCACCAAGCCATCTGTCGCTGTTCAATAAATTCGTCTATTGGGTTTATCGATAGCTCCTTTCTTATTTCTGCATTTCTGACTCTGTCCATCCTATTAACTCCCATGACTCTTCTTAAATACTTCATATCTACAGCATTCACTTTACTTTTTTCCCGTTTATTTAATACCCACGTTTCAGCCGCGTATGTTAGCACTTGTCTGTACACGCTTTTATATACCTTCATCTTAGTCTGTCTACCAATTTCCTTCTTGCTTATAAAACCTCTATTCAAGGCATAATATAGTTTATTCGTTTTTCCGATTTTGTTATTTATATCCAATTCGTGATTTCCATTAACCTCTATCATGACCCCCAGGTATCTAAATCCCTGCACTTGTTCTATTGGGTTCCCATCTACTGTTATGTTTACTTGTTTCCTATTTTTTGCGATCACTATTACTTTTGTTTTTGCCACATTTATATTCATTCCCCCTCTTTTCAATGTTGTGTTCCATACTGCCAACGTTTCCTGCAGATCTTTTTCTTTCCCACATATTATCGCTATGTCGTCAGCAAACGCGCATTCACATATTTCGGTTCTTGTCAGATTTCTGTGCCCAACTAACAACGGTTTTCTAATTGTGTCTCTGACTTCCCTCATTATCTCGTTTACATAGATAATAAACAATAGCGGACTTAGACTGCCCCCTTGTCTCACTCCTAGATGTGTTCGTTCGACATACCATTCTTGCTTATCACTCTATTCCTAGTCTGCTTATACATAGCCTTGATTACGTTAACTATTTTATTGCTAGCCCCTGTTTTGTATAGGCTTTCCCATAGTCTGCTTAAAGCTTTCCCGTACTTTGTCAAAAGCTTTTTGTAGATCTATAAATGCTAAATATGCCACTTCGTCTCTTGCTGTAGTCCTGCTTGTAATTTCCTTGATCCAGAAGATTTGGTTCTACTACCATTCTCAGCTTCTTTTCAATTATCTTTTCCCAGATTTTTATTACTGTGCTCATCAAAGTTATGCCCCTGTAATTATTACAGTCTTTTCTGTCGCCCTTCTTAAATATAGGTACTATCAGCCCTACTTCCTATTCTTTCGGTATTTTCTCTTCATTCCATGCTGAGTTGTAAATGTCCAGAAGCATTTCAGTTCCTTTATTCCCCATGTTTTTTATCATTTCTGCCGTTACTGCTACCAGGTGTCTTTCCATTTTTTAATTCTTTTATGGCCTCTTCTAATTTATTTTTATTTATAGGGTCTTCTACATCTTCGTATTCTTGTTCCTCTGTTTCTTCTTGTACTACTTCTACAATACTATTAATTTTGTTGGTTTCCAACAGTGTTTGGAAATATTCTTTCCATCTCTCCATCGCACTTGTTTCACCCACTATTACTTCTCCCTTCTTGTCCTTAATAATTTGTGTATCCACTCCTCTGTCATTTCTAAGATTTCGCAGGACGCTGTAGAACAACGGATAGTCGTGGAAATCAAAAGATTTCCACGGCTATCCCTTTCTAGCCTGTCTCCGAACTCATTCCATGCTTTTTGTTTGGCCTTTAACGTCATCTTCTTAACTATATTTCTGTGTTCCTTATATACCTTATAGCTCGTTTCATTCTTATTATTCAAATATGAACGCCACTTTTGTTTTTTAATTTTAATTTGGTTCCCAATATCTTCATTCCACCATGCCGTACTTTTCACTTTATTGTCGTTTTTAATTGTTCCGCATACTATCTTTGCTGTTTCCAATATAATTGTTTTAAACCGCATCCACTTATCCTCTATTGGTTCCGCATTGCTTGCGCCCCAAGTTTATGTACTTCACCCTCCACTTTCTCTACATATTTTTCAGCTGTTTCGTTGTTTCTTAATTTATAGGCCTTAATTGACTCTGTTTTTTTTTAGTTCTCTCTTTATTTTCTGTTCTTTTGTCCATGCTCATTCTTAACTTCCCTTCTACTAAAAAGTGGTCACTAAATATCTCGTATTTTCGTTTCACTCTTACATCTTTAACTATCCTTCTATTTTGTCTTTGTATCAGTATGTAGTCTATTATAGACCTCTCCCCTCTAGTTGGTTCAGTTTTTGTATATTTATGTATGTCCTTATGCTTATAAAATGTGTTTGCTACTATGAGATTATGTACCGTACAAAATTCTAATAGTCTCTTCCCGTTATTATTGCGTGTGTCTTCCCAATGCTCCCCTATATCTGAGTATTTTCCATTCGCTTTCCCTACTCCACCGTTAAAGTCTCCTGCTATTAGTAGGCACCCACTATTTGCCTCTGCTGCTACACTAAGGTCTTCCCAAAATTTATCTTTATTATCCAACCTATCGTTTTCCGACGGCCCATACACCCCTATTACTGGCATCGTGTTTATGTCACATTTTAGCTCTACTATCAAAATTCTTTCTGATACTGACTCCCATTTTTTGATCTTATCTTTTATATCCTTATTTATTAAGCATCCTATTCCTGCTTGCGCTCTTACGTTCTCGTCTACACCACTCCATATTAATATATGCTCACCGTCAGTTACTTTTGCCCCTTCCCCCTTCTTTTTTGTTTCTGGCAGTATCAATGTATCCAATGCTGCCTTCTCAAATTCACCAACTATTTCTTCTTCTTTACTATGTATACTCCTGATGTTCCAGGTCCCCACCTTACTAATTTCCTTCCACTTATAATGCTTCGTCTCATTACTCTCGTTTATTATCGCATCCATTTTTATTGTACTTTTTTTTAGTTTTATTTTTGCTTTCCCCTCCTTCTCTTCCTTACTATTTCTTATATTTATCTTATCGTTTGATTCTACCTCTCTATTCGTACCCCTTGTTTCCCTTTCGTTTATATTCATCACCTTTTCCTTTGCCTGCGTCTTCCCTCCCCTTTCCCATCCCCCTATTTTTTCTTCATCTCCCTTTCCTGTCTGTTCCCTTAGTTTTTGGGTCTCGTTATCCCACTTCCATATTTTTCCTTGAATCGTAAATTTTTGATATCCAATCTTTATTGATTTTCCTTTCTATTTTTCCTCTTTAGCTATCTGTCTGATTTTATTCTGTATTACCCGTTCTTCCCTTGTTAACTCATTATTTATGTAAATTTTCTCCCTCAGGTTTTTTAACTTCCACTTATTACTCATGACTAATTCTTTCTCTGTTTGGTTCTCAAATTCAATTTTCCACACCTTTTCCCCTAATTTCGTTGCTTCCCCGATTTCTACCTTTGTGCCCATATTTCTTTCTAAGAAATTTCCTATTCCACTTTTCGAGTCCTTTTTATTTCCTGCGATTATTTCTAAACCCGTTATTACTGCGTTGTTCCTTGTATGTTCTTTCTCTAATCTTCTTAATCTTTCCTTCACGTCCTTTATCTCTTCCCGACACTCCTTGTTCTCTCTTTTTAATATTTCATTCTCCCTTCTTAAATCTTTCAATTTTTGATGATATTCACTCTGATCCCTTTTCATATCCTTTATATCCTTCATCATTTCACGCAACAATCCCATTACATCATCATCTATATCCACTTTTCCTTTTTGCGAAGTTCTGGTTAGTTTTTTACTTCTCTTGAATCCATCTTCCTCACCCTCGCCTGTCCTCTTCCTTTTATTATCATCTGAGGTATTTCCGTCACTATCCATCCTGTATATATTTCTTGATACACTATTTCACTCTCGTCGTGTCCCTCAACATCTGTTGTTAACAAAGTTCGGTGACCGGGCTTTGTCTCCACTTGTTTTCTTATTCTCTGTTTTTATCGTCGAAGCACAAAAACTCACATAAGACCTACACGTGATTCACTCTCGTTTTCGCACTATTAGTCTATTAAGTTTATGCTTTGACTCTCTTATACTAATATATTGTTAACTAAACACCAATTTACTTTTCCTTTCTATCATGTCAATACTTTAGCAACTCGTTTAAATAAAACACCAGAATTCCGGAACAGGATTCGTACCCGAACTTCACTGTTGCCGGCTCTAGAACGTCGCATAACCGTACCGTTTCACTGATCAAACGACACTCGGGCGGAGATTATGATTACAGAATTAAATTTTGTGGAAGAATGGTGGAGATTTGTGCAATGACAATTATTCTACATACAATTTGCTGTTTTCCACGAGACTACGTTTTGTTTGAATGGTTTTGTTAATCGTTATAATTGTCAATATTGGTTAACAGATTATCCTCATTGAACGCAAGGAGCATATACTCAAGATCTACAGAAATTAAAAGTTTGAGTTGGTATTATGGTTTATATTTTTATATTATTTTTTTTGTTTTCAATAGAATTTGCTTTGTTAGATTTAATTAAATATCTCTTAAGTTGTTGAACAAAGAGGTGCTAAACCTTATTATTACTAGATTTCCAAGGCAGAGTTCTTCTAAAATTCTCAAAAATGCATTGATTATTAATTCAAAATAAAAAAAAGTGTTAGCATAATTTCCGACTAAATCAAAAGACTGATTCGAATATAAATAAGCTCATCGATTCGTCTACTTGTATTTACTTGAATATGTAAATTTTATTAAAATCTAGGTAGTCATATCAAAGACATTCGAATGTATCCATAGCCTGTATGTTTCGACGGGAGTTGTGTTGCATATTCTCAACAAACTGTAATTTATGCTTATATTTCGTATAGAAGTATTTTTAATTCTTAAGGTAGGATAAATTAGGCGCTCTATGAATGAATGAATAGAAATTATTCCGACTTGTTTAGACGTACATCAGATTTAACTATTTAAGTTAAAAAGGGACATGAAAGATCGTACTTTTAACAGGATATTTAATCTTTTTTGGTAAGGAGCAGTATTTAAAAAAAAGAAAAAGAAATGACAATGGCATCAATGTCTTGGCTACCAACATATTGCAGGTATAGTTACCTACATTTTTGAACGTGAGTCGCTATTACACTTAATTGAGGTTTTCGATGCGAAGTACATTTACTGTCATAATCTAGTTATAAATAAAGTGAATAGTAATAATATAGATGATGTAGTAAATATGAAGACCCTGCCTGTTTACCGATCGTTAAAAATGGGTATATACTGGTGGTGACTACAGAAATCGTGTGACCGAAAATTTTTTTAAATTCAACAATATTATGTTAAGAACTGTAACTTTTGCAAAGTACATACATATCTGAGGTATGTATTGTACATAGATATTTAGTTTTCTTCCTAAGTTTGCTTAGAACGCATTGTTTGCCTCTTCCCTCATTAGTACACCTATCTGAGGCATGGGCAGATCAAAATGATGGAAAAAGTGCGTTCCAGTTTGCTATCGTCCTAGACTTTATTCCTTGCTTAAGTAAGGTATTCTGATTCTACATTTAGGTTATTAAATATCAATATCATATGTCCTTATCCTTAAAATATTTTCCACACATGATTATCCGAAAGTTAGTTTAAAGAAATTAAAGGCGGACAAACTTGCAATAAATAATTCTGATGTAGAAGTAATTGAATTGACGATATTATAGTAACTTCTGACGAATCTGTATAAAACTTGGATCTTCTAAAAATTCTTTAATTGTTTTATATTGACCAATTAGATAGATGACGTGATAATGTTTCAACTAATAAAATGCAAAGAAATAGTTACGCATTATTCAGAGGCAATAAATGATCTTACGAGATTTATTTAGTTGCTGTGAAAAGTATTAATAACAAACTGTTATTATTTCTTTAATTATAATTTTTTTTAATTTCTTTTGAAAGTTAATGCACTCGCATTGGGGAGAAATTCTGAAGGAAGAAATGGATAATGCGATTTTAAAAACACTCACAATTACGATAATTTATGAATCTCTACTTATGTAAAAAGTATAGCATAGATAGAAATACTTCTGAGATATTTAATAAACAATTTTGCATAAATTTAATTAAAATATTTATTTCGGTCAATATACCATGCATATTTTGTTTGTCCTCTTAAACTAATTTGCCAACTTAGTTTATAGACAGAAATACGTTTATTATATAAATGTTTCCATTTTAATAATATCATTTGTCATACAATTACATCGGTCTTCATTTTCCTTCTATTTCTGTTGTGAATTTTCTACACTGTTGTCTCGTAATGTTCTTCTGGTGTTTATTTTCTATGTGGTCTAACAACAAATCTGTCGCCAGCATATTGTAGATGGTTCTGTGTTATAAGATTCCACTTGGCCTGTTTGGTAAAGTTCGTACTTTTTGAAAATAGAATATTATGACTAGCTATAAATTTTAGTAAATATCAATCCAAGTACAAACCAGAATGATTTGATGAGAAATGGGACTCAAATATTGGCACCATCTTCCGGAGAAACGTAGCATTATATTCTAATTCTTGGTGACAAGTTAAATTTATAAACTGCCTGAAATCATACAAGACTGGGCACACAAAATGAGACAACGAGATGGGAAGGATTATAAAACAACTGTAATAAAAGCTATAGGGAATAGCTCCGTAAAATTACTGTAGGAAAAATTTTATACTACCAAATCAAATTTGTTCAAATTTGTTATTGGAAAGGTCATATGTTTTTTTCTTTTTTTTCATAGATCATTAGATGATTACAAAAAACTCAGTTAACTATATACTGTCCTCTTTCTTCGATAACCTTTTGTCATTTATCGGTGCGCTCCATAATCCTTTGTTCATAGAAAGGCCTATTTTCATCAACGACACCCCTACAGGCCGTTGATTTACAACCTCCTTTGAGTCAAACGATATGTCATGCACGGATTTTTGAAGAAAACGAAATAAGTGGAAGTCTTAGGATGCAAGGTAAGATTAATATGGTGGATACGACAACGATGCCATTCAATAATTTTTGGCAGAAGACAAACAAATACTTTTCGTTGATTAAGATAAAGTGTTTATTTAATATTATTTTCTTGTTGATTTAAAAAAAAAAAAATTTCGAAAGGCAACTACGCATTTATTATGTTCTCACAGATGCATTAGCAAATGGTACATTATTTTTGCTAATGCATCTGCGTTCTGTTTATGACATTTAAAATAATATAAGTCCTTTTACTTCTATTGGAGAGATGAACGTATAGTTCTCTCTGATTACTTTGTAATATATGTATACGAGGATTGTCAAACCATCAATGTATAGTTCTCTCTGATTACTTTGTAATATATGTATACGAGGATGGTTTGACAAGTAGTGAGAATGACAAATAGATGGCGCTTTAGTTGGTAAAACAAATGCACTGTAATTTAGGTTGCCTATTTATATGTTTACATTCCGATATTTAGATAAATCGGTTGATTAGTTTATTTTTGACAGCTGATTGAAAAAGAAGCAACACGTTTTGTTAAAATGGAAAAAGCAGAGTATCGTGCGGTGATTAAATACTTCGTAATTGAGGGTATGAAAGCTACTGAAATGAAAGATGAGTTACGGGAAACATTAGGTGAATCTGCTCCATCATCCGCCACAATAAGTAGATGGGTAAGTGAATTTAAACGTGGTAGAACAAGCTGTGTTGATGAAGCGCGCTCTGGGCACCCAAAATCGTGACTTCTAAGGAAATGATTATAAAAATCCATAATATTACGCAAGATCGACGACTCAAAGTAAGAGAGATAGCAGACCTGGTAAACATTTTTACAGAACGCGGACACCACATTTTATCGAAAGAATTGGGCCTTTCCAAGCTTTCGGCAAGATGGGTGCCGCGATTGCTTACGACGGATCAAAAGTTCACTCGTTTGCGCATTTCCAATGAGTCTTTGGACCTTTATAAGCGGAATCCGGTTGATTTTTGTAGGCGACTTGTTACTTAGGATGAAACTTGGATACACTGCAGTACACCCGGAACTAAACAACAGTCGAAACAATGGTTAGAACATGGTTCTGCACCTCCAAAGAAAGGGAAAACCACTTTATCGGCAAACAAGATGATGGCATCAATTTTTTGGGATCCAAAGGGCATTTTGGTCATTGATTACCTTCAGAAATGTGCCACAATAAACGGACAATATTATGCAGAACTTGTACAAAAATTAAATGTTAAGATTCGTGCTAAACGGCCAGGAATGGCAAAGAAAAATATTCTATTTGACCAAGACAATGCTCCGTCGCATACCAGTACAGTTGCCATGTCCAAAATCCACGAGTTGCATTTCCAATTAGTACCGCATGCGCCTTATTCGCCGGATCTAGCCCCTTCCCACTTCCACCTTCTTCCAAAATTGAAAACGGCACTAGGTGGAAAGAAATTTTTGTCTAACAACGAGCTTATCATCTTCGTAAATGATTATTTTGTAAGATTTCCGGAATCGCATTTTAGAGATGGCATAAGGGCATTGGTGCACCGTTGGAATAAATGTATTGCTCTTTTAGGAGAATATATTGAAAAATAAAAATTGTTTCGTATTTAAAAAATTCGTTTTTGTTTTCCATTCTCACTACTTGTCAAACTATCCTCGTACATACATATTTTGAAAAAAGCGTGACTAAAAACGATAGTTGAATGAATGCATTTTGCATTGACTGAATGCATTATTTCTATTATTTTGCTATGATGAAGTAAACAAATTTTGTATGACGTTTTCGTTCATAATCGTCAAAGTTTCCATGGAGAAGAAATATAAATAATAAATAAATGGTCATTAAAAAAGAACCAAGTCGTTATAATAAAAAATAATTATGTTTATATATAAAAGTGTCGGTTTACTTGTTCAATTGAACAAATAAAATGCTGATGATAATTTATGAATAATGCAATGTTATACAAGGTATGTATGTGTAAATATTTGACGTTTGTTTGGCAGTGCGTATATTTATACCATTAGTACATTTCAAGAAATGTAAATAAATGTTGATGAATTAAAAATAATGTCCTTCATATATGACATATTTTTGTGTTTACCTGAATTGTAGCTATTTAATTTGAAGCACTCGGAATTATTTTAAAATATCTTTATATAAATCAAACACTACTATATCTAGTAATGATATGAATATTGTGCAGAGATTTGATGAATTTATAGTTTGACTTGTACTATAATTATTAAAAAACGAATATAATAAAGCAGGTCTTATTGGACTGTCTTACGACAGTAAGACAAAAGTAGTTTTTGTAATGTGTGTGTTTTGTGCTTTAAGGAAGAAAGAGATGGTCAAAATAACTATATACGATATCGATGATAAGATATCTGTTTTGGTAGCAAAAATTCCTGAAACTAAGACTGGAATATCAGAATTCCTTAGAATTATTTAAGAACAAAAGATAGGCACCATGTGTTTAACCAGAAAATACCTAAGCTTGAGACTAAAAGATATAAAAGAGCCCAACATATCTTAATAATAGGTGTATGTATATCGTTACCTGTTGGCAAAAATATATTAGAAAGTGCACCTCGTGTTATTTTTTGCATTGCGGAGATTATCCATGCAGTCAGACGCTAACGATTACAAAAGACATAACTAAGGATAAACATATAAACTTTTCACGCTTTGGGGACCATTAAGGCGACTGTTTATGATACAAACAAAACTGGGGCACGAAGGTATAGGAAATTCCCACAAAGGCATCATGTAACAGAATCACAAGCTCTAAATAGATTTTAACTGAAATTTTTTTGCTTGAATTTAAAAAAAAATACTATTAAACAGTCTAGGATATATTTTCTGTTTAGGGTTAAGATATGAGATGGTTTCGTGGTCTTTCTACCTTCAACACAGTTGTACTATCGTATAAGTTATGACTATCCTGTAAATGTTTCCTGCATTCAAAGACGATGTGATCAAGATTACCTTCAACATTGTATGTACTACAATTACAGTTGATAATTCTTAATTTAGACAAATGAATCGGATAGTAACCCATATGCGAATTAGTCGGTTAATTGTAGTAATATATTTTCTTGTTATTTCATATTTAGAAAATCAAACGCTGCACGGTAACTCGAAATAAATCGAAGCGTATTTAGAAGAAGAGTTTTTAACATAGTTATTTCATTGATTATTCCAAATTTCTTTTTGTCTTTCTTTTAATAAACAGAAAGTGTCTTCCAAGGTTACATTTTCCTCATCTAGATATTCTAAATTACACGTATCCCTGGCTAAGCCATCTACTACTTCATTATATTTAATATCGATATGAGCCTGACCAATATAAAATTTATAGAGTAACTCGATCCGAACACTTCGGCAAACTTAAATTTTGTATGTTGAATAATGTGGTTTATTTTTTGAGATGGTTGAAATGCCGATTCCAGTGCAATAGAGTTGAGAGTCTGATAAAATTTTAACACGTTTTACTTGATTAGTATAAATATATTCCAAGGTACGTAGAAAAACATACGCGTCCGCTGAAAACACAGAGATGTGGGCAGGTAACTTGAATTGACGTGTATATTTGGATCCTGATTCTATAAAAGCACAACCAACGCCATTTTGTGTTTTCGACGCAGAATATGTGTGGTCTATGAGGATTTCGATTTAACAATTCTCGTAAAATGTGAGTATTGATCAATGACTGTTCTGTAAAAGTCGGATAAATAATGTCGACGTAATAGAAAAAAATCCAGTTAACTTTTTAGCATTTGATTTAATCTCCAGAACTGATTGTGAGGATCTGAGGTATCTCTAAGCGCACACAAAGGCAGAGACATTTTATTCGTATAATATGAGTTAAATCATAAAATTTGAGTTTTGAAATGTTAGCAATGATATTTTTCTGTAAGTAATTTTTATCTTAGAATCAAATCAGATTCCATGGTTTCTGCATGCAATAGCTTAATCGGTGCTCCCAGACATTAAATCTTGCTTTTTTTATCTATTAATTATTCGTGGATCCATAGAGAATTAATCCATAGTTAGTAATAGTCCTTATGTAGGTTTTATAAAATAGTAAACTAACATTAACTTCTGCTCTCCACCATGTTCTAGATATCATTCTTAAGAAATTTAGTGCTTTATTACACCTATTTGTTACATGTTGGATGACTGGATAAAGGTAGTTCACGATGGCCTAATGTAATGGAGTTGTGGTTACTAATGTAATGTTATTAGATCTAAATCACTAGTCAAGCACCATTTGTCAAATAAATTTAATACATGACCCATTATCTTTTTATATTTATTCACATTTTTATGTTGTACATATACAAGTCATCTGCATATTGTATTATTTTAATGTTAGGGTATTTAAAGTGAAAATTTGCAACGTATATGTTTAACATTATGGAGCTTAAAACAGAATCTTGTGGCAATCCATTATTTATTCTTTGCTGGCCAACTTCGCTATTGTCTGGACTTTTCACGTAATTGGTAATATTTTGATAGAAATCAATCAAAAGTGTGCAATCGTGGTGTAGCAAATTCGATGAGCTTATTTCATAGAATTGATTAATTTATATAATCATATACATATGTAAGTGTCTCTAAAGTCTAGAAAATCTACAAAGATTCCTGATTGCCAACACTGAATATCAGCTACAATAGATATGCGTACATCTACTGTACCAAGTGATTTTTAAAGTCAAACCGATTACTAGGAAGTTGAGTTACTGTTGCAAACCAATATTCTAAGCATGATTTAATCATTCTAATAGTTCGAACACGCAAGAAAACAAAGCAATATGAATCTGATACATTAGAATTTTTATCGGGTTTGAGAATTGCTTTCCAGTCTTTAATAGTTTCTCCTGTGAGTTAAGCGACATTAATAATATTCAAAAGATACATTTTTGTATTATCAGGAAAAAAAATTGTCATTGAATAATTTATTTCATTGAATCTCGGTGAAGTAGACTTAAGATTGGCCAGATTTAATTCCTCTATGTTAAAGCTTACGATTATTATGGTTTAAGAGCATGAACTGTAAAGTTATCTACATAATCTGATATGAAATTGATAAGAAAATCAAGCCAGTCCAAATTATAACATCTTTTAATAGATTTACAAGATATCCTTTGCATGATCTTAGCTTGCTTCTATCTTGAGATGGTGTGATATGTTTTAATTTTGAATAGCAGTTCCTCCAACTTTGGCTAGATTTGAGCTTGAATACTTTTTTGTTTTAATTTTGAATAGCAGTTCCTCCAACTTTGGCTAGATTTGAGCTTGAATACTTTTTTTGTGTCAGCCATTATTTCCTGAATGAGAGTATTCCATATAAAATTTCGTTTATAATCAATTAGAATCAATTCCCTTTCTTTTAAAGAATCATTACATTCGCTATCCCACCATGGAAGAAGTAACTTATTTATATATTTGGGTTTTTATATATTGGTATTGATTGAGAATCACCTTTATTAGAAATATGTTCATCTTATCTTTCCCATTGTTGAGAGGTGGATTGAAATTGAAAAGATACTTACAAGTCCTTGCATATTTTTGGTATTCTTTTTTATTAGTTTCATGTTCCATTTACTTTTCGGAAATATAAAACCTGGGTTGTAGTTTCCATTAAGTTTAAGAATGATAAGAAAATCGTTGAATTCCAGTGTGTCTGGGTATGTAATCCAAAATAATCTAGAAGAGATTTCTGCTGAAGGTACTGTAAAATCTACTGCAGATTTTTCTTCGTTTGGAGGAGTTACTAAGTTTTCTGTACCATAATTTAAAACTATAAGATTTTCATGATCGAAAGCCTGCAGTACTTGATCTCCTACCTGATCATTACCTGGACAACCATATCAACGGTTATAAGCGTTAAAGTCGCCGCAAATAATAGCAGAAGTAGAAATATTCGAAAAAATATTAATCCAATCTCTATTAGTATTGCTAATGTTTGGTGGTCTGTATAATGATAAAATACTAATTTTTGAAGAAATTTGGTGAAGTCGAATACCACAGACTAATATATGAGAATTAAAGTTATCACTCATTTTAATTTTTTTATATACTATAGATTTTTTTATAAAAATTGCTACGCCTGTTTTGCCATCGTATCTAACATTTCTTACATTTTTATAACCACTAAATGAGATTAAATGATCTAGTTTAAACCATATTTCACTAATTAAAGCAAATTAATATTTTCTTCACTTAAAAATTTTTACAAGCCAGTTTTATTTGCGCTAGCAGAATGTGCATCCCACTGTATGATTTTTAACTGCGCCATGAACATTATTGCAAAATACTTTACAACAAGCTACTAATTTTATCCTACAGTTTGCCGCTATTATCTTCAATGTTTTGTATATTTTGAGTATTTGAATAAAATTCATTAAATAATCGTACTAGGGATTCTGCAATTTCTGATTTATCCTTCTTTTATGATTCACCAGAATTTAGTTTAAATGGGTTCATTGTTATAGGTTGAGATGGTCTCATTACAAACGGAACATCGGAGGTGATCATTATTATGATCGAAGAACGCTTTCTGCTATGTGTTTTGTTTGATTCCTTGTGATTTAGTACAGGTTGTCATAGCGATATAGGTTTAGAAGTATTCATTTCATCACCATTTGATGTGAGAGGTCCAAAAGCTTGATTATTGCTAATATTTCTGAATACATCAAAACGATTCTTGGTTGTAATATTAGAAAAGGAGACATTAAATGTACTTATAGTTTCTGAGAAAGACATTGGTCATTGTCACATGCTTTTTTAATTTTCTGTTGATTCATATAATGTGGGCAAATTTTAAATACTGTATTGTGTATTGTGTTTGCAACTTGTCTGTTTCATTTTCGATCCCATATTAGTACGTAAGGTTTTCAAAACACTACATCGTTTGCCAGTATGACCATACATAAGGCACTTAAAATATTGAATTACACGTTGTACGTAAGGTTATACATAAAAAATGGCACTATTTGTAACAACATAATTAGGCATTAGGTTTTCTTCAATGTTAACATTACTATTTGTACCAGTTTAGTTTCACTTTCCTCAACAATTTTATGTTAAAGTCTTGGGACCTCTAAGATATTGCTATAAGGCGATATTACTTATTTCGATAAATCATATTTATGAAATAAGTAAACACAACATCACGTAATGTTCCTTTCCTAGTTAATTATTTGATGTGGAAATTTATAGATTTTCACTCATGAAACCACTGTTAACTAGTTCATTCGTTTCTTTAAAATTTTTAACACCTTGTTTAACACGATTTAGGCCCAACTTTAATTTTTTATGCAAAATATGTCCTACATGCATAGGATGTAATTTTCCTAAATATTGATTGTTTGTTTTTTCTATATAAACATAAATACTTTGTAAATTATATTGCTTAATATTTTGTAGGTTGAAAAACCTGTTCTCGTTTTTCCGAATGCCTTCTATTTTTTTTCTCTAAGGTACCAGATATATCTGTATCTTCAACCTTACATTAGAATTTATTTGCACAGTTTTTTCTGTCTTGCTTCTTCTATTTCTTCGCAAAGAAAAGACTTTTCACTGTGCATATTTCCGTGCTTGACTTTTTTAGATCTACCACCTTTTGTAGGGGGTGGCATTTTATTAAACACTAGGACATTTCCTTTTTCTATTTACTTATATATAGGTGTATCACTAACCAATACTTGAAGAAAACGGAATCTTCTGAAAGTGTTAGTAAACATTTTTTACCTTTGCTAAATTTTATTTTTGCTAAAAGTAAAAAAAAAATGTATTTTATCGACAAATTGGTATTGATGCACCTCGTGTTATTGCAAAATTACTAAATTTGGAAAATCCATCTTTATACACAAACCGCTGCTTACAAATTTCATTCAATGTTTGTGGAAACTAGAAGAGTTTCAATGTAACAGAGAGATATATAGGAGATATCTCTACTAGGTCTACTATTCAAAACACGGATTGCAAACATTGTAACTAATTCAGTAACTAAACAGGAATTCCGGTAACTGAAAACGACTTAGCAAATGTGACACTCAGTAAACAGGAAAACAACAATTTAACAGTGAATTAAAATGAACTACCATCATTGAACTATCATTGGTTTTGATTCTGCAAATTTTTCGGGCGGAACATTTCAAAATTGTAAATTTTATTTTTGTAAAAGAGATGAATAAAATTATTCTTTCTTATTTTAAAGTTCGTTTTAATTTAAATATTTAATTCTTTGGTATTATAATTTATAACGCCTGTTTATAATACCCTAGGGCATTATAAGATTGTTAATAGGTTTCGTATTTCAGGTATTATAACTCGGTGGCGGGGAAATAACTTTACGATTTTATTTTAGAACATAATTTGATGTTATTACTTGTACAAGATTTGATAAGTATTAAAATGGCCGTACATGTATTGTTACTATGGTGATATAAATTATTGAGCAGGAAATAAAATTTGCGGTATGTGCTGTTATTCATTTCTTATTTCATTATTCCCTGCGGGTATTATGGGTACCATTCTTTAAAAAATATCATGAATAGAATACCTACTCTTTAGTCTTAGATAAAATAATTTATAATCGTTTTCTTGGTTACTAACCGGCAAACTCTCATTGAGGTAATTGAAAATTGGAACCGGTAGATTAAGTATTTCTTTATTGCGCTTGATTGAATAAGGTAGTAGAATATCCAAGAAGAAAGGCTTAAAGGCTTTCATTTCAATGCTGTCGCTCATTCCAAAGCCTTTGTTTGATGACATGCACAGAACGTTTCCAACCCAGTCGGTAATGCTGTCTGGCAATTTTGGTTTTATGGTAGCTTGTCCATCTTCCCTAAAAATAAATTATTGCTTTTTATTACTGCTAATAACTGAGCAAAATATGTATTTAATTTCTACTAATTGATTAAAAGCGAGTGAAACGTTTTATAAACATATACTACATATCCTTCATTTCTGCTTTCCCTGAATGGAAAATCAATTCATGTAGAATGGATCGCAGACGGTTCAATTAAGGTATATTGTATATTACTTGCAATACTTTTATCTTTGTTAGTGCATTATACAAACACTAACATTATCTTAAACGTTAATCCCGTAAATAAGAAAGTTATTTAAAAGTTAAAAAATAAATGATTTTGAAACGTTTATCAAATGAACATTTATATATCTTAGGTTATTTGAAGATGTTTTGAAAAATTATTTACGTTTGCTAAATTACATATTTGTTGTTCAAGTACCGAACAATTTTAAATTTAAATTAAACTACAAATAGTGTATGCATATTTAAATATGTCAAAGTAATTATGATAGAACGGAAAAGTCAACTGAAACTATCTGTATTTGGAGGATTTTTACAGCTTTGTACAATATTCTGAATCTAAACCATCTAATTTAGGACATCTTATTATGTTGTATTGTTAGTGATCATTTTATGTTTAATTAAATAAGTTTGAAACTGACAATTCGAGTTTACATTTTTCTTGATGTATACTATTTATTTGTATTGTTAAATGCAAACGCAGTCAATTAAAAATCAAATAATTACGGGCATACATAGAATAAGTTGTCCATTGTTTATACACAGTCTGTCGGAGAGAAAACCGAACTTTTTTTAAATAAAAACAAAAGCTTAGTATTTTGATAAAATTCATTTATTTTATTAAAAGTAGTCGCCTTCGGTTTCAATACAACGTTTTGCACGGTCAATTAACATGTCGAATGAATTTTTAAGTTCATCTTTAGAGATGTCCTTCAAGATCGCTGTCGACGCCTTTTTAAGGCTTCGACGTCGGCATAACGCTCTCCTTTCATCGGCAAAGGCAGTTTGGAGAATAGATAGAAATCACAGGGGGTGGTACGGTGATTACGGTGATTCGTTGATGGTCAAAATGCCATTTGTAGTTAGAAAATCAGTGATAAGCGTCGAGCGATGAGATGGTGCATTATCATGTACCAATCGCCAGCTACCATTTTCAAGCTTGCTATGTTGGCCCCCACGGAACCGATAAACTCGAAGAATTCTTATTGTACCTGAGTAATGTCCACATCAATTTACTATGGAGCTAGAAGATCAAGGACGGCTACTCTTTCTAGACATACTAGTAATCAGAAAGACCAACGGATCTCTAGGACATACCGTATAGCCCTATAAAAGTCGTTATTTAAACGCTCAGTTACATTATTATCCTACTCAGCTTTAGACAGCAGTAAAACTTTGGTCTCTAGTTCACGACTCGCAGATGCAGATAACATACAAGCAGAAACGAAAAACATCAAGAATATTTTAATAGCAAACGATTTCCCAAGTAGCAACACAACAAAGCATTCCGATAAAAATGCGGGACGACAAACGAACAATAGAGAAATAAAAAGGCTTGTCTAGGGTATATAAAAAGAACAACCCATAGAATTCAAAGAGTACTACAGAAATACAACATAGATATTATATTCACAAGAGACAAAACAATAGGAGAGGTGATAGGAAATCCTAAAGATAAATCTCTTTAGAAAAACAAGGCCTGAAGAAATACCTTGCGGAGATTGCAACCGATCTTATATGGGGCAGATGAACAGAAAAAGTATTCGTGGAGAAGTACATTGCAATGTACAAATAGTACAGACGAAAACAACCACGCCATCTTTAGTCCAGCACACGATTATGATATATCATAATATCAATTTTGACGGGACAAAAACCTTAGTAGAAAGCGAACACTTGCCCACAAGAATCATACGAGAGCCTTCTGTTTGCCTGGAAACTATTAATTATTAATATCGGCACAAATGTGCAAACAAGCTCTTTGATTCGCACCCCCAACGCCGATTGGTCCATGTAAGAGCGACGATCGCCGAGAGTCAGGTTCGTTTACCCGTTTCAAGGCGAACGAGAGCCAAGAGAAGATCAGTGAGATATCACTGAAATGTCGCCAGATCAATCCTTCTGCGGATCAACAAGACACGATGCAATATCTGAAAAACCAACTATTCATTCTGTACATAAGTGAGGTTAAACGACTGAAAACCCTCATAACTTTATTAAAACTCGTTGCATTCAGTAAAAATTACTGCGAGGATAGGGTGGCAATATTACAATAAATGACTTCTTTATCATACTGTTATTTTGAAAATTTTTTTGCACTGTTACATGATGTTGAATTAACTATGGGTATAACACCTCATGTTACTCAGATTTTTTAAAAATTTTATGAGACTGTATTATAGATCAAGGTTTGTGGCCTCCCCAATCGCTTGATTTATCGGCTACGGACTATTATTTATTAAATTGGACTACTTGATAATCTAGACTATTTGCATACAGTTATTCTGAATAACTGCAGAAAAACTTTAGAATGTTTTTTCAAATATGAAGAATTGTTTTGTTTGTAACAGAATGGTGGATATTTCTAAAATTTATTATAAATTATGGTAGCTAAGTAGGCTTTGCTTTTGAAATAAATAACGTTCTTTTTCATATTATAAAACTTTTGTGTTACTAAATAATAATTTAAAGTGCCTTTGGAGGTGAGTGAAATGCTAGCAACTTATCTGATAATTAGACTAAAAATTATTTTGAGATACTTTATAGATATGTATACAATAAGTAAATGGGAACCCGGCGAAATTTATTTTTCATTTTATAATTCAATATATTTTTTAAGAATATCTGAATGATTTCTCATTGCAGAATTTGATAACATCCTTTTTGAGTAATATATATCTTCCTCTCTCAACCAATTAAATGTATTGACCATCACAGAAGAGAACGCTTCTATCTCACAAGATCGGTAAATATATTTCCAGTGTGTAATGTGTGTTACAGAAACTTGCGTGCTAGGCTTTATGCCAATTAAAGAATGTTAAAAGGAATCATTCTATTATTAATAACACCCTATCAACTACATATGTTTCACCGAATACACGGATTGTCAGGTTGATTTGTGTTATTAATGAACGATTCCTTCATAGCGTTTATCATATCATTTCGATTAATGATAATAAAATCTCCCTCTCTCAACCAATACATAAATGTATTGACCGACAAAGCGAGAACGCTTCTATCTCACAAGATCGGTAAACTAGGTTTCCAGTGTGTAATAGACAGAAACTTGCGTGCTAGGCTTTATGCCAAGCGTTCTCGCTTTGTCGGTCAATACATTTATGTATTGGTTGAGAGAGGGAGATATGATATTACTCATTATTTTCTGTATCGAAATGATATGATAAACGCTATGAAGGAATCGTTCATTAATAACACAAATCAACCTACGATCCGTGTATTCGGTGAAACATATGTAGTTGATAGGGTGTTATTAATAATAGAATGATTCCTTTTAACATTCTTTAATTGGCATAAAGCCTAGCACGCAAGTTTCTGTCTATTACACACTGGAAACATAGTTTACCGATCTTGTTAGATATAAGCGTTTCTCGCTTTGTCGGTCAATACATTTATGTATTGGTTGAGAGAGGAGATATGATATTACTCATTATTTTCTGTATCGAAATGATATGATAAACGCTATGAAGGAATCGTTCATTAATAACACAAATCAACCTGACGATCCGTGTATTCGGTGAAACATATGTAGTTGATAGGGTGTTATTAATAATAGAATGATTCCTTTTAACAAACATCCTTTTTAATTAAAAAAATAAAATATTTGTCTCAAATATAGTTTTAATTCTGGATATGCATTTTAATAATTAAGTTGACATCAGCAGACGAAATCGTTATTTGTGTAAAGTGTGTGTTAGTGCTTCAGTGATTATTTTTCTATTAGTGATGATAACTTAAGTGCCAAAGCTGTACTTAGAATTAACACTACATAGTGGTAAAGGCTTATATGTTATTTTAACTAACCACTATAGATTTAGTAACAGTCTCCAATTTAATTAGATATTTTTTTATTGAAAAACTTACCCTATAAGCACTAAATCCCATAGCCAGGTTTCCGGAAAGAAAGAACGTACCGCCGAACCTCGGTCATTCCCAGCAAGGGCAAAAGTAAGTGCTCTGGCATTGCTTTCCATACTATATAGACTTGGGATCCCAGGCAGTCTAGGTATGTATGTTGGTACTAGTGAGGTATGTATATAGTACATATAACAGAATCGTTTATTTAAAAAAATTACTTCACAAATATCTTCATTGATACTGTATATTACGAATTTGGATTAACATTAAGAGTTTGTTATAAGCTTATAATTTATGTTTAAATTTTAAAATGTCTTTAAAAATGCTTGCACTATTTTATTTAGTTACGTAAATTTTCATAATCTGAAAAAATGTAATTAAAGGGATACGTATAATAAAATATAATTAACATTTATTGTTATTGTATTTAACTCGACTAAAAATTTTATTTCTGACTTCTGCAAACATGGTACATATTCGAAAAAGTGAATGATTTGCCATCTGTTTTAAATGAAACTTAATTAAAATCTCGAGTACGACATGTAGCATTTAGAAAAATACATATCATGAAGATAGGTAAAAAGTTAGTTTACTTACGTTCGCAGAGTTTAGATATAAATTTCATATTTGATATTATACCAACACCAAGATTCTGGAAAAAGAAAGCAAAGTAGAATTGAAATGTGTCTATAAATAAAGAACGTTTTGTGCAAGTTATTTTTGAAAATAGTTAGTAAAAACAGATATTTAATCAAACTCATTTTAAAAATAAAATTTGCTGAAATGTTATCCTACTGAAGTTATAGTTCATTCAATTAGTAACTAACTTATGAAGTTTTAGTTATATTTGACATTATTTACATTTCCTTAAAATTATCAATAGTCATTCAAGAAAATCGTAAAACCACATTCAATGATTTTGTGAACCGAATAAACTAGTTTCTATGTATGATTTTATTTATGGAAGTGTAAATAGATATTTCAGTTTAGCTCGGCATTAATCTTTGCTAAGAATACTTTTATGATTTTGTTAATTGTCTTTTTAAAAGCAATGTGCGTAAAGAAAATTAGAGAGGGCCTAACATAATATAGAAGAATTATAAAGATCAATACTGAAAGATATTTCGAGTAGTTGTTTGTGCTGTTTCCATCGTTTGTGGAATTTAAGTAGGCCGACGCTCCGGCAGTTACTCTGCTTCTGTCTTCAAAGTGGTCAAACTTTGTACTCATGTATGCTGTTTCTATCAGTTTTCATTTAATGCACTGTTCTTCCTTTACCAAGATTGTAGTTTCGTTCCATGCAGTCCGGTATCTTTCTTTTCAAGCATGTTTACTCAGACGCGATTTATGTTTTCCCTTGTCGACCCATTTTTTTAGGGTTCATTGATTGTAATCGTGGAGTCTGTTTGTCTGTCCTATATATGTTTGTCCACATGCACATGGTATTCTATAAACATAATTTTTCGGTCTTCGATTCTCGTTTTCAGGCTTTGTTTTCATTAGAGTCGATCAGTTTGTCTTCATGGTTTTTATAGCTGTTGTTTATAATCTTCAACACGTATTATCCAATTCCTTGTTTGTGACAACGCTTGTTTTGTATAGACATTTAATTTTAGGGCGTTGGTTATGACTTCAAACTCTTCCATCTTAAATTGTTTATCAACTTTATGAGAATGATTGGAGTTGAAGTGCAAATGTTGTCCTATGTGTGTCGACTTTCTATACACTCTAGTCTTGAGTGTGCCATCTGTGTTTTTATGTATCAGGACATCCGGGAGAGGAATTTTATTGCCTATTTTCTTGAGAGAATCTTCTGTGTTGTTTAGATGTTGTAGAAATCCATCTATCATACATTCTCCATGCGGCCATATGACGAAAGTGTCCTGAACGTATCTGAGTCACATCTTTGGTTTGAGATGATGAGGAAAATATAATAGACGGGTTCCTACAATATCTAAATATCATAGAAAATTCTATCAATTTAACATAATGGAAATGCCAATAGACAACAAAATTCCTTTCGTAAATATCCTAGTACATAAAAACACAGATGACACACACAAGATTTGATCGTATAAAATGTCGATACACACCGGACAATATTTGCACTTCGACTCCAATCATCCTCATAATGTTAAAATTGCAAAATATAAAGGAATAAAGATCACACAAATTAGTCAGTACTTTTCAGATGACATGAATAATTGCCAGTAACAAAGAAATCTTACAACATAATATTAATATATGCCTGGACACACTAATGGAAGTAGAAGGAACAATATAAACAAATGGAAAGTCATTGGAATTATTTTATAATATAAAATGTGAGCGCTATCATAGATACAACGGTATAATAGTGGAATCAGTAAAACTATATCGTTCTATAAAGAATTGGTATACAAATAGGAAAAAAAGAACGTAAAAATTAAATTTAATTATTTACAACGATTCTATTGCTTTTCTACACTACTGCATGGCGATAAGTCTCATGTTATGATAGAAAAGATAAAACGAGGTACACGAAACACAGGTGAGGTTGGAGTACTCTGCGTTGCAATAAAGTTCCTTACACTTTAAGTTAACATGTGCTTTAAGATTATCTGCTAATTTAGACTAACTCTCGTTCAATCGATTATAAATAAATTATAAAAACGGTCCTTTTGATATTATTAACATAAAATCAAATTTAAAATTTGCTTAATTAACAACATGTATCAAGTAATTAATAAGCAAACGAACGGCCATTAATTAAAATAAAAGTAAATTTGCTATCATGCCAATGTTTTGTATATAAATGTAGATAATTCTTGATACAGATATTTTAGACAGATAATTTAACCATACCCGCCTCTATTTGTTCCTGAAATTTATTAAAATCTTGTTAGCATTGGCAAAATAAAAATTTTTCCGAAAATAAAAATTTCTCCCCATTCGTTTTCATTGCGAAATCTTAAATTTTATTATTAATACGGTTTACAACTAAACCCCGAAATATTTTCAATTAGTTTTAAATTTGCGATGTGATGGTCAAGGTAATAATTAACCGTTCCAATTGGTAAACCATTGTGTGATGACCAGCATGAAAGTATTATTACGATATGTTCGCCATGATGACGTAATTGAAAACATTTTCTAAAATCTCTAGATATGCTTGTGAGTTTAAATGATTTCTAACTTGGGATGTAACTTCCGTACCTTATACACATTCATGCCTATACGTTAGCAACAAGGCTTAGAGATCTATTTACAATTAGATTCAAAGATTTTCTTGTTCGAAATGACAATTTTTCAGAAATTTAGTTATAATGTATATATCTAATTCAACGACAATAATATTATATTATTTAATTTATTCGGCCAACATATGATTTCTAGCACTAGCATCATTTTGTAATTCAGAATTATTAATTAATTTTGCAGAATATGTCCTTGATCGTAGAAAATTTGATATACAGAATTTTTCTCTGTTTTAAATTGATTTTCTTTAAAATAATTTAATTAAATTTCATTTTGTTGGTGATTTGGCATTCTCGGTCAACCATGGATTTTCTTTTCTTTAAAGCTTCTTCCTTCTTCCCATCTCTTCTTTACAATCAAACCCGTACGTTTAATTATATTAAATCATCTTGCTGCATTTTGTATGGGTTATCCTTCTTATAATTTCAATAATGATAATAAAATTATCATTTTCTGATAATTTTAACATTTTGATTTAAACTGACTGTCAAATTAGAAATGTCATAAAAAGTTAACTTCGCATAAATAAATTAAGTGTACGAAATGTTAATGCAAGCGAATGTATCTCACATCAATATAGTGGATAAAATAAAGAGTGGCGGAATAAAGGGAAAGTGAAAGTAGATAATGTAAGAATATATAAATATACCAACATTAAGATGGTGGGAATATCACAGATGAGAAAGTTGTGTCGGACAAAATATAAAGAAGAATGTTTGAAAGGGCTTGGCCCGAAGTTACTAAAATATTGAATAAAAGAAAAATATTATGACAAGAACCTGAAGAAATGCCTGAAAATAGAATATTTGGTAAATGAATGCAATAGCCTTAATAACAACCACAGTAATAAAACGTTTGTATTGAATTGGCGAGTAAAGCTGAGGAAAAGTTTAAAATAAATATTAACAGATGAATATGTAGTAGTACGAGGGTAGCCGTTTATATTTCGGGAATAGCAAACAAAAAAAATTTTTATTATCGAAAATAGTTTTATTGTTTTTCAAAATATTCCCCTTGAAAATTAATGCACTTTTGGAATCGTTTAAACCAATCTGAAAAGCATCGTTGCCACTGTGAAGGCGGTATCTCCAAAATATGAGTTTTCACGTGTGGGAACAAAAAGAAATCACAGGGTGCTAGATCAGGGCTGTACGGCGGATGGCTCATTAATTCAATGTTTTGCCCGGTCAAATATTCAATTGTTTGAACCGACCTTTGAGAGCTGTCATTGTCATGGTGAAGAATGATCTGTCGTTTTCGTTTATTTTCCTTATTTCTTCAAAAACTTTTGGCTAACAAATAGTTGTGTACCGTTCAGAATTGACCGTTCCACAACTCTCTAAAGGCACGGTTGCAACGGTTGCAGGCGACCATTTGATTTTTTGATGTGCTTCGAGCGCGAACGACTATTGTTGGTTTTGGCTCATCTTGGAATACCCACTCAGTCGATTGCTGTTTACTATCGGGCTCATACGTATTGATCCAAGATTCGTCACCTATGACGACTTTATAAATGTTCTTTGAAGCACCGCCATTGTATTTTGCATTTATTAGCATAAATCGACGGAAGTCCTTTTTTGAGCGGTTGTCAAATTATGTGGTACCCAACGTGAACATAGCTTCTTAACGGCTAAATGTCCATGCAGGATCTTATGCATACTGGTGTTACTAATACCTCGATCTCACGGAATGTCACATGAAGGTCTTGCATTATCAATTCAGACACTGAATTAATGTTTTCCGACACTACAACAAATGTGGGACGACCTTCACGAAATTCATCGTCCAAAGAACGCCGTCCATGTTTGAATTCACTATACCAACGTACTGTATACTATAATTTTCGATGGTGCTTCATCACCATATAAAGAATTTAGCTCATCGATGCACTCTTGTTGAGATAATCCACGCCGAAAGTTATGAAAAATAATTGCACGAAAATGTTGGCGAGTTAATTTCATTTTTTCGCTGATATAAGATTTTCAAGTTACTGTTAATAATAGAAATGGCGACCGGATAATAAAACTGTCAAGGTAAATATATTGTCAAAAATGACAAACTTCACGATGCAATCATCAGGTCGGAGGCCACACTAGCAGTATTGTCAGTTCCCGAAATATAAACGGCTACCCTCGTATAAACCTTCGAAGCATAAAAGTAGAAGAGGACAACATGGATAGGGTAAAGGACTTTAAATACTTGAAAATAACGAGAAAGTGGAAGTTAAAAGAAGGACAAATTAAGCAAATAAAATAGATGTTCATGAAAGTATAGCCAATCACTTATCAAAGTGAAATGTGGATTCTAATGCAAACGAAATGTAAACAACTTCGATGCGTTGAAATGAAAATGTTTTGGGAAACATGTGGTTCCAAAGAAGACGGTGAAATTCTAGAAGCTAGATGTAACAGCTAGCTAAGTTAAGAGCATAATATCCCCGATACAAAGATTATGCTGAATGGAATGCATTGTTAGATGGCATGAACAAAAAATATTAAAAGGAGTGTTTGAATGAAATATAGAGGACCGTAGACTAGTAATAGGACTCTGAAGAAAGGAGTCGCGGAGAATACGAAGAATTCTTGTAATTAGAAGAGAACAGCTAGGAACAGACACGGGTTAATAGTTGTCTGTAAAATCATTGAAGGAAGGGGATAAAAAATAATTAAAATATAACAAAAGGGAAACAATAACATCTAAAGTTAAGGGAAGGCTACTAACAAATGTACCATAAGGATCTCATTACGATGTAAATTAAGTAATTCCAAATCTGTAGATATTTCACAGAAAACTCTGAAACAGGCAAATTATTTTCTAAATGTTGCGAATTGAAATTTTATTGATGATTGAATATGCGGTCAGATTTCAGATTTATACGGAAGTAGCGCAACTTTATCGCGATGGACACTCAAACTTACTACCCATTTGACAAGGATCTGTATCGAAGACACCCGAACTTTATTAGAGACGACGTAAAAATTAATGTCCTTTTACGTGGGATGTTTTTTAAGTTTTGCATAGTGGGACATAAAGGGCGCCACTAATCAAATGTCAGTACTAAAAATTAACCTGCATCTTTAATTAACCTTGTTAACGTTGTAGCTACAACGAACTGTTAAAGTTCATAAGTTAGTTGAAAAATGGAATTAAACCAAGAACATTTTAGCGGAATCACTTTTTCTAATTTTCGAAGACAATTATCTCAATAAGAATGCCCCGCCGAGTTGAGGAAATGAAGCACCATATCAATCAACAATTTATCGTTGGTATGGAGAATTCAAACGTGAACGGATTAGTTTTAGCGACGATCAAACACCAGGTTCACCAAAAATTGTCACTCAGGAAAATGTCCTTACTGTGCGCAAGGTCAGCAATGAGGACCGACATGTGACATATCGCCAGATTAAAACATTATTCGAGATTTCAAAGACCTCACTTCAAAAAATTTTGAATAAAGAATTGTGTGTAAAAAAATTAGTTTCCCCCTGAATGCCGCATCTGTTGGCCGAAGAACAGAAAGCAGCTCCACTAAAACAATGTAATTTCGTACATAGCACGCAAGGCGATTGAATTGTTGGACTATCCTCCGTACAATCTGGACTTAAGTCCCAACGATTTCTGTACATATTCGAAAATCAAGAACGGATTGTGTGGTTAAAGGTTCCAGTCGTTAGAAGGAACAGTCGATGCTTTCGAAAACGCAATTTTGGCTGTACCAACAAACAAGTGAAATAACTGCTTCTAGAGTTGGTTTGAGCGCATGCAAAAGTGCATTAATCTTCGTGGAGAATACTACGAAAAACAATGAAGTCTTTAAAAGCTGTCTACTGATTTATTCCAGTTTCATATGCAAATCTTAAAAGACAACCCACGTATGTATTCAAATGAAAAGAGGAGAATAACACCTTATATTTTAAACAATGTTAGAAATTAATTCTGTTGGAGGTTGGCAGTGTGTTAAGGAATTGATAGAGAACATTGTGAGATAATTAACAAGTAAAGTTTATTTTTCAATTTGACATTTTTTACGATTTGCGTTATTGTTTTCCTTGTTTTTCCAATAATGGAAATATCTTACAAATTGTTAAAGATTATGATATTAAGTGTGGGTTTTTTTAAAGGCTTTTTAAAGTTCTATTCAAAATTGACATAAAAAAATATACCATTCCATTAAAGAAAATGTATATGTCATAATTCAAAAATAGGTGACGTCACAGGTATGTAAAATATAAAAAATGCAGCGCCACTGGATTACTGAATTTATTCTATAAATTTGAAAGTCGAAACTACAAAAAAGAAGGATCAATAAAGGGTACTGGGTCTACGTTTTTAATATTTTGTAATAAGTGTACAAAGTTTGAACATATGGACCTTTTTATAGTAATTTTGATGTAACGCTTTTTGTTTTTCTATGAAATATCTATGCATACACCACTAAGTTATAATATTATAAGTAATTTCCATCCATCTTGCTTTTCTATGTCTTCTGCATTACCCATTTTAAAGTATGATCAGTAAATAAAGAATAGTTCTCGAAATTAAAATACCAGAAAGAGTTCCTAATTTTTTTTCCATGAACATTTTCTAATTATGTCCCTTTACATTTTCCTTCAAAATGTTATTTTCATAATTTTCTTTCGTATACACAATTCACATATTATATGCTTTTTCGTAAAAATGCTAAAAATTATTTGACGTTTAATAAATTGATAAAAATTTTTGTGCCTTTGTAAAAGCAATTGAATGGAATAATAAAAGCAATTGAACATAAAAGTACATATCCTGGAGTTGTTTTTACAAAAAGGTTATTTTGTAAATAAAAAGAGTTTAAATGGACTATAACCCGGAGTATTGTGTGTTGTCATTTGTTAGCATATATATATATATATATATATATATATATATATATATATATCCAGTATATATATACATATATCTCCGAGAGCTATTTAGATTTTAATAATGTGTTGTACGTTTAAGTAAATATAAATAGAGGATTTGATGAGCATGCTTATATTCGAATCAAACTCACAGTTAACCGGAAATGATGTTAATTCGCTTAATTTAAATGAAACATCTTTTCTATTTTTTTAAAATTTTAATAGAGCTCTGCTTTCGAAGTTCAGCTTAATAGCGAGATGTACTTTATTTAAAACTTTTTTAAAACACTATTTTAAAGTCATATTTATGTTTAGTAGGCAATGAAGAATTTACATAAAGATCGGCGTCCGTTATCACGAACTGTCTGGTAAAACTGGGAGAAGGTATTTGATATTACCATAAACTTTTTTTATAATTCTTCGCACTAAATTATGATAATAGTTGTCGATTAATAGTCAGAATGTTCAAAAATGAAAAATATCATCCGTATAAACTACACTGGTGCAAGAATTATTGGATAGAGGTTATGATGGTAGAATTGAACTTTGTGAAAGAATAATGGAAATTTGCAACAATGACCAATATTTACATACAAGCTGCCGTCAAGGTCACTCACCATCGAGAGAAATTAAATGTTTGGGTTGGTATTTTCAGAAACCGTATTACAGCGCATTTTTCAATCATGGTTTATTAAATGGAGAGATATTTAGATCTTTTACGTGATTAAATGGTTCCTAGTATTGAGGTAGAACACCCTCACACTATGCGTATAATGTTTGAAGTTTTTTGAATAAAACATTCTCAAATCGATGGATTGGTCATAGATGATTCATTAAATGGCTTGCACGGTCACCATATTTGGATCCCCTAGATTTTGTCTTTTAGAATAATTTTAAATTTGTAGTTTACACTAGACGACCGCATAATCCGGACGCGTTACAGCAGATAATAATTGAGGAAGTGCAATTAATATGCGAGTAGAAATTGCCATTAAGGAGAAGAATTTGTTCACAGCCTTGTATATACTCTGCAAGTGGACGGTCGAAAACTTTGCCAAATGATTTTGTTTTTATTTATATTTTTTGTATTAAAAAATCTTTTTATGTCCTTCACAGAAGTTATACTATAAATTAATTAAAATAATAATATAACTAATTTAAATTTGAAGGTTAATTGTGTAAAGAAAGGCGAAAGGATAACAAAACTGAAATCTAATTACCAGACCAAAAAGTATACATACTGGTTATATTTATTTAATTATCAGTACATGGACGTTTTTGAAATTGTAAAGAACCAAGACAGCATGAAATCATGTACAAACAATAATTAGTTTTAGTTCCAATTTGGAATGTATAGAAATTAAAATAAATGATTGCAAGATATTATTAGAAATTTTGAACGGATAATTTTAGGATATTATTAACCAAGAAGAACATTTCTTAAAGTTATTTGTTATTTGTATTAAATGTATGAAAATTGACTGTAGTCATTGTTTATATAATTACTATCATTAAACTAAACGTCGGTAATAGTTATATATAGTATATTGCCAATTTTAATTTGAGGTGGTGTTTGTTGAATTAAACTTGAACAATTGAGGGTTACATTGCAGAAAATAACTTTGAATAAAATAGTATTAAAATTAATTTTGTACTCACCAGTATTTACTTTCATTTTTTGTTGTATGCAATTTGTATCATAAAAGAAATAATATCTGAAAAATCCGCCGAGAACATTATCTATAGTAATAAGTTCACTAGATCCCAAAAATTTACTCGCTCGGTCAATCGAGGAAACTGAACACAATGATTTAGAATCCGTTTTAATGTTTAGTTCTCCAACTTCTCCTGGATATAAAGGACTCTCAGTCCATTTGGCTTTGACCTAATAATAATACACATGTAAAAATCAATTTTTTATTAACATTAATTGTTGATATGGAAAGTGACATACGTACCTTATTGGGACCACATTTATTGACATTAATATCGATAAAGTCTGATATGACTTCATTATCATAATCATAATAAACTAGTAATTTAGAATCGGTATAAACTTTGCTTCCAAGTTTAATTTTTAGTTTAAACGTGTCTACTGGATTATCATCTATATTATAATCATCTTTCCCAATAACGTTTTTGTACAAATCTAAGTTTAAGTTCTCTTTCTTGGGTTTATGTAGCACACTGCCTGAACTTAAGATTTCATTTCTCGAAGATAACTAAAATATTTTACTTATAGTTTATGAAAAGAGTATTATAATTGATAAAACTCACAATATACTTGAATTTAACTTTTTCTCCTGCTTTAAATCTTCTTGAGTTATATGAGACAGTAAACGCTAAGTTTGACCCACATTTCTTAATATTCGATTGTGTATTTAATATTTTGATTGCGTTTTTACTATCTGAGTGCCAAACGATAAAGTTATGCGTGGGATTATATACAGGAGAAGAATAGTTTAGGTTCGCCTAAAATGACAAATTTTTCATATATTTTATATTCATTTAATTTAAAAATTTATTTGACAAGCTTTTAATCATTCTCTTGATCTTGTTCAAAATTTCGTACATATTTTTCAATGATAAAGTTACCATTTTCGCTAGACAAAGAATTTTGGATCCACATTAAATAATTTAAAGCTACAGTAATAACTGGAATAATAAAGTTTATTAGTTAGTTTATTTTTTTATGTAATATTTATTTTAAACAGCTGGAGTACTAACTTAGAAATTTTATTGAGGATTAGATATGGGTAACGCTAACATTAATGTCTAATTAGTTATAACTTTCTATTTAATTTCAATGTTGTTGGACTTTGTAACGTTCGTCCCTTATTTTTCTTTTTATGTTTTCATTATCTGATAAAGTACTTTTGCACAAATAACTAACACGTATATTTTTTCAATACAATCGACGTTAATTGAGAACAAAGACTGAATAGTAGTTGTTTCCCAGATATCTATGGAATATTTAATAACATTCATGTAAATTTAATAGCAGAGGGGTTTAGAATCAAAAAAAAATGTTTAATTCAAATTTCCCTAATGATTAAGGACACAAAATACAAATATAATTATTTATATATATTTAGTTGGTTAAAATTATATTATTAAATTTACATGAATTTTATTAAATACTCCCTCTATATATGTATATTAGGGTGGAGCGAAAATTTTTTTTTAAATTTAGTTTTTCATGTATTCAAAATCGATGCTCTAAATACTTAAAGGTGCAGAGAAAAAATCTTATCTTCCGTCTTGAGGTGGCAATCAATGTGGAACTTCATCATTTATAAAAAAGAAACAGTGGGTGGCAAATATTTTCAGGCTAATAAAGCTTTTAATACAAAAACAAAAATCATTCGTGGAAAAAATCATTCAGTTGACCAATTTGTGTAGTCATTTACTTGAAGTTGTGAAAAATATCCAACTTTTTGCTTTTAACACACACATTTTCTCTACGGGTGTGTTCTAATACTCTCAAAGAGCCAATTTGTTTTGAGCTAAAGTATCATCTTGAAGCATGGCCAACAGCATATTTTCTGGTTGTGCGAAGAATGAATTTCTGTTTATAGTTTTTAAAACAATACTCTTAAGGTCATCTTTTAAATATAAACTTCTCTTGACCATGTTGAAAACATGAACTGGACAATGCTTACAAGATGGCTTTGACTTTATGTCAAACCATGTTGGCGCGTATACCTTCATAATGAAAAGTGCTAGTTGCTTAAGATTTTCTGGCGGTGTAGCCATTTCAATATATAAACGAAGAATCCTCTTGGCGCAAGTTAGACAGCGACAGTGTGTTAATTTCCCAGGGCCTCTTTCAGCTAAACTTGGTGAAACTAAACCAGACGAAATGGAAGAACAAATCTCGTAAAGAAATTTCTGATCAGTGCTTGGCAACTTTATATTAATATCCGACAATTCTGCAGGAATCGCTTCAAAAGCTTGTAACTTAAAATCAAGGCACTCAAGGAGGTTTTTACCTATAGCTCCAGAAAAGCTATTAGGAGCTGCTGTGTTTCCATCAAGACTTAAAAACAAATGGCGCAGTGGCAATTTATTTGCGTGTAATAAGCACACAAACCAATGTAATGGACTTTTTTAATTATGTTTCCAATAAAGCACTGACTCCATTTTTATACCTCGTGTTGACAGCCGTTCCATCACATCCGATTGCCATCAAAGATGAGTTACATTTATACTTTTCATCAAATAAGGCGGCAATATTCCTCATAATATTAGCTGCTTTTTTTGAATCTATTATTAAATGTCCAATATATTCAGAACTTGGCTCAGATACCATTGAAATATGTTCTTCGGTAATAGTCTTACGCTGTGACTTATTTTTATTTGAAGTTATAATTAAAGTTTTGTCTTTACGACCATAAAAATAAATAGAAGTCGGAGGTTTTCCATTGCTAGTAGAGCTCAACTGCTTTCGAACTTTTTTCCTTTCTCGACGTATTTTACCACGACCTATTTCACTTGATGAGTTTTCCGCATTTATACTGTTTAAATCAACCATTACTGCGTTTACAATAAATGCTGCAGATATCTGAAACTTCAGTCCTGTCACAAGCTGTAGCAAGGGTTTGTAACTTTTGTCTCATCTGCTTATTTCCCTTTTGATTTTCTCTTTTGTGAACTTTTCTTTTTCCTTCGTTAAAGCAAAAATAATCTTGCTCTGATTCTGATGTTTCACTTGAAGTACTACTGCATGACCGATGTAATTCTGACATAGACGAGGAAGCACTTGAAGTCATGCTTTTTTGAACGAATTGATCATATTTTCTCTTTCGAACTTCATTGCGTCGCATAGATTTTGTTGTCAACCTATCCACACAGCCAATATACATTCTACGCTCATTTCGTTGGTCCTTTAAAAATTTTTCCTCTGCTGGAGGTACTTTTGTCACACATTTACATATGTTTCTGGACGCGCACTTATATGTTGCGATGTCAAATAATTGGTTTTGAGATTCCTTTAAGAAATTTTGTTTTTTGACTTCACTGCGCAGTTTCTTCATATTTTTGTATTTGTTGTAATACGAAATCAATCTTGCTAAGAGATGAAGCTGGTAGTAATTTTTTTCAAATCTGAATAATGCTGATTCGAGGAAACTACACTACAGAAAATTAGTTTGCTAATGTCAAAATATAACTTAATCACTAAAGTTGATATATAACCCCTTTCCACATTAACTTTCGTAAAATGTACAGTGTAAATTTTGTTTCTCAACGGTACAGATCGCGTACGGAGTTTGTTTTCGTACAGGTATTTTTCGCCATGGTTTACCAAGTGTGACACTTTGCAATTATCTGCTGATGATGACTTAGTTGTCGAAATGCGTATACAGAATTACGAAAGTTAATGTGAAAAGGGGTTATATATTAACCTTAGTGATTAAGTTAATCAACCACAGACTCCATCAAATTCAACATCAAAATATAACATTAGAGGGACGGATATTTGCTATGCATTGAGAGTGCTCATGTGCTATACAGGTCTTAATTAATCCTTATGTGTAGCAATGCCAATGTTTTATCCTGAGTTCTTCTGGAAAAAGTAGTTTTCTTCTAAATTCTTGTTTTTTTTAAATTCCTTATCGAACTTTATTTTTTTGTAATTTACTGACTTGTATATTTGTGAGTTGGTTATGTAGCTTTTTAATTTTTTTATAAATATTTTATTATTTTTTAATTTTTCCTGTAGTAAGCAAAAATACGATTTTTCAGTAATTCACATTATAGAAAACTCGTTATTTTGTGTATATATTTGTAATTGCACATGTATCTCGTAATTGCTTTTTGCTTCATTTATTATTATCAATTAACGTTAAATAGCTTTTTCTAGGTGCTATTACTTACCTCTATTTGAACACTTTTTAGGTCAGATATATTATTCAATGGAGGGATTGTAACGACAATTGTATTGTCCGGATTTAACGCAAATTTACTGCATGCTATATTCTGTTGCCAAGTAACCCTATAGCAGAACTCAAAAATAGGCGATTTCAACGGAATTTGTACATCACTCAGTGAAAATTTTACTTGATGTGGTAGTTCCGGTTTGATATATTGATTGGTATAATCCCAGTGAGGGATGTATGGAATTCTATTAATAGATGTAGTTTTCTTATTAGACTCGACCTGACCTGTACCTTCTTCCGTTACTGTTCCTATTACGTCAATCATCCAAACACTGACATTTCGCAAAGTCAGTTTTTCACTAGAAATTTTAAATTTGGCGCAACCACTTTCTAACTAAAAAATATTTTTTTAATGCGAATATATTAAAAGCAATATGAGGTACGATTGGTACTTACCGGTTTTGTTTGACTAAAGTCTAGTGTTTGAATCCAGTAACCAACTTTCAATGTTATTAGTGCAGTTCCTTTTACATTTCTTCCATATGAATATTGCCCACATATGGAATAAGACACAGTTTCTGCAGCCTCATATATTCTATCAGGTCCATCGACGGTCACTTGGAATCTCGGCAATAGGTACTTCCTCACATCGAATGTAGCATATATTCCAGAACCAGAAATAGACCACGAGCCCTATTAAAGTAATGTATTACATTAGTACATTTGTACATTAGTAAAATATGCTGTTGCTTGAGAGTTCTTAACAACCTAGCACAAGACGACGCACATTATTAGTAATAAAAGTTATGCTAGTATCTAAGTGAATGACTACAATTATATTGTATAACACAACTAAAAGAAACCGTATATGGAGTATTTGGCTTTGGTAAAATAACATTGGCAGATGTTTTTAATAAAATGTTTATTCATAATCAAGAATGTCACAGATCGATACTAAATGAAATGAATCGAATTGGCCTTACGAGTTCACGAAATCAAATTTAGACAATTTTTAATGTAATTTTTCAATAATATTAGATTTTTGTGTGTAAAAAATATGTATTTCAACAATCTACTACAATACTACTGTGGGCAAAAAATAGTAAGACTTTGTTCATAATTTTTAAATTCTTAATTTATTCTTCCAAATTTATTTCGTCCCCCTCAAAGTAATCTCCCCTGGCCCCAATACGCTTGTGCCAACGTTTCTTCCAATTCTCGAAACAGTTGTTAAAGTCAATTTCAGGAATAGCCTTCAATGCGCGTAGCGATTCACGTTTAATGTCTTCAATTGACTCAAAACGGTTTCCCCGGCACGATATTGGTTGAAAATTTGGCGAAAACCTCACGAAGAATTAATGCAGTATGCGACGGTGCATTATCGTGGTGCAAAAACCAAGTTGTTGGCCTATAATTCTGGCCTCTTTTTACGAATAGCATTGCGCAAACGACGCATAACACTCAAATAGTATTCTTTGTTGACAGTTTGGCCGGTCGGAAGGAATTCGGAGTGCACCACACCTCGATAATTGAAGAAAACTGTCAACATAACCTTGATTTTTGACTTGCTTTGACGTGGTTTTTTGGGCTTCGGCTCACCTTTGATACGATATTTAGTCGATTGATCGTCTGTTTCCGGGTCATAAGCGTAGATCCAAGTCTCATCTCCAGTTATGATGCCTTTCATTTTGTCTTGATAGTCGGAAAGCATTGTTTCACAGACGTCAACGCGACGCTGTTTTTCGAAAAAATCGAGTGATTTTGGAACAAATCACTTTTCACTTTTCTTAGCCCCAAATGATCTTTCAAAATGGTTTTCACTGATCCTTCTGATATTCCAACGATGCCAGTAAGTTCTCTGACTGTTAATCGTCGATTCTCAAGCACCAATTCCTTGATTCTATTGACGTGTTGAGCATCAGCTGATGTTGATGGCCGTCCTGGACGTGGTTCGTCATCAACGCGTTCTCGACCCTCTTTGAATAATTTGTACCAATCAAAAACACTTGTTCGCGAATTATCACCGAAGGCCTTTTGCAACATTCTGAACGTTTCGGCACCAGAAATTTGATTCCGTACACAAAATTTAATGGAACTTCTTTGTTGAATAATTTCACTCATTGCAAAAATCGCCGAATGCACTTTTTATACTTCAGAAAGACAAGCGTATACTAAGTACTAATGATTATTTTGATGTGACATTTGGCACAGATGTCACTGATAGTCATACCAACCTAGAAAAAAAATATTTCGACGAATGGGTTTTCGCGCGAAATTTAATATAAAAAGTCTTACTATTTTTTGCCCACAGTAGTATATAGTCATATACTACTTATAGGAAATAAATTGAATATATTCTAAATTTGTCAACTATATCTAGTTCTGCTTTTCTAAGATTGTGGAAAATTATTATTTCCAGTTTACATGCATCTACAGTGTCGGGATTTATAGTAGAGATTTCATGTATTGTAGAGCGTAAAGACTAAGAAACATTTACTAAGCATCGTACAATGAATAATCTGTTATATCCCTTATAGTGGCAGCAAAGGGCTTTTAATAACCTAACAAATAAGTCTCAAGATGGGCTGAAAAACTGTAACTTGGAAAAATAAAATTAGTACGGGTCCTATATTAAATTTCAATATTCTTCAATACTTATTTATTTAACAGACAGATTCAAAAATACCGACGACGCATACTGCGATATATCCCCCCTCGTCATGTTTTACAATATTAGCAAAAGCTTTTTTCTCTCTAGTGGGATCTTAGACTGTGATAGTCCTTAAAGTACTGCAAGCTTACATGACTTATTATACATTCTTTCAATATTACCTACTGTAACCAATCTAGTATTTCTGATTCCTGTGTAGTTTGTACTGACGCAGGGCAAGCTGTTTACTTATCTTGTCAGGTCTAGTTTAGGCTGCCCATAAACGCATTGCCTTTTGTGATTCTATTGCACAATCTACAATTGACATCTCCATTATATCCGTAAACTTGATTAAATTAAAAGCGTGACCTGTGAGTTATTTTGTTGTTACGGTAAGCTGACCTTTTTCCAACGAAAGCGATGTATTTCCCCTCAATGCCATGTTTTACAATATTAGCAAAAGTGTTTTTTTCTCTTGTGGTATCTATGACTGTGACAGTCCTTAAAGTGCTGCCATCCATCTTTCTTGGTTTATTGTACATTCTTTCTTACTTCGCACTTTTGATTCCTGTGTTAGTTTGTACTGTAATTTGTCAAATCTAATTTAGGCTTTGTTTCTCTTGCACAATCTACAACTGAGGTCTCCATTATGTCTGTAAACTTTATTGAATGAAAGACGTGTCTTCTGTTCCTCTAAAATATGCAAGCAATTCTATTTTTAGCTAATTAAAGGTTATGTTCTTGCTTAGGACTCTTTTATGTTCTATTTTTACCTTTGCTATTTGTGTGTGCATTCAGGCTCTCCTTGTACAGATTCTGGTCCGGTATATATAGTGAGGCTGATACTCCAGATGGATAATTATCAGCATCAGATTGATTTAACTAGTGTTAGTATTTAGTGTGAAAGGTCTGTGTCCATGTAAGAATTTTTGTCTCATCTAATATGTCAATTGTGTTGTCGGAAACGGCTGCTATTTCGCGTTCAATGTTGGCTCTGAGCTCTTCCAACGTTGTCGGCTTGTTGGCATAGACCAATTTCTTTAGAGGCGTGAAATCGCACGAGGCTGACGTTTTTCCTTACTCTTCAATAAATCGATTGTAAATATGGCTTGTGGCACCGTCTATTGTCCAAGTCCATTCTTTCAGTCATTTTGAAGGCTGATGAACCATTCACAGTAACTTGACGATCATTATCGTCACTCTCTGTAAACTGTTGTTATTTTTTGTGGATGAAGTTGTTTATGAAGCACATGTACTGAAATAACGCATATTTTGCTTATTGAAAGAGAATTTAATACTGAAAATGATTTTGCGATGAAATTGATCATCTTGGCGCAAAGTTTATTTAAATGTAATTGATTTTTATGGAAACCAAGATCATACAAAATTCGCCATAAAGTGGTCAAAAAAATTAAATTGACTGGTTTGGATCATTTGCTCGAATTTCAACGGCAGCAATGCCAAATTCAATCCCGTTGTTATTCAGATTCACACAATATGTTGAATCTTTTTGCACTAAACTTGTCAGTGACATAATAGTGACAACACATGTCATTTTATAGTTGTGTTAGTTGTGAAATATGGTGAAAATGAAGAAATAAATTGACACAATACAGTTGACAAAAAGTAGGAAAACCCTTTATTTAAAGATGTAAGAATTTTTGTCTCATCTAATATAATATAATATTTTAAGAGGTGAAGAATATCGACTTCTACAATTTTTTTATGCAAATCTGATGCATATCCTTCCTCAATAAAATAGTTCCCCTATAAATTCTTTCAGTCATTTTGAAGGTTGTGTAAATGGATTAATTCTCATGTGAGTCTCACTTACTGAAAAACTTCACTAAACAATTTAATATAAAAATGTTTAGTAAAAAGTGTATTTAGTAATTCATTTTTATTGTACAGGTCCGTATAAAAAAATTGAAACAAGTCGTAATATAGCAATGTCAAATTGAAACTTTATCCAGATTACAAATGTTCGAATCTGTCAATTGTCAGTGACATAATAGTGATAATACATGGCATTTTATAGTGGTGTTAATTGTAAAATATGTGCAATACAATATAGAAACGAAAATACAGATACTTAAATATTCTAAGACAGAAATTGGAGAAAGAATTATTGCTAGATGCAAACTGAAAAATATCGTTAAATAATACCTTCCCAAAGAAATGTTAGTTCACGTTTAACAAAATAGAAGTAGCAATAATTATATACAGAGTGGAAATATAAACAAGAGGTCTATCTTCTTCGGCGATCTTTTGGTCGACTGTGGTTAGAAGAAGTAAGAAGCAGTAATATAACTATTGAATAACACCAAATATGACTCCAAATCTTAAGAAAGTAGGAAACGGATTGGTTAATTTAATTTTTTATATACACCAACATTTAAATTTCAATTGGATTTTTATGAAGGTGAAACTATTGAAAAAGCAACAAATTACTATAAGAATTTATATTAAAAAATTCTTAAGTAGACTTACTTATATAATTACACATTTCTATAACATGATAAAGAATAGACACAGTTAAATTCGTAAGTACAGTGCAGCAAATATATAATTGAAACGTTAAAAATGTTATTAAAATAATCGAAAACATTTTGTAAAACCACCAGAAAAAAGAGAAAAAAACATCTAACTACAGCTGACGCTATATAAAAATAACAAATTGCAAAAAACATTGTAGAATATTATTTGCGAAGTATATATTATTAACATAATGCAAGAAGTCACGGGGGTCAATTAAGAAATTCCATTCCCTGAAAAAGACAAAATTTTGTTGAAGAAGGTCAAAGAAAAATCTGACTCAGTAAGTCTGCATAAATAGAACTAATATTGTCAACATCTTTTTTGAAATTAATTGAATTAGTGTATTTATTGATGAAGCACATTTCAGTAAAATTACTTTTATATAAGCTGTGTCAACATTTAATCATATAAAACTTATATAAAAAATCAAATTCGAACTTTGACCAAGAATATTAAGTTTTTTGACGTAGTGCAATTTGGCTACTAACTGCTATCCCATTACTTTCCTTTCGTACATCACTTTTATTAAAATAATAAGAAACCGTTAAAAGAAAAGAAAAAACTAATGTCAATTAAAAAAAATCAATTGAACTAAATTTAAAAAATTACAAGATGAACTAGACGATTCGAATTTCTTTCTCTAACTCAAAAAGTCGTTTTCAGTCATAGACTGTCTATTATCTATTAATACAATTTTAATGGTCTGTTTATATGAATTTAAATCGTTTAGTATTTTTAAATTTTGATATGGTTGTAGATTTTTATCAAAGACATTGTAATTTACATTGATAAGAAAACGCCAAAAGGAAAGAAAAAAATCTCAATTAAAAAAATCAGGAAAATCATTGAACTTTTAAAAAATTACATAATGATATGACGCGAATTTATTTCTTTAACTATAAAAGTATTTTTAATTCTCATCACTTTTTTAAAGCATAAAAATAATTTAGATGTTACTGCTCGAATACCTGAATATCATTCTATAATTTACCACTGCTTCGAAATTGCTTTAATATAAAGCTCATATTTATTTTGAGACGGAATTTGAAAATAATGTTACCTTTTTCGGCACCAAAGTTATAAGAGACCATCAATTCTATAGCTTGATTGATATTTTATATCTACAAATTCTAGACGTTATACTAATTTTAAATTGACTAATTCACTTATATTTTTATTTTAGCATCTTGGCAGAGAATTTTAAGCATCTCACATTTTAATTTTCCCAAAAAATTTGGAAAACTTAGTTTAATTCTAAGAAAAAAAGTTTATCACTTATTAACGAACTTCTTTTTTTCAATATTACGACACCATCTGCAAGTGGTAATTTCGACTGTTATTCGTCTTTGGTTTATAGAAAGTTGCAATATATTCCTAACCGTTTTTCATCTTTTTAAAGATTATAAAATCTTAAAAATTGTCACCTATCGTCTCAAAAAGCATAATAGTTATTAGTCAAGGCTGAAAGATGACGTAAATCGTTTATATAAATTTGACGTTGTCTATTTGTTAGATCGAGTCACAGCTTATAAAAGTTAATTAATGCGACAGCACTTTGTATACATCGCGTAGAAAGTCAACATTCTTCGATTTTGACGGTGTGAGAATTTTGGATGTTAAACACAATTTATACAACGTAATTTTCTTGAGATGTGTTTCATTAGGAAATACCCTAATTTAATAAATTTCAAAAAAGAATTCGATAATTTAAGTTCTGAATTAGACTTCGACTTGTCCTTCTTCAATATAATTTTATCCTTTTTGCAGAAAAAGAATTTCTTGACTGATTCCCATGACTTTTCATTTTGTTATTTGCGTATACTTCGCAAATATTTTTCTTACAACGTTTTCGCAATTTGTTTTTTACATAGGTCAGATTTATTTAGATGTTTTTTTTCTTTTTTCTAATATTTTTACATAATGATTTTGATAAATTTTAGTAAAAAGATTTAATATTTCAATTACATCCTCTTGTGACGTACTAACGAATTTACTATAACTTTATGTACTTTGGGGTAGATCAGTGCGATTTGAAGGTAAAGTGACTTTTCAGTGGAATACTTATGTTAGGGTAAAATACATATCGTATTTGTCAACATAATTCCTATTTAATTGTATACACTTAGCCTAGCGATTATTTCATTTTTCAGCCGTACAAAAAGTAATATCATCAAGGCATGTTTTCAAGTTTGAGAACAAGAAAAATTACTCTGAGTTAGATCTGATGAATATAGTGAATGAGACTGCAATTTATATCCTAATTCGAGAAGATGGGATGTTGAAATAGCGGGCGCGTTATCCCGATGGAATGAAATTTTTTCTGAATAAATGCAGTTTCTTTTTAATTTGGCATCAAAACATTAAAATAATATTGGCCGTATACTTTCCTTTTGTAAATAGCTAATAAAAATTACGTATTTGGAATCCCAAACAATCGTAACTATAATTTTATTTTATATTTCTTTATTTCGATTGAGATGTTTTCAGCATCAGCGATCTCATACACTTTTATTCGGCAGTCGCTTTTTTCAATGATATAGACTTTATTAATAATTTATAGAGAAGTTACCATAAATAAGGTCACCGAACGTTCAACACCTTCTGTGCTCATATGATCATTTTTGAAAGCAGTAAGCCACATATAAATCATGCCTTGGGGAGGGACGAATTCACCATAATAATTATATAACTTTTATTCACATTCTTTGATGATTTTTCAACGTGAAAAATAATAAATTAATATACGAAATTCATTTTTCTCCATGTTATGTCAAAAATCACAAATAGTTTACACTAAACGATCATAAAAACTTATCTGTTTGACAGATTTAGATGAAATTTTAACAATAGGCTTCTAAAACATTGTGGAATTTAAATGTGTGTCTGTTTAAGAATTTTATAATACATGATAAATTCAATTAATCATAACTTGTTGTTTATCTATTAACTACTTCTTTAGGTTTTTGAGTCACATTTAGTGTTATTCAGTAGTAATTATTTAGAAGTAGTCCGTTACTATCCTTCAATTTCAGAGAAATACAAATAACCGGATCGGATTAAATTAGTTACTTGCTTAAACTAAATCGATATAGTTTACAAATTAATTAATAAAACATGAAATTGTTACTTACTTCAGGAGCATCTGGAGCTAATTGAAATTCAATTTGAGCTAAACCTAAATTAGTTGAAACATTTTGCCATTTCTTTACTATTGTGGCTGTAGGATACGGACTTTGAACTTGAAGAAATTGTATCTGTAAATAACCATTTGATAATAAATTATTAAATTTCATTTAATATACACATACCATATATTCTTGTAAGGGCTTTAGGTCATAACCTAGTGTTAATAATCTAATCTTTACAGTATCTCCCATTTTATAAACTTTTCTGTCGGTTTCAATAAATGTTTTTACTTCTCTTCTAATAATTTGCACATTTTCTTTACCCGTAAATTTTATGTTCTTTACTTTTGTTTTAATTTCAGCTTCGATTTTGGATAAAGAATTAAAGTCTAGTTGAACTTCGGGTACTATTATTTCCCAGCACGAGAAATCTGAAAATTTTCGTTGCGAAGTGAAACGACTTTTTATATATTATGTAATTCAAAAACCAAATATGCAACATTAAAATGTCAGAACATTTCGACATTTTAATGTGTGGACAATAAATATGGTATTCCTCATAGTCAATTACTTGGAGAATCTACGTTTCAATGTTCTTCGATAAAAAACCAATAGCTTTTTCTATTAATAGTTTGTTGATACTTACCCAGCAGGTCGAATTAATATAAGAAAAAATATTTGTACATAGTTTATTTGAATAATTAACAATTATGTGCATTACTTACTAATCACTTCTAGATTCTATTGCTATTGTCATGTAATAGAACTTTATTCATAAATTTTATTACCTTTATTAATAGCATAAGGCCCACATTTTTCAACACAGGTTAAATTCTGAAACGTAATGTTCACTTTTGCAGGAAGCCAGTGTTTATTTATTTCTAGACAAACTTTTGCTGGTTGTTTGGATTCCATTACTAGTGGATAATAAAAGGCATATCCTTTCTTTTCTTTTGGTATTTTATTACTAAATGGAAACAAACTAAAACAAAAAACAAAGCACTACAAAATATATTAAGTTTCGATATGATATACCCATACCTATTTACAAGACCACTAAACTCTGCATAAAACATTAAAAATGTTAGTATTAATCGCATTCTTACTAGCGAAAAGTTTTAACCTAAATCTAAATAAATAGCACATTCAGTACAGAATGGAAATGTTAAATGTGATGTTTTTTAAGTTCTTTTCTTTATATAAACTATCACGTGAATTTAGAAGTAACTGAGTTAAGTAAAACCAAGGTTATTCTATGTTAGTGCAAACACTTTAATGGGAAACTTATGTGTGATAAAAATTATCGAATTTTTATGTCACTTGTGTTTCAAGCTATAAACAATATTTAAAGAATATAATATTTTTATTCAATTGTTTTAGTTCTTTACTATTGAAAATTAAATCATATTTTGTTAGCAAAACGTACAGCAACCATTCGTTTTTTTTAGACTGGAAATACTTTGCTGACTCTGCTGTTATTGTGGTGTAGCAAAATGATCAAAAGAATACTTCGGCTCTAATTTTCAAAGGAGTTGCTGGCATTCAATCACCTCCAATATAAAAAAATGATATATATTAAATATTATATTTTACTTAAAAATCATAGACTATGTCATAATTTGTAATAAATGTTTGAAATATTCATCATTCTATTGCAAACATAAATTAATTCTACATTTCATATTTTTAAGACATTATTTCCGAGTTTTTCTTCTGTAATTGTTTGAGTCTCGTGTTGAATGTTTTATTTCAAATCGTCAACAGTGCAAGGTCGGTTTTTGTAAATAATATTCCTTATTCGACGAAAAGAAATAATAGTCTAGAGGTATTAAATCTGATGTTCGAAAGGCCATAAATTTTGGTTTACAACACGATTCATTAGATAATTGCGCAATAAATTCTCTTATTAATGCATAGTCAAAAATAGGACCAATAATAATCCATTGTGATATAGCCACTTAGATAGCAATATTAATAGGATGCAATTCAGTTTCGATAAAGTTTTTAGTTTTCTCTCTTCTAAATTTATAAACAGCCAGAATTTATCAGGAAAAAAGACTAAATTAAAAATTCCGTTATTATTTATTATATATAATAGCTAAACAAATTGTAAGGCCTTATAATTTCAGCACCATAAAAAAACAGTTTCAGTAAAACAAAAACTTTCGGGGCATGAGAGGTGTCTTTTTAAGTATCCTTCAATAGCTCACCATAGATAATCCTGTATGCATTCAAATGTATTTAATTAGCTATGCGCTAAAATTATCTATATTGTTGACAATTTTCATATAGATTTTTTGAACTTTACTTATTTTGAGCTCGGACATCAACAACGTTCTCTGTTAACAAAGTAGGCTTGGTTTTCTTTGTCAAATACGATGTTTGTATTTTCAAAACATTCAACATTCCACAATCCACTGTGTGTGTTGACCAACGACATAATTAATATTTATTTGTGTAAAGTGGTCAAAACATGATCTTAATATATCTATTCTATTTAATAAAGTTAGAAATGTTTACTTATAGTTGCAGTGTAATAAAATATATAAATTTATTTACCTTTTCTATGCTGTATTTAAAATAGTTTATAATTAAGTATTATGGGCTCGGTAAGCACATCTTTAAATGTATTGTATAAAATATTTTAATTAGGATTTCTGTTGAGAATACTAGTAGTAACTTTTTCACTCATCTTATTACTAGAATCACCAGGAATATCTTTTAATTTATTCATTATTTACATAATGCTTTGGCTAGTTTTATATTTTGTTTCTCAAAATACTTAATCATGTTTTTCAAATTGGTATTACATTTAACAAACTCTGACTTTATAAGATAATTCATGATTATTGGCTCATTCAGAAGTGTTTGGATATTCTTTGTCTTTTTCGTATACATAAAAGGAGTAGATTTATGAAAAGCACAACTGAAGCTCGAGTAACACAATCAGAATCTGCAAACATTATAAACACTTAATACAATCGTGAAAATACAGAGATGCGAAGCAAAAGTTCTAGCTATTAATTGTTTACTCGCAGTCCTGTAATTTAAATAAAAGAGAGTTTATATAAATGTCTAGGTTTGTTGAAGTTTGCTCTTCCAGTTTCGAGTTATATGGTTTTACTAATGCAAGAGTTTGGCCTATTGATTGTTTTTGCGCTAGTACTTTTATGGATGAAAATCAAATTTCGTCAGATTTTCATATAGTGCCCGGCAATTTAGTACGATGCAAACATCATTGGAAATGAATTTTTGAGTCAAGCTGAGGTATTGAATTTGTTAGTTCAAATCGACGGCCTGAATATTAAATATTTATTATAACAATTTAGGGAAATTATATTTTCGTCATATTACGAATTTCTTATACACAATGAAATGTTTACAATAAACATTCTTAACCGTGATCTTAAATATCGTGTTCGATTAACTATGACTTAGAAATGCATAGCACATAGAAACAATAATCAATTCTCGATGGCGATTCTTAACAATAATATGTTGACGTTTTAATAATACAAATTTTAATTTACTTAAAATATCACGTTTACCGTTTTCTAAGAAAGATTATGGATTTATTTATTGCGTATAATTAATGTGAATTATTGACAGAACGTGTTTTTTTGCGAAATGTTCAGATAGATTATGATTGAAGACGAATGGGATAAATCATTTATTATTATTAAGATTTTGCCTCGTTTTCAAAGATAAACCAAAAAATACAAAGTTTTATGACGATTGTTCCATATTTCAACTTTACTAAAATTTATTAGAATTAAGTTTGTACTTGCGTAGGATGCGGGAATAAACGATGTCAGTAAATTCATATTTCACTCACGAATATATATATGATATTCAACCTGGGTGAAAGATAAAAAATGCATACGAAATGACGTTTCAACAGACTATTTTATTGTCTTATTCATAAATCCATATTTATTTAAATGTAAATATTAACGAGTGCTGGAAAAATGGAAGTGCGAGTACATTGTTCAAGGCGGTCGAGTACATTTTCCTTACAAAGTAGTGAGAAAAAAATTTTTAAACAAAAAATATACAAACATGTAGCAGTTTTGAATGTGTTAGAAATTTATGTTACTTAGGCGAGAGTGTTGTATTACTACATCTTGCTGCACCTAAGCGAAGTTTGTGTGTGTGCAGAAATCTCACTAGTGAAAATGTGTGTATGGAGCATGTGGTAATGTTATTTTTTTTTCCTTTTTCTTTTCCCAGTTTTCTTCATATTGTTACATTATTTATAAATAACTTTATATTTTATATATATTATTTAAGCATAATTTGAAAAAAATCTAAAAACACTTGAAAACGAGAAGAGTAAAGCTTCATTAGTATTTTGAAATATAAAATTTTCCACATAAATTACTATTATGCAATTTACGTGGAAAAATTATAAGAGGGATATATTTTGGATAAATTTTCTATTTCGTTTCTATCACTAACCACTATGCCCTCATATTTTTTAATCTGTATCATTTCAATAACGGATCGCGCTTCGTCATTAGTTTCCTTAATCACTGAAGGTTGATATATAACCCCTTGCCACATTAATTTTCGTATTCTGTGTACGTATTTCGACAACTAAGTTGTCATCATCAGCAGATAATTAAAAAGTGTCGCACCTGGTAAACTACGGCGAAAATTACCCGTACGAATACGAACTCCGTACGCGATCCGTACCGTTAAGAACCAAAATATACGCTGTATATTCGTTTCACAAGATTTTTAAAAATTGTTCTACTTAAACTAAGATGAATGACATTAAAAAAGGAACACGGACATGACAGATAACTACCTATATGTGATTTATTGCACTCTCTTTTTCTGTCATTTAGCAGACCGAGAAGAGGCGACACGTTCGGACCCCCATCGAAGTTCAACACATGGCCCCTATTCTTCAAAATATACATACTTTCATATGTATCTAATTCGCGATAATTATACATAATCAAATGCAAGCAATCTTTGTTAACACTATGATTACAATCCAACATATAGCATTAAATGTTTAGATTGTAGTAAACAATATATTGGCCAAACAAAACGATCGATAGAAACCCAGTATAAAGAACATATCGCACATATAAAATTCAACCGGTCGGAAAAATCGAGCTTAGCAAAACATGTGTATAGAATATGTGGTTTCTGTTGAAACCACATATTCAATAGATCAATATTCATTAATTGAGGCTACAAAAATTCGGTTATCATCCGACGATATCGATCATCATTGACAGTTGCAGCTTCACCAGTAGCATTTTCAAAGCAGTAAGGTCCAATTACACCACCTGACCATAATGCACACCAAACAGTAACTCGTTTAGGATGCATAGGTTTTTCATAAATAATTCGTGGATTTTCCTCACTCCAGATACGGCAATTTTGTTTTTTAACATAGCCGCCAAGTTCAAAATGTGCCTAATCGGAAAACATTATTTTTTGAGAAAAATCAGTTGGTTGTTCATTGATGAAATTGATAAATGAACGACGTTTCAAATGATCTAATGGCTTCAGTTCCTATGTTATTTGAATCTTATATGCCTTTAGAGCTAAATCCTTCTGTAAAATACGCCATGTTATTGATCCACTAAGTCCAAGTTGTTGTGAACGTCGTGTAATGGACATTTCAGGATCTTCAGCAACACTTTCACGAACCAAACCAATATTTTCTTGTGAACGACCACTACGACTGAATTTTTTACTTTTTTGATCTTCCACGGAACCGGTCTCTTGAAATTTTTTAATAATTCGATCAATAGTGCTTCCAGATGAACGATTATGTAAACCATAAAATTCACGTAATTTTCTAAAAGCTCTTTTAACAGAACGGTGATTTTCATAAAATAATTCAACAATTTGAACACGTTGTTGTACTATGTACGAAGCCTTTTTTATAAATGTCATACATCACACATTTTAAATGCTCACATACCCAGACAAATTCAGTGCTCCATCTACATTTTATATATTCTTAAAAAAAACCGCGCAATTTGAAACACTCTTTATATACAGTGTGAATCTGTTTATTATGTGTAGCAAAAAACAAAAGAATCTATACACAAGCACCAACAAAATGTAAATAATTATATGGGACTGTACTTGCTTGTCAAGCATGAAAACTTATGGCGGGCGAGTGGGTGGGGCAAGTGGATGGGTAAACTATTTCACATACACTACCTATGGCTGGTAGTGCATGTGAATTGTAAAGTGTGTAGAAACATGAGTGTAATTTTGCGAAATTTAAATTTTATTATATAAATATCCAAAATATTTTAAAATCTTAAAAAAGTATTATTTCAAACAAATTTAACAAATATTTTTTAAAATTTATTTAAGTCTTCGATTCGTCGATGTGACCATCTTTAGGTTTCTTTATTGCCAGGTACAATCTCGGTATATTCTCTACTAATTTTGCCGAAAATTCCGCTTCTATTTTTAACCATGTGTCGATAGTATTTTTCTCCCTTGTCCGTCTAGCTCATCCCACAACAGTTTTGTAGGATTCAAGTCGGAGCCCTGAGGAGGCTATATCATAACAAGTAATCCTTCCCGTTATAATTTCTCTAAATACCCCCGACACAATTTGGACGTGTGTTTGGGATTTTCTCTTATTAGTTGTGCTCCAGAGGAAACGATATACTGTTCCAAAATTTGTCTGTAGCGTCCTTTTTTTAGAATATTGTCTATTTTAATAAGATCCCCTACAGATATTCCAGTAAACCAACATCCCATTACCGACCATCTTCCACGCTTGGTGGTGGATGCAATGCATGATTCGAGAACTCGTTCTCTCACTGATCTTCGGACAAACGCTCTCGTTTTTTAACTGAACGTCTCGAAATACGTAATGAGGTTTTCGCAGAGAAACTTTTCCTAGCAATTTCTCTTTGAGCAATGATCCTTTTCGATGCTCGACATTGAATAAAATATACACTTCTGTATGAGTTTTCTGTCTATCGCATCATAATTTCTATAGGTTCTCTTTTTGATAAACATACCATGATTAATATTAACAAAGTTGTGTCACATAAAGAAAAGTAGAAACACTGACCAATTGTAAAGTGTAGGTTACCATTTAAAAGTAGAGTGATGACAGCAAGACAGAAAAGTATGACAATTAATACGAATTGTATAACATAAGCTTGTAGAAATTATTTAATTAAAAAACTTTTAATAAAATTTTTTCATGAACTTAATATTTGGGGCTACAATATTAATGTTCTTTATTTTATATTCAAGGCGTTTAAATGCCAATAGTTTGGAGTTCGTTTCAATATTAGACCAGCGCTATTAATAATAATAACCTTTATTATCTAATAGACTACATCCACTGACAGGACAATGCATACAAAGTGAATAGATGAATAAAATATAAAACAAAAAGTAATTCTAAATGTGAAACAAATTAAAACGAAATACTAACTATTGCGCCTAAAACTATAATATTCAAAATTAAACATCACTAAAATGTTCGTTGAAGCTTTTGACCATATGGTACAGCGGGCTCTTGACCATAATGTTGGTTCTAGCACTTGGGACGCGAAGTATATCTCCAGATCTGGTTCCGCAGGAGGGCACAAGGAAGTATATTTGAGATAATAATGATGGAGAGTCAATAGTATTATTTATTAAATTGAAAGTGAACCTGGCACTCGAAATGTTATGTCGCAAGGATAATGCTTGAAAACCGTGTCTCTCAAGCAAGGTATTATAATTTAAAGCGCGAACAGGATATTCTCCGTCCTATGTAAGATAAAAATTTTAAAAATCTTTTTCGTACTCGCGCAATAAGAAGCTCCTTGTAAACATAATACATCGTCCAACCAACGGACGCATATTCCAGCTTGGTTCGAACCAATGTATGGTATAAAATTATTAATGTTTTCATATTTATTATTAAAATCCCTTGAGGATCGTATGATAAATTCAAGTACCCTTGAAGCGGAAGAGCATAAAGAGAGTATGTGACTAGTAAATGCAAGTTTGGAATCAAAAAGCACTCCCAAATGAAGTATTTCTGATACTCTAGAGATTAGCTGAGTTACCACAGAATAGTCGACCGCCACCACATCATTACAACGCGTATATGAGACGAATTGCATACTTCTTAACATTTAAGTGGACACCATTCAATCGACACCATTCACTAATTTTGGTAAGGTTTGATTGTAATGAAAGACAGTCTGCTTTTGTATCAATAGTGATATAAATTTTTAAGTCATCCGCATATTCCAAACACTCACACACCTCAAACTAATCATTAATATAAATATTGAAAAACAAAGATCCAAGATTGGACCCTTGCGGCACACCAGATGTAGGAAAAATATGATCAGAAGAAAACCCATTATAAAAGATATAGCTTTTCCTGCCCATCAAATACGATTTTATCTCTTCCAACATTGAAGGAGAAAACCCTATAGCTTCGAACTTGACATGGAGTCTGACATGGTTAATCGTGTTAAACGCCTTAGTGAAACCCGTATAAACAACGTCCACCTGTTTTCTCTCGTCCAATGCTTCACCGATGTACTGCGTGATACTCGCAAGATTAGTCATTGTGGATCTCCTTGTCATAAATCCGCGTTGATAAATGGACATGTAATTTTGCATAGGAATAGATTCTCCTATAGAGAATGTGTTCGACTATTTTGGCGAAATTGGGCAATATACTAATTGGTCGGCAGTTACAGATATCAGCACGATCGCGTGTTTTGAATATGGGAGTAATTTTGCTGGTTTTCCAAACACTGGGGAAAACGGAAGTAGATAAAATTATATTAAACAAAATGGTTAGAGGAAGAAAAACGCAGAAGCACAGTCAGGCATAAGAAAACCCGAAATATTATCATTACCAGCACACATATCGTTCTTTATTCGATCAATTGCATCTGCAACAACTTCCTCAGTTACAGCCTTAATAGAAATAGACGGACAATGGCAGAAGAGTGCAGTTGAGGCCCGTTCGTAGAGTTGAAAAACGCTAGCGAATTCACTTGCGAATGCATCAACAATATCCTGTGGTTCGTCGACTGTTATTTCATTAGTATGCATAATTCCCGGAATCCTTGAAGCACCCCGTCGCTTATTCACAAAAGACCAAAATATTTTCGCGTTATCCATAATACTCTTTTCTATTTTAGTTTGAAAGGCAGAAAAGGCCGACCTCACGTTTTCCTTAATTAATCCTCTTAATCGTTTAAATTCTATATGACAACTATGCGCTCCAGTCGACCTCCACCTTCTGCAATAATATTCTTTCTAGGAAATAAGGTATCTAATAATATTCGTGAACCACACTGAATATGATCTATCTGATTCCCTAGATTTTGAGACCTTCGTAACATATTCGTCGATAATGGCGTAAAGGGTATTATAAAATGCACTAGTAGCAAGATTGGAGTCATTATACCGCAATAGGAAAGACTAATCGGCATCAGCAAGACCGGTATAGAGCTCCAAGAAGTTGGCCCTACGAAAGTTGTATCCTAAGTTGCTATTAGATTTAAAACTAGCAGTCTTGTGGTTCAAAGTAAATTCGACTTGCAGGCAAAATGTTGGATGATGCGAATCCTCAGGAACTATAGGGTTCGCATTACGTGTAACTGTAAGATCAGTCCCAAAATTAGAAAATAAATAATCTACCATTGTCGTTATGTATGTTGTTGTATTGATGAAGATTAAGTGTGCTCATAAACTGGTTTAGAGTCATAGATTTTCTATCATCATAGAAGTCGGTGCAAAAATAAGGTGCATTAAAATCACCAAAAATAATAAGCCACTTGTTCAGGAGAAAGGACAGTTCATCAAAAAATGCTTCATAGTCATCCAGGCCAATGTCAGGCGGAATATATATTAGCTACAAAAATAGGTATTGCAGAAAACTCACACCTACATAAAGTAATATGTACGACAGCTGCAACCCCTTGTTACATGCACAAATCATGCAGTTGTTACATGCATTGACTTTCCTCCAATGGAATAAAATTTGTTTTAAAAACGTCATTTAGAGTCATCTTTGAATTGCTGCTGGCATCAATAATAGCAAACCCTGGGACTAGGTTACCCGTACTCCAAAATCTGGGAGGGGAGAGATATTCTTATCAATTAGAGAAGAGAAGAGCAACAGGTGTCAAGCGAAGAGTACATGCTTGCTGTCACTCCCACGTTCGTTATGTGAAAGTGTTCCAGAATTAATTATTCGAAGCATTTAGAGGTTGATAGTTACCTTGCAACTATGGGTTGGGTTGGGATTTGATTCAAAAATTAAGGAATATTTGTAGTCAAGATTTGTGGAGATTGCTATATGTTCGACGTACTTGCCTTCACACACCGTTTGGTGGATCCCTCTGGACGAACATAGGCGTGGAGAATCAGCGACAAGGGCAGTAATCCCGTAAGCGAACCTAAAGGCGGCTACTGTTTCCGTATTCATCGTAACAAGGTAGGAGCTTCTTGTAATTGTCGTCTTTTCGCGATCATATCGCGAAAACTCAGGCCTTCACGACAAAGAACTTCACCGAGCCTGTGCGGACAAATGAGCCGTCCCTGAACTCTTCTGACTTTAATTGCGTATTCTAATGATGTTACGATTAATGTAACCTTTGTTAAGCTAACCGACATATTAGAGTTATTTTATTTCTGTTGTTAAATTTGATATTATTAAATTTAGTCACCGCTTTGCTGCTTTGTAAAATATTAGAATTATTTTCTCTTCTTTTCTTTTTTTGTTGTTGAATTTAATATAATAAATCTCGCTAAATAAATTGTAACGTTCACGAGTGGCACGTTTTATGTGCACTTTTTCCTTCTTTTTGTTTAAATGTAAGAACCGGTCACCTTGTACACATCTGTTAAAGGTTTTACTTTTTAAATATCTGATAAAAATTATTTGTAACGGTCGAAAGTAGAGGGCTTTCGCGGGTTCTGATGACGTCATCCCACATGACATTACCGGTGACATCACATGACTTCCCCCCCCCCCCACCCGTGATGATGTATGGGGTGTTATCATAAAGTTGTTGAATTTGATGGAGCCTGTGGTTGATTGACTTGATCAATAAGGTTGATATATAACCCCCGCACCGTTGCAAACCAAGATGTACATCTTGGTTTGCAACGGTGCGGATCGCGTACGGAGTGTATTTTTCGTACAATTTCTTCGCCGTGTTTTACAAGGTGCGACACTTTGAAATTATCTGCTGATGATGACAACTTGGTTGTCGAAATGCGTATGAATTTACAAATAGTTAATTGTGGAAAGGGGTTATATATCAACCTTATTGATCAATATCATAAAGTTGTTAAAATAAATATACGAAGTTCGGTCAAAAAGTTTCAATAACATGATGGCGGCCTCAAGTTTAAGGGGTCTTAAATTTTCAAAAGCAAGATGGTGCCTAAAACAATAGTAAATCAAAATGGTGGTAATAAACTTGATGACTGTATGATAATAGTCCAGACTGTATATTTAATTTTACACAGCGACAAAACATTGAGACGATACGAGGAAACCGATTAAATACAATAATAACAGCTGTCCGGAAATGAACATTTCTTTCACAATTGGAAAAAACTACAACTACAGAGGCTGTAATAGATTACTTGTTAGAAAATAAAGTAACATCGTTAAATTGTGAAAGACTTGAAATCAACAACGTAAATATTGCGGCATTTAAAATAGCTGTAACCGAGGATGTTTATCCTAAAATGTTTGATCCTGCGATATGGCCGGCGAATGCAATAATAAGGCCTTATAGGAATTTTGGGAGGGCAACACAAATGACTGTAAGGAAATAACAAAACAAAATTTCGAAAGTGTTTTTACATTGATTAACCAAAATATCCAAAGTATAAAAAATAAAACAGACGACTTAATGATTTTCATGCGAAATCTGGATGTTTTGGTGAATGTATTGAAATTAATTGAACATTGGTTAAGAGAAACTGACGAATTGCACTTCGATGGCTATACCGTGGCACCAATTTACACCAGGAAGGACCATTTGCATGGTGGCTCATGTATTTTGATTAAGAATGGTATTGGATTTCGTGAACTAGAACATTTAAAACAAAAAAGTTTAGAATTAACTACTGAAATTAGTGCCGTAGTATTACCAAACTTAAAAATTATTGTAGTTAATATTTATAGATCGCTGATACCTGCTAGGATCGGCGCGTTCTTTATTACTCTGCAAGATATTTTGCAAGATTTATCAAAAAAACGGGATTATAAAATTTTAATAACTGGTGATTTTAATATAGATTTAGGAAAACAATACAATGATAGTGCTCGTTTTCTTGATATTATGAATACCTATAACTATATAGCCACCATTGAAAACCAACTAGAATTACATACATGCACATCTCAATCTACGACTGACAATATTTTTGTCAATTTCACGGGTTTTGAGGCAGGCACAGTAAACTCAGCATTATCAGATCACTCAGCTCAAAAAATATTATTTTATCAATGCATTAAAAAGAATAAAAACAACGTAATAACAGGACAAAAACGTATCCTCACGCGGGCACATCTTTCTGCTATTAGATTTAACTTATGCAATGACATTTGGTTACCTGCTTTGTCAAACGCCGAATATAGTCTTGCTTACCGTGAATTTAAACATGGGCTGATAACGGTGATGGATCAGCATTCGACAAGAAGATTGGTAACAACCAATAGTACTAATAAAACATGGTTAAGTGATCATATAAAAAATCTAACTAATATCAAGCGTCAACTATATGAAGGAGTAATACAACAGAGGTTACCAAAACAGATTTACACAGAATTCTGTACAAGACTAAAATATGAAATAATGGCATCTAAAAAAAGATCTTTTTCCCACTATATCCAAAATGCTAGCAATAAGACAAAAGCTACATGGAATGTTGTCAAGGAACTAACTGGTGCTACTAAAAAAAAATTTAACATTGACGATATAAGAAATCATGACAACGATATCGAAGTTCTATCAGCGCTAAATTGTTACTTTGCTACAGCGTGTGCAGCAAATGATTACTTGGGTGCAATAGACTACTCCAACATAAAAGCGGTGTCGGAAACGTGCTACTTCTATCCCACTGATGAAAGTGAAATTATTAGCACCATAAAAAGCCTTAAAGTAACCCCATCAACGGAACTGGATGGAATCTCGGTATCGCTCCTACAGTTCTGTGCATCAGAATTGGCTGCACCATTGGAATACCTGATAAACCTCTCGCTTGAGACCAGTCAATTTCCAGATGACTTGAAGCACGCTGTAGTGGTACCCGTACATAAGAAAGGAGCGAAGAATAGCTTTGAAAATTATCGACCAATAGCTCTATTGTCGAACTTGTCGAAGGTTTTTGAAAGAATAGTTCTGGTCAGGATGACAAAATTCATTGAAAAACACAAAATAAAGGGTTTTCCAATAGAGACTTGACAAGTTTTATTTCAATTTGTGAACGCACCCTTTCACTAATCAACGAACTGTCACTGTCAATTTATTCAGTAAACTTAACATTTTCATCATGGTAAAGTACACGAAAGAACAACGTCTGCAAATTATAAAAATTTACTACAGAAATTCGGAGTCGGTGACCGCTACTTTAAGAGCGTTAACTCCGATTTTCGGTCGAAATTCTCGCCCTAGTAGACAGGCAGTAACAAGTTTAGTGCAAAAATTTGAGTCTACATATTCGTTGTGTGATGTTGCCGTGCCAGTGAGACAACGGGTTGGTCGAAGTGTCGAAAATATCGCTGTCGTTGAAACGTCCGTAGCAAATGATCCAAATCAGTCAATTCGAATGCGTTCTCAAGAGTTGGGCATCGCCCAGACCGCTTTGTGGCGAATTTTGCGTAAGGATCTTGGTTTATACCCATACAAGATCAAGCTGACTCAAGAAATGAAGCCGATGGACCATTTGAAGCGACGTACGTTCTTCGACTGGGCTCTGGAAAAGATGCGCCAAAATGATCAATTTCATCGTAAAATCATTTTCAGTGACGAAGCTCATTTTTGGCTCAATGGGCTCGCCAATAAGCAAAATATGCGTTATTGGTCGGGTGAAAATCCACATGTGCTTCATGAAACACCACTTCATCCACAAAAAATAACTGTTTGGTGCGGTTTGCATGCCGACGGCGTCATAGGGCCATATTTTTTCGTCGACGATAATGATCGTCACGTTACTATGAATGGTAATCGTTATCGCGCCATGATTACTGATTATTTTTGGCCCGAATTGGAAGATATGGACTTGGACAACACGTAGTTTCAGCAGGACGGTGCCACAAGCCACACAGCACACGTTACAATCGATTTATTGAAGAGTAAGTTTGATGAGCGTGTTATCTCAAGAAATGGACCAGTCGATTGGCCGCCTCGTTCGTGCGATTTAACGCCTCTAGACTTTTTTCTTTGGGGCTACGTCAAGTCATTGGTCTATGCCAACAAGCCGACAACGTTGGAAGAGCTCAGAGCCAACATTGAACGCGAAATAGCAGCCGTTTCGGCCGAATTGTGTGGCCGAGTCATCGAAAATTGGGTCCAACGAATCGACCGCTGCAAACGTGCCCGCGGTGGCCATATGAGCGATGTCGAGTTCCATTCATAAATGTTTTGATTGTACTTCAACCCGATAATAAAGTTTTTGAAATATCTTAAATGGTCTGCATTTTATTTTGAAAAAAAGTTGTCAAGTCCTTATTGGAAAACCCTTTATTAAACAACACACAAAATGGTTATATCAAAGGGCGATCAACTGCCAGAGCAATTCTTTCCATAAGTTGGTAAACTTATGGAAAGAATTATAAATAATATATCTAACAAACTCCCGATAGCCTGTGTGTTTATGGATCTTTCGAAGGCCTTCGATAGTGTACATACATCACGAAGTCTTGTTGGAGAAGTTGAAGCTAATGGGATTCAAGGGCATGGCATCGGATTGGATCCGTTCACATTTGTGTGGCTGAATGCAGTATGTGCAGGCGGTTGATGCGGGGGGGATATATGGTGAGGTCACGTCCGGAACCAGTTACCCCGGGTGTTCCGCAGAGTTCTATTTTGGGACTTTTACTTTTTTACTGTACATAAACGATCTCCCTGACGCTACGGAATCCTTATCGGTTCTCTTTGCAGATGATACATCCACAGTCATAGACTCTGGTAATGAAGACTTGAGTATGGCCATAACAGAAAATATAGTGTTAGGGAAGTGGTTTGCGGCAAATAACCTACACTTAAATCTATCCAAAACCCATCTGCTGACCTTTGGTAACAGTTTACCTACAGATGTGGCGGTGGGTGACGAAGTGCTTGCCTATAAGTGTGACGCGCCATTTCTTGGCCTTAGGGTTGACTCTGAGCTGTCTTGGAAACCTTACATCAACGAACTATCTGGGGGCTGTATCGGTTCTGCTACTGCTTACGTGTTATTTCTCATAACGTTGGTGTGGAGGCGGGACTGCTTTCTTACTTCGCCTATGTACATTCAAGGCTCCAGTATGGTGTGGTGTTCTGGGGCAATTCCATCGACTGGCGGAGGATATTTATCCTCCAAAAGTCATGTATTAGAGCAATTTATGGTATGAAACCAACAGAGAGTTGTGTGGATGTGTTTAGATCTGCCAAAGTACTAACAATGCCCTCAATTTATATAATTCAGTGCGCGCTACATGTGCAAATAAACTATAATGAATTTTTTAAAAAATACCTTTGTAATATGCAACCTGTGCCCCCCCCCAAACGTATTTTACAAAAATAAGTTTTGGCTAATAGAGCAATAGTTCTACAGTGTGGAAGATTTCCTTAAAACAATTGTAGACGTTTGCGTATAGCATAGGTCAACTGTACGCATATACATGTATATATACTTACTATCTATTTTAACTGATTGTTTTTCCGTTGTTATATATTTTGTACTTATGATATATTCTATGTTTTCTGACATTATGGAACGAAATAAATATTATTATTATTATTATTATACTAAAAATGTCAAACCCAATATACGGAGTTTGATCAAAAAGCTGTCCAAATAAATATACGAGGTGCGGTGGACAGACAGGCAGGTAGACACTGTATATTTAATTTTATGCTAAAAATGGTGAACGCAATATGACGAGAAGCAAAAAGAAAGTAATTTACTTGCCTGGGAGAATCCAGATTCACGATACTGACACTTTGAATTAACTTGGAGAACCAAGACTCACGATGCGCACGCCCCGAAGGCACTGGAGATGCTAAAACATATTAAATAAAAACAGCCTACCTATTTTGCCCTCTCTCCCCTCCCCCTCTGTCTACGTCACGATGTACGGGATTTGATCGAAAAGATGTTGAAATCAGTGTACGGGGTGCGATCAAATAGTTTCAATTACAAGATGGTGGCAATAAACTTGACAACCGTATGATAATATTGCATACTGTATACTTAATCTCATACTGAAAGTGGCGAACCTAATATACATGACGCCACAATATATGAGGTTTGAATAACGAGCTGTTAAAATAAATATACGAGAAAGATAGACCTGTCTACCTGTATCTTAGACAGATACACTTGCATATTCTAGAACTATTACGTAATATTGCGGTAATATTGCATCATAATTCATGATATATCACGATTGAAGCTGTTGGAAAGTTTAAAATCGTGTCCTATACATGTTATTTGTATATTCTAGTACTATTACGTAATATAGTGAAAGAATTTTTTAAAACTGTATCTTAAACTCTATTGCATACAACTAAAATAAAAGAAGTAAGTAGAGAAAACCTTATTTTATTAAGCATATTTATATACATAACAAAATTAAAAGCAAACTATATTTTTTAAATTAACAACCTAACCTCATTGCTTCTACATCGAAATGTAAAGTATTGTAATGTAGGTAAAAAATTTCATACATATGCAAAGCATTTAAAGACGTAATATTATAAGCTAATAATGTCTTTATATTGCTGTGTATTTCACCAGGCATATGAACACAAGCCCGCAACGTCGAATTATAGAATTCAACAAAATCCGTACCTTTTAGAATAGATAAATTTTGATGTAATAATTTTATCAAGTCGAATATGTTGTTGTATGTGTCTTGAGATAAAACAATTTGTTGATCACGAGTCTTGAGACGAATCACCCGTATGTCTTTATACGTACTACATTCCATCTCATGATTGGGGCTACATCCCTCAGTCTTGCAAAATTCATCCCACTCATCTGTTGTGAAGAAGATGCAGGCATTCGATGAACGAATTTGAATGATGGGCTGAAAACCAGCAGCAGGACTTAGACCTACGACTATCCATTTAGTCCCACTATTATTTAGTAAATAAGTAGATTGACCGACCAGGTGTTCTTTTTCATTCATTGTTAAGGCATTACCAATGAATTCGTTGCAATTGTTGTTAGCCATATCATTATTAACTGCAACAAGGAAAAAAATTAATAAAAATAAAACTTAATTGAAAAATTAATATACCATATGTCATTGTTACAACTTTAAAACACGAATAATAATTTAAAACTAAATGCGTTCAAACTTACGTCTATTTATAAATAAAGATTTCCTCGTGGTGGGGAAGGTATTCTGGCGCAGAAGCTCACGAGACTATAGAAATGAAAAATAATTACTAATGTTAATTTATGTACAGAAATCAATAATTACCTGCTCAACACGCCATCCTCCTATTCATCGATGTTGTGATGACCCCAAGCTAACGTATGTATTTCATCCCCATTAAAACCGTGTTTTTACCTATTGCATACAACTAAAATAAAAGAAGTAAGTAGAGAAAATCTTATTTTATTAACCCTTAGTCAGCGTCGTGAAACATTTTGCGAGTAAACGCTGTCCTGACGTCCCTCGGACCGCATATGATAATGGCCCAAAAAATAAGTAAGAAATTAAAAAATACAAATTATATATTTTTGTTACATAGAGCAACATATAACAGACTATTATACGCTATAATATTTTAGAAAAACCAACCAAGCGAAGAAATCAACTAAAATTTATTTTTTTTTAAATACCTCACACAAAATAACTAGACTCTAAATTAAACGCAATAACTCAGTTTTATTTCGAATATAAGTCAAAATAAATTTATTTCCAGATATATTAAATATAAATAAACACAAAACAGCTTAAAAAGTAAAAAATAATAAGTAACATAAAAAACGTGCACGGCTATATTGAAGGCTACGTTAGAGTTCACCTTTAGCGCATTCTACGCAAAATTTTTTGCTGCATTCTAAGCATATCGGTCGTGTGCAAGAAAAACACAAATATGCAGTCTTTCTCTTTTTCTTTGGTGGACATAGGGAGCACGTTTTTCGATTTTCTCTAGGTAATTTGTCCGAGTGATCAGCTTCTGCTTCACCATAAATACTTTTCCCATCTAGAACACGGCCGATTGACATTCTAAGCTCTCGAGGTAATCTTATATTCTGAAAACGCGCCCTCATGTATGGTTCAATCAACTGTTTAGCTACAATTTTCATGAACTTCATCCTAGTAAGAACTTGTCTATCCCGGTGGGATTGATGTACAATATATGCGTTTGTTGAACTCATATCAAGAATACGGAAAAAAATTGCCATTGGCCATCGACGTGTTCGGCGACTTGAGGAATAGACACTGCATTTTTGGTCCATGGAATCGACACCAATTTTAGTATTGTTATAAAAAACATTAATTTCATCTTTTTGGCTAAATGGGTCCCTCTCTACTGAATGATGCATTGACGACATCAACAAGACAGCCTTATTTTTTTTTGGTACGTGCGACAAAAGTGTATAGTCTCTAGTGAATTCGTAGAGTGAAGACCCTACTTGCCTATTACGCGATGGTAAATATTCATTAGGAACTTCCCTTCTATTTTTTTTCATGGTTCCAACAATTGTGAGACCTTTCGATTTAAGAACTTTCGCTAATTCCATTGATGTATACCAATTATCTGTTGTGACATTACGATTAGTACCATATATGGGTTTACATAATTTTATAACAGCTTGTGTAGGTATGCTAAATTTTTTTTCTTCTTGAGATAAACCAATGCTGTCACTACCTTTTCCACAGTATAAATATGTGTTGTAGATGTAACTGGTTCTGCCATCAGCAAGACATTGTAATTTTAACCCATACTTTGCAGGTTTAGAGGGCATGTACATTTTAAAGCGGCAGTGACCACGAAATGCCACCAACATTTCATCCACAGTTGTGTTGGAACCTAATGAAAATAAAGCTTGTGAACTTTCTGTAAATTTTTGAAGTAGCTCTGATATTAGAGCAGCTGGATTTACTTTTATTCGTTCTTGTTGATCATCTGGGTTGTCGAATCTCAAACAATTGAGAAGAACAGCAAATCTTCGTGCAAATAAAGCAAGCCTAAAAACGTCTCTACCAGTCCCATCCGTAGCAAATATTGAAAGGATTTCCTCATGGTTAGATTTGAATACAGCTGTATAAATAAGTAAACCAATAAAACAGTTCATTTCTTCAAACGTGATTTCCCTAAGCTCTGTTCTGGACGAATCTGCGTAATTAGTTCTAACACTTTCAATTTCTTTGTTCGTCCAATGAATAACTTGTTGTATCATGTCATTAGTAAATATGGAATTCCAAGCAACAATAGGCTCTACTTTTGCCACTGCTGATCTAGAGATTGGTATTCTGATAATATTATGCGCTGGCGTTCTTATATTTTTATTAGGCGCTGTTGCTGACCATTTAAATCTATTCCGACCATAGAAGTAGTTTGGCTCATTATCTTTATCAGCCGTGGATTCCCCTGAAGATTCACTATTTGCTTGTTCAACTGGTTCTTCGTCAGCGGACTCCTCTGAGTCGGTATTATGTTCACTTTCAATATAATCTGCATCTTCTTCGTCAGATAATTCAACATCGGAGTCAAGGGAGTCGAGAATTTGCAGTACTTTTTTCTCAAAATTAGGATCATCATATCTAACACGTTTTGGAACAGGAGCCTCTGCCATTTTTTAACTATAAACAACAAAAAAAACGTATTCTAAAAAAGCGTGATATGATAGTAATTTTTTGCATACCTAATGTCGTGAGGTCCGTGGGACCGCGAACATACGTTTACTCGTAAACAAATAATAGCAGCACAGCGACACTACACCACAGGGTTGATAGTCAACTAACTTAAAGGTACTGAAACGGGCGACACCTAATTCTAAATCGTGGTGGGGATACTACCGAAACCTGATTTGCGGGGTCCCAGGGACGTCACAACATCGATTAAAGGTTAAGCATATTTATATACATAATATAAAATTAAAAGTAAACTATATTTTTATACTACATTTGTTTCGTGAAATAAAGTTATACAAAATTTTAGCATTTCCTTCCGGACAAACACTATTTGACTGTTTGTGATAATAACATGCATTACTACTCTTATTCCAAATTTATAATGTCCATACCTACAATAGTTTTAGTTTGGTATCCACCACACAACAACCCCCAAGTGGATTACAATGAAGATACCACAAACATTGAGCAGGCGTATGTTATATATGGATTTCGAAAATAATTTGTAAAATATAAGAAAAATTAGATATGTAAAATAAAGAAAATATTGTTACTATATCATCAACATGTATTGTATACATAAATTAATGTAATTTCAGCATTGTTTTAGTCTTGCTTTCGACATCGTACATTTTTCCGTGTTTTGTATTTATCAGAATTTTTTACTCTTGTCTAACACTTTTTAACTTCAATATACGGAGTTTGATCAAAAAGCTGTTAAAATAAATATACGAAATTGTAAAATTAATGTATGTACATTATACTAGTTAATCCTATATTATTTTTAAAATAATACTCTCCACACTTTGTAACTGTTCAGAACATAAAAATGATAAATAATTATACTCTCATCATTTTTATTCTTGCTTATTACTACATCATTAAGGTTATTCTCTCTAGTTCAAAGTTTCAAGGGCAAAGTGTCTGTCGTTTTAATTAAAAAAATTTGTTGATGACGTTAACACTTTAGCACTAACATGTTTCAAGGCCAAACTGACGACGGCGTCTTATATTTTAATAAAAATAGTTTGCTTGATAATAAATTCGTTGAGCTCGCACATTCTCAATTACTTTTGTCTGATAAGAAGAAACGAATACATTTGGTTTTAATTTTTTTTAATGTTATTTTAGAATACAATAATTAGAACAGTGTTTGTATACAGCTAATTATTACATGTACATGTATATGTGCACAATTAATCTTATATCAAATCATCCTTGTCTAACCATCTAATATGACTCTTATCTAATCCTAGAAATTTAACATATATTTTTCGCCCTTTAGATCGAATTATTTTCTCGATTAAGTATACATCTTCATTTCTTGTTCTCTGTAATTCGGGTTCATAGAAGCTACCTAGTATTGGCTCACCATGCATGTCTTTTAACAAATATGTTGCGGGAATGGTAATGACTTTAGCAATTCTAAATAATTCAGCAGACCAGTTGGGTGTATATCCTTTGCTAAATAACGATTTATATTTACTTATACGCACAATGTCACCAACATTAAACTTATTTTGTATATTGTCACTAGACAATAGTTCTTTTTCATTTTAAAATGTGATATTATATGGCTTTTTGTTCGTTCTAACTGAAATGTTTATATAATTTATTTTAAAAAAATCCCTTTCTATCTGACTTGCAATCACACTAAATCTTCATAAAATTTAAAAAGTTGTCATCAAATTTTTATAGTTAAACGAACTTTTCTAGACATTGTAAGGATAACACACCCAGATTAATATGAAACTTGAGCTTATTATTCAAATTCATTAAAAAACAAGATTTTTCGTGTATAAACCTATGCGGTTTTAATAGAATTAAAGAGTCTAAATGATTTTCTCTAATGAAGTAATTCACATCTTGCGGCTTAATTTAAATATAACATACAGAGAAGTGTAAAGAATACTACAATAAACATTTCATGCAATTTATTATCTAAAAAACAAGAAAAATAAATAATTTTTTTTGGAATGTATAGAGAAACTCACCAAGGCACGTAAAATTTCATAGCAAGAAAATATAATATCGATGCATTACATTGTCTTCATCTAGGACCACGAATGGTTCTCGCTAAAAGGAAATAATAACAAAAAATTAATTCTGAAATATAAAAAATTATTAAAAACTCACAAAATCTTGAGGTAGAAAGCCTCTGACCATATTGGAAATAATTTCTGGATCTGAAAAAAAAGACAAACATATTAAAATCATCAAAAAAATCATTAAAATAATCCTATACTACCCATTGTGTGCATAATAGTTAGTAATTGTGTTAGATAGAACAACGGATTTATAACTACATCATTTTTGGATCGGCAGTGTTCTTCGGCAGGATAAAATTACTCAAATAAGCAGTATGTTTCATTTGTTGAGTTCGATGACAGTGTTGTGCGGTAAACAATTTTCCTTTCGTCATTTTTAATATAGAATTAAATATACAGTCTGAAATATTAAAATGTATTACCAGATGGTATGCAGTTGGTGATATAAAAGTTTATTGCTATTGAAAAAAGAATTAACGCCAATCTTCCCCATACCGTTCTTTTCTCGCAAGTATCGTTTATTAAAATAGCTTTATTTAGAAAACCCAACAACGAGCTGCTACCTCTGTAAAACCTAAGTAATAGTTAAAGTAATAAATGACAAAATATTAGTAGTTTACTCTTTACAAATACTTGTTCACAGAAAGTTTACATTGGATCTGCAGCAAATCTTATACGTTTACCACCAACATTCACATCACCATCGATAGTTAGGGGCAGACCAACAGGTCGACGGTAGAGAATTCTTTCAGCCGCCGATACAGCTTCCACTTTGTTACTTTAATTTAAAATACTTGATGTCTTTATGTCAAAAACATATATTTCTGCTCAACACTCGGCATCAGGTTCTCCAAGAAATCCATAATTATTATAAATCTCAACCTTCTTGTTAGCATCCATATGAGAGTTACACTGTTCTAACATATCTACTAGCTCCTCCACATCAAAGTATTGTTTATTTTGTTGAGCAGATGCTGCCGTAAATAAACAGTCCCCTTGTTCTAGTTCGGAATATAATATTAACTCACTAATTCTATTTGGTAAACAATCATCGATTATGTACAAAAATTGTTCAAATTTTTCGTTTGAATCTAATTTATTCGTAGGCATTTTTTGTCTTACTTCAAACACAACTTTAAGTAAACTGCAATGTTTTTCAAATAATTTTCCAATAGCTATATAAAATAATAAAACAACAGGTCTGAACGAGTCTAATCGTGATATATTTGCAATTATTACATTACTAGCTTATATATACGTTACGTGTTGATGATTATTTTACCTATTCATTTCTTTCTTAGGTGGTAAATGAAATTGTTTAAAGTGTTCCACTATAGCTTTTCTCTTTATGCAGACCCCACAGTTTTTCTTTGATGGTGGCAGCCCATCAATTTGGTCATCACCATTATTCTAATGCTCCAAGCAAGGGAGGTTGTTCTTAATTCAATCTGTCTCTCGGATGGTATCAGATGTCAGAATTTTGCTGTTGATAATGCTCTAACTCTTGTTTTGAGTATTCTTAATGGAATATATTCAATTAAATTCGGATCGATATTAAACAAAGTAATTCTACTTTTAACCGCAAAACGTTCGCTGCATTATTTGCGGACCATCCAATTGTGGTAAGACGAATGTCATGCTGTCGTTGTTGTTTAATGAAAACGGACTTCGATTCGAAAACATTTACGTTTACTCTAAATCGTTGTATCAACCTAAATATCAGCTGTTTGAAAAAGTTGTGAAAGGGCTTCTTGATGTTAAATATTTTCCATATAAAGAAAACGATAACATCATAGACCCAGCAAACGCACGAACTAATTCTGTATTTATATTCGATGATGTAGCTTGTGATAGACAAGATAAGATCAGATCGTTCTTTTGTATGGGTCGTCATAAATTGTTTGACAGTTTTTATTATGTCAAACCTACACTCGCATTCCAAAACACTTAATAAGTGATAACGCTAATTTTCTAATACTATTCAAACAGGATGTTACAAATCTGCATCATGTACATGAAGGTCATGTGAGCACGGATATGACATTCGATGAATTTAAGTCAAAGTAATCACGTTTGATGGAGACGATATAATAATAGGAAACAGGCAGTTTAAAGGTAGTTAGGGTCTGTACGAACTTATTTTTAAATCGGAACCAATGGACTACAGTGATGGTGATTTAAAACAATATAATACCATATTAGAGTATACTAGTGCTCATCGTCGAAGTAATGACGACACAAAACAGGTACGAGGTAGTGCTGGAACAAAATGGAAACATGTAATTAAATTGCTAATTTCCAAAAACAACAACCAAAGTCATGGAGCGGTCGTGGATCTAACATGTTTTTTAAAAACACTCCGTATCAGTATTGTCTATTGACATACGAATCATAATAATGAAATTCTCTCTACAATCGAGGAATTAAGAGAGGCCGGTGTGATTAAATAATTAGATTAATGTATAGTTTTCATCATTATCGAAATGAGTACGGACAAGTTTGGGCGTCATAGTAACAAAGTGGAAG